>CM023951.1:13442995-13463468 GCA_013407115.1 Glycine latifolia | reverse complement strand
AGATGCTCACACTGTTTAGTTTGACCCTAGTTATGTTCTATACTTTGATGTTTGGTACAAAATGTTCTGATGAGATTCCCATATCACGTCATGTTGGGATGTTTAACGTACACATATTTTGATTACCATGCAAACACGTATATAGGAATTTTTTTCTATCTATACTGTTTTTCTTCAAATAATTAAATATACATTAATTTTAAATTTAATTCTTCAACTATAATATCCTTTGAGAAGTGTTGTTTTTAGGACCCAACTTCTCACTTTCATTTTTTTTTTTATAATTAAGAAGTCAGGTTGGGTCAACCCGCTTCTGTATTGTTTTTTTTACAAATGTTATTTTATTAAATTAAATTTAAACAAATATTTTTTTATATTATTTAATTTTTAAAAAATGATAATATTTTTTTTTTGGTTTAATAATTTATTTATGTCATAATACATCATAAATAAAATACATAAACAATAATATTTGTCTAAGAAAAAATTGAAGATGAAGGTATATTGGAACAATTTTCTCTTATGGCCTTTTTGTAAGCAGATTCCACATTTTTCTAATATTCTATCCAATTTTTTCGTTCATTTAAGTGGGAATACGATTTGAAATTGGACGACCCTTTTCACTCTTCTTTCTCCTTGGATTAGGACCTCACTAATCTCCTTCATATTCTTGTCACATCAATTATGTTAACATAATAAACCTACTCACGTATATAAATATTGGATTTGCACATGAGTACATTGATCCGTGAACCAGATCATCTGTAATCTAACCATGATGATGAATGACAACCAATGTTTCTTTACGTGGAGCCATGAGTGGTGTTTGGAGGATGTAAGTGGGAAGACTATGAGAATTAGGGATAAAGGTTACTTTTGTGAGGATGTTGTTGTGTGTGATGTGTTGTGAAATGGTAGGATTATATAGCGTACACCTAAGCACATCATAGACAAAAGTTTTTCTGTTGCATCATAACTCTTGATTGCACTGTTCCACATCGCTCATTGAGCCCATGTGGATTATTGATGTAAATACAATGAATATCTAATCTAATAAACCAAGAGGGGAGGGGTGAATTGGTTTATAAAACTTTTTGACTTTTCTTGCAAATTCAAACTCAGCGGAAGATTAACAATGGATCGTATCTTTAAACCAAACACTTTTAATAATCAGAATTCTCTTTTCCAATCACTTAACTCTTATGCTGAAACAAAATTAGAATTGATTCACAATCCAATACCACAAGCAATTGAATGTAATGTAAATCAAAACACAATTACACACAAATTTATACTGGTTCACCTCTAACCACTTGAGGCTACATCCAGTTGTCTTCTAATCTAAACCAGATTAGAGTTCCACTAACAAGATTCAGTTCTTTACAAGCAATCAACCAAGTCTCTTTCACCCACCCTAGGCAAAATTCTAAATCTAACACTAAGATTTATCTAAAGACTTTAGAACCTGAGCACACCACTCAGTTCTACCCACTAGAAACACTATCTAGTAATGCTTTAAAGAATTCTAACTTGTTACATGGATAGTTTCAACACAAACTAAACAATACAAATAAAATCACCCAAATAACAAAACTAAAGATTCAAGAAGGACATCACCTTAATCCTTTTGCAGCAGAAAAGGAATTATACGAAATTTAAAACCTGTGATGTTGAATGAACATGCAGTCTTGAATGATCTTGTAACAGATTAATGCATGAATGTTCACTTGAAAACTCCTTCTTTTACTCTAGCTTCATGATTCTCAATTTGAAGAACAACTCAATAGAAAAAGACTCTTTCTTCACATTAAAGCACTCAGAGAATGTTAATACACTTTTGTAATGAAAGCTCTCGAATTATGTCACTCTCAGATTGTGAGTCAATGCATGCTATTTATAAAAAAACAGATTTAACAGACTGTAATCGATTATTTCGTCAATGTAATCGATTATTTTAACTAATGTAATCGATTAATTCGACAACTTAATCGATTAAAGTGTTCGTAGCAGTTCTGGAAAATAAGCATGATCAATGTAATCGATTATTTCATGATTTAATCGATTATTCCAGTGAGCTTCCCTTTTTGCTTCTGGCCTATTTAATCGATTACGATTACTTTGTAATCGATTAAATTACCTTCTGTATTACACAGGATTATGCAGAATGCTTATGTAATCGATTATTAACCTATGTAATCGATTATTCCAGTCTTAAAACATTTTATGCATATTTGAAACACATCAATGCATTTCTAACTTAATGCATATGGTTATTACTTTATACCTAAGCATGAATGCATGTTGATTTAGTTTTATTAGTAGCTGCAAAGGGATTTTTGGGTTATTCCTTTGAATGAACCATACTAAACAAACAAAATAAAAATTACAAAGCATGAATCAAATATCAAAATTCTTCTTCTTAAGATTCTTCAATCACTTGAATCTAACAATTGACATGCACATTAATGTGGTTGTCGGTGCATGTGAGTGAACATTGTGCACCTGCGCACATCACATACAAAAGCCTGTTCGTTGCATCATGATCAAATAGTTTGAAAATAATTAATTAATAGTCTTAAAATAAATAAAAAAGGCAAAGTGATTAAAGAAATAGATTCATTAAAAACACAATGAATATATAGTTACTTTATCTTAGTTATATTATATGAAGAAGTCAAAATACTCAAATAATGGAAAATAACAATTAGAGAGACAAACATAATAAACGGAATATAATAAAACAATAATAATGGAACATACTAACAAAAACAATTGAAACTTGATAATGACGAAACTAATCATAGTTTGAAAGATGTTGTGCAGCAGACATGTCTTTTTTCATTTAAATCATTCTAATGAGTTGTTCATCATGCGCAACATCTGCATCGATTATAGTAACATGTTGATCGATTATTGGGGCTGGGTTGGTTACTGGTTTGCTCAAAATAGCTAAAAATTTATTGAACTAAAACGCTTCTAGTAGTTGTATTCTACTGACACCTTTAACACCTCTTCATCGTTTTTCAACTCTGTTATATCATATTCGATTAATTTTTATGAATATTTTGTATGATTTGGCTGTCGAAAGAACAATTGTCTGACCACCTGTAACTTGTGAATTCCATAAGGGGGAACCCCTAGAGGCGCAACTTTCTCGATGACATCCTTGAGTGTTTCGATGCTGCATTCCAAAGGAATTTCAAATCTAATTGGGTTTGTTCCAGTGAAGGGGTAGCCTAAAAAATCGTCTTGTCATGGTATCTTTCACTTATCATTGTAATACAAGATTGCATAATAAGTAGGAGTTATGGTGGATCAAAGTAGGTTGAGTATACCATCGAATGTTTTTTTGATGGTACATAATAATTCTATAGGGCCAACAAGTGGGTATTGCTCATTGCACATTAACATTGTGCAAACATCATCATCATTTTTAAATTATAGAGAATGAAAAAAAAGATTGTTGAACTGCATCTCTGGATGGTTGTCGGTAGTAAATTTCATGCACAAATTGGTCATTGGTTAGCCGAAGGGTGTTGTGCATTCTACTATGTAGTGTCTCGAAAGATCATTCATTAGGAACTCGTATTGGTATTGGAGTAGGAAATTGAAAATAAACATCAGTTTGGTTGTGTTTGATTGATTCATTTGGAAAAATGAATGTTAATTTCAAGTTAGTAATGGTTTGAGTATATTTGGTGTTAATTATACTTGTTTGAATATTTGCCCTGTTGATTTGTATTGGATTTTCATAAGGTTAGAATTGTCTTTTTGATAGAGGCTTGCCTAAAATCCAATGTTGATTGAGACATGTCATTATTCTAATTTCATTTTTATCGTATAGTGCATAGTGTTGTCAATTTTGACTATGATTTTACCCTGCTACCTGCTATACCAGTCCATTATTGTTTTCAAACTTTAAATTTAAATTGTGAGTTGTCAATTCAATTTCAATTTTGTTGATGAAGTATTTATTGGTTTTTTCATAGACTTGGGTAAATTGTAAAGTGTTGTCAATTTTGAATGTCCTTTGATTCTGCTACATGTTGCACTAAACGTCTATAGTTACTTTCAGACTTTAAATTTAAATTGTGAGTTATCAATTCAATGTTAGCTTTCTATAAATAATAGAAACTTGATTAATTTGCACACTTATCAGTTTCAAGTGTTTGCGTTTTAGGGAGTTGTCATTTTTTGTTATTTTTGTTGTTAACATAAACTGAAACAAATGATTTTTTTTTCATTACGTAAAGTAAGTACTACAAATAACAACAACATAACAAAGTAGGCAATGCAAACTCACAATGACATAATGTTGAAGCACTGAACACCAACATAACACATCACAAGAAAACCTCAAAGCAGAAACAACTAACACACAGATCATCCCTATATTACCAACCTCGTTTGATCATTGGTCCGTGGGAAGGAGACATGTTACATCCTTTCGGCCTGAAAAATGAGTCACTATCACTACCATGGCCTTTGACCCAACAATCTACACTACTCTCGTATTCATCTAATAGGTCCTCAAGATTGGAGGTTGAGTCATGTTGGTTGTTCGGTAAGTTATTGTTATTAGGAATTGTGGCAAATAACTCCATAAATGGTAGTGTTGGGTTGTTGTTAAAAAATTTGAACATCTGTCCAACATCATGATCATGTCCCAGAATAAAACATGTGTACACATGTGGTTGTCCTAGCTCAAATATGGGGCATTGAAAGTGGAGATGTTGGATATGTTGGTGTGGTTCAATGTTTATTTTATGTTGAACAAGTTTAACCAATTGTGTGAGGGTTCTGGCCTTGTTGACAATAAAAGTTTTTGAATTGTTACTAATGAAGGCGGTGCCCTCATTAGTGTTGCAAATTTGAATGTTGTAGTAAACATAAACATATGCATATGGGTGAGACATAGTGGTAGGGGTTCAGATGAATATTTGAAAGTTATGCGAATGTCTTCAACTAGTAGTGGTATTTATATAATTTGTTGGTTGTGTGCAAGTGTTCACTGTGCAATCACATGCATTGGTAAATGGCATGTGAGCTTGTCCAGCACATGGCCTCAAGATGCGATAAGGGTTAGTTCGGTAAGAAGTAATAATAAAATATTAGCTTGAATCGTTTGCACAAGCTTTTGTATTTGCTTGTAGGTGTTCACTGTGCAGCCACATGCACTAGTAATTGGCATACGAACCTGACCAGCACATGGCCTCGAGATGCAATAAGGGTCAGTTCGATAACAAACGATTTTTAAATTCAAAATTATTGGAAGTGTTCATAAACTATAAATTCGAGGTTTTAAGTCAAAAACATAGTTTTTTTTTTTATGTTTGAGTAATAATTTGAGGTTCTTCTTGATAAAATTGTTACATGATATATTTTTTTTGGATTCTTTGACATGAAAACTATGAAATAAATTTGGTACATATATTTTTAATGTATTGGAAATAAATTTAATAATTTTCATAACATGACCACCTAAACATAATTTTAAGGATAGAAACCATATTTTCTTTTTACTATTAATTTGAGGTCTTTCTTGACAAAATTGTTATACAATATTTTTTTATAATCTTTGACGTGAAACCAATGAAATAAATTTTCCACATATATTTTTAATGTATTAAAGATAAATTTTATAAATTGCATAATATGAACACTTAAACATATTTTTAAGGGTCGAAAATATAATTTTTATTTTTATTTTTTACTATTAATTTGAGGTCATTATTGATGAAATTGTTACACGATATTTTTTTATTCTTTGACGTGAAAACTATGAAATAAATTTTTCACATATATTTTTAGTTTATTGGAGATCAAATTTATAGATTGCATTACATGATCACTTAAACATATATTTTAAGGGTAAAAAACATAGGTTTTTTTTACTTTTAATTTGATATCCTTCTTGATAAAACTGTTACACGGTATTTTTTTTTGGATTCTTTGATGTTAACATTAAAACTATGAAATAAATTTGTCACAGATATTTTTAATGTATTATAGATAAATTTTATATATTGTATAACATGACCACTTAAACATATTTTTAAGGGTCGAAATATTTTTTTTACTATTAATTTGAGGTGTTTTTTTATGAAACTGTTACACGATTTTTTTTTATTCTTTGACACGAAAAATATGAAATAAATTTGCCTCATATATTTAAATGCATTTGATATAAATTTTATAAATTGCATAACATGACCACTTAAACATATTTTTAAGGGTTGAAAACATAATTTTTTTATTTTGTACAATTAATTTGAGATCTTTCTTGATGAAATTGTTACATTATTTTTTTTTATTCTTTGACGTGAAAAATATGAAATTAATTTGTTACAAATATTTTTAATGTAGTGCAAATAAATTTTATAAATTGCATAACATGACCACTTAAACATAACATAAAATGGCATGACCACTTTAACATAATTTTGAAAACTACATTAGAGGGGTACTTAAACATAGTTGATCACATTATCACAACATTTTATATTTTAATGACCAAGACGATGACTAGTTCCATAGGGTGATGGACGTCGATTACGTCGCGGATTTCTTCTCTTGTTTCACTAGTTCTCCTTCATGATGATGATGTTGTTGTTCTGTCTCAAGATTTTCATTGTGGGTTGCTACAACTGAAGAACTTTAGTTTTGCTCTCTAAATGAATATGGTGCATCGAACTATTGTAAAAAAACTAAGTATGATGCCGCAGAATTTGGTGTATTTAAATCAACACCAAATAAATTGGTCATCCATTCAAGGTTAGTTGCATTGACTGACTCGCGAGTCTGACCAAAAGTTCGATGAACAGGTGATGGAGTACATAATGTTGATTAAGGACGTGGAACTAGGAAACGTGTTTCTTCAACGGTTGTCCTTGCAACATTATGGGTAATTGTTGTGTGTGGATCATTTAGTTGTTATGCAACAAACAAGAAGAAAATAATGTTTTGCCTATACCATTCCATATACTTCGTTGTATATGTCACTGACCCTTAAACCATTGTGTAGTTAAAACATCATTGTATTTGTTTTTCCAGATATTAATCCACCTCGCATGATATTCCATCCAGTCACTGCAATGATTGCCTCGCATGTCAATCTGGTGAAGTCGATCAAGATTCATGGGATCAACATGGATGTCTTGTTGTTGTAACACCCCATATGCATCCGGTGTAATAACAATTACTTAATCAGATTAGCACAATAATTAAGTTAATATCAATTAATTAAAACAACGAAAGCATTTTAAAAATATGACATCATCGTCATTTCCTTTCAAAATCATAGTTCTTGATTCATCATGTATGGTAAGTATCCATAATTTCATATACGAATGCCAAGATGCCGCGACAAGCCCCTATGATCCAGACAACATAAAGAAAGGCAGGTACAAACAATAATATCCATACAGATATATCAGGAGAATCAGAAGCCACATGTATCTATATATACATCATCAAAACAATCATTGTGGCTATACAAAAGAATAGGCAACCTGTGTCATGATCTCACAGATCACATCCTCACAAGAGGGTACAAAATATACAGCGTCTATACATCACAATTCATACAGGATCCAAAATATATGTGCACGCACATATTCCCTCTCAGGGATACAAAATATATCATATACATAAAGTAGTGAGCCATAATGCTCTCAAAGAATTGCCCACGCAGCTATACAGTGTTTGTCCCTACTGGGGCTTCCCGCCTTGGGACCCATCATGCCTGCCAGATGCATCACCTGCAAAATATAATCCCTACACACGAGGTGAGATACAATCTCAGTAAGCTCAGGGTTCTTGGAGGCTTCTCCTCCCCCTGGCTCACTTCCATGATCACATAACATCAAAGGCATCACAACACCAGGCCTCCTGGCCCTCACAACAACACATAGACATTCTCTAGCTCTAACGTGTATTTGCGGTACTACACCTGCCAAAGATGCATCATCATCAGCATCAGGACTCTCAGTCCCCAGTGTGAGACCGGAACTCACACTCGTGCCATCCCATCGGGAGCTACCCCTTTACACATGGATGCACGTATATGGCACCTCCGAGAATAGGCTTCAACCGCGACGGGACCACCTATCTCTGGTCTTAAGGGATCATACACCCTTTACGTGAGCAAACCGACTAGGAGTTGCGCTCTACTCCTAGGGAGGTCCATATCTATCTAACTGGCTAGAAGATCTATCCGAAAGGCAACCATACACAAGCACAGAAACAAGCATACATATTATCAAGAGGAAAGCTGTAACATCCAATTCAATGCATATGAATCATGTATGCAACCATTACTCCCTCGGAGTATGGTGGAACTCAGGCAATGGGAAACACTCCCAAGAACAAAGAACTTACCTGGCAAATCAGTATTTTGCTGTTCAATCCCTGAACTGTGGTCTCCGCCACTGACACCCTCGGTGTCACGCCCTATACAAAGGCACACAAGTAATCAACAACGGTTCTCAATCGTTAGAGTGAAAAGAAACGTTATTCTCTTTCATTATAACCCATTATTACACTATTTTCAAGTTATAAGAGCTAGTGACTTACAGACCCCCAGAAGGATCTATCTCGGCCTAACCAAGGTACTAGAGTCTCCCTAAGACTCTGCATAAGCCAATTCAAAGAGTTCAAAACTCTAACCATGTCAAATCTCAAAGATTATCAATATGGTTAAAACAATTAGTTCAACACATTTTCACCGTTTATATAGCCTCCTAAACGCAATTTGTAAAAGCACCAAGGCTCATGCACATCATAATATCATCAATCTAACCAACATTCTTCCTACACATACATTCTTCAGAGCCAAATTCCAAAGTCCATAAAAATCATATTTCAAGGCTAAACCTTCATCACAACAACCTCCTAAGCATACTTTTCCAAAGGACCCAAGCCTAATTTCAGCTCTAACACAAATGGGTAACTATTCATCTCAAGAACAAATTCTCAATTAATCGGTAAAACTTGCATTTCTTACCTCTACAACGTCAAGGAAGGCTAGAGGACAACTTCTCCAAGCTTGGATGTCCTTAAAACACCTCCTATCCCCTCAGAAATCAAACTTTATGAAATTCCCTAGAGAACGCGATCTCTCCGTTTGATGTTTTCAATGAAAATGGAGGTTGGAATCTAGCTCATTGGTTGATTTCCTTCAACTTTCATGTTGGAAATGAAGTGTTTTGGTCAAGGAATGAGTGGGTATGAAGCTTCTCAAGCTCAACAATTGAGGAAATGGCACAAGGAAGAAGAAGGTGAAGTTTTTGGGCCAGAATTCACAAAAATGGCCTTTTATAGAGGTCCTGCCTGCGTTCCTGCACTAATTGCGCCAATTTCACGCTATCCGTGCCAGATTCCAGTGAGAAATGACTTTCTGGTGCATTTCTGGTGCTAATGGCGCCACATCTGGCGCTATTCGCGCCAGGAACTGGCCGTCGCTAACGCTTTTTGTGACAGAATATTGTAAATTTAATTTTTTTAAGCTTGGTCATTATAGTTGTAATCCAAATTGTAGCTTGACCCGATTTGTTTGATGTCATTCCACAATGGAAAAACAAATAATTGCGGTACATGCTAAACAAATGTATTTGTCTTTGTATGCATGTCTTGGTAGGTGCACTTCAAATCCTTTATATGGGACCTAAGAAAATAGAAATATATGTTAAAAATGTAACATTAGTAAATGTTAATATGTACATATTGATGACTTACTATACCTGATGGCTCTCCATATGATCTATACGAGATCTATTCTCAACCAAGTCACCATAAGGTGTGCCCCTATGTTCTAATCTACCACCACTCCATCTGAAATGTAAATGAAACAAAATGATTATTCATTGTAATGTTATAATGCACTTCATTGAAATTAAAAATTGTGATTTCATTATTTGTAATAACCTTTTGGCGAGCGGATAAGTTGTTTCAGACCATGGGACTCTTGGTGCAATAAAAGACATGTAGTAGCAAGTCCATGATTGCAATAGTAAGGCACAACCATCCATAACTCTACCAACCTACAAGGATGCTCAACACAATTCTCTGTACAGGTTTGCTAAACAAGCAGAACCCGAACTATATTTTTTTATGTTGTCGAAATCATGTAAGAGGTTCAAATACATTAGATTAACTCTATTTCTAGATTCATCATATATTAAAGCATCATTAATCATGTACATTATGTAATCTCTACACCTTCATTGTAGTTGGTGTATTGTTGGTTCTTCAGGTAATGGTGCACGCAAGATGCTAAGCAACCATGTCAGCTTCAGTGCGGCTCATTTACGTGCATTATCTGGAGGTACTTCACCTGGTAACTAGTCGCACAACTTATCCCAATGTAGAAACTAAGCCCTATCATAGCACGACCATTGACCTTAATGCCTAGATGCAATGCAACATCTTCGAGTGTGATGGGGCACTCTGTTAACAGTTTGCCAAGCGCACTGAATTGTCTAAGTAATAAAGAGATGGAAAGACCGAATGTCGAATTCCACAGGGACTTTGCTTATACTCAGGACTAGTACACGTTTGTTGTTAAGTAATTAATGAATGGATTTAATTGGTAAAATGATTGACATAAGATTAAATTGTACTTAATGTAAACTAAAAAGCATAATAACTACAAGGAAAGAGACGCAAATATTCGGATGGTTGAAATATGATGTGACAGATGTTGGGAGTTAGTTTAACCGGAACTAGAGTTGATGTGATATAAAAGGTTTTTCTCTATTCAACATTATATCCGATCACCTTCATCTACTAAAATATTCTAACCTTGATACCCCAAGTGCTAGACCTAAATCACTTAATTTCACCCTAAATCCCTCAAGAGTTATGCTAATCGATTTGCATTACGATTAGAGACGACAAACTAGACTAAACAAACCACTTTATCCCTAGACATGATATTATTGAGAAGTGTTTTTCAATTCTTAAGGCAATAACCATTTCCTAATGCATTAAAACCTAAAAAAAATAAAGCTTAGAAAAATAACAATAATACGAAAATAACATTGAACAGATAGTTAGAATCTTTACATTAAAATGTTCGGTTCGTGAACTCCCAACAATGAGGGTTTGAGCTTCTTATTTCAGTGAGAAGCTTACAACAATGGAGGTTAGGGCAATGGAAAGGAATGTGATAGAAGGGAATGAGGTGGAAAGGTAGCTCCAATGGTGTTGAAGGATCCCTTCTTCGTGACCTAGCAGATCTTCAAGCTTCTATTTTCCAAGTGTAAGTGAATCCCCTATTTTCCCTCTCTTTTTGCCTTAAAACGCAGCCAGTTTCGTTGTAACGACCCGCCTCGTCGCTACTGTATCATACTCTTAATTATGCTTTTAATGGTAATTTATGTCTAAAAATCCCTTTAAGTTTGTCTATAAAAATAGTAGTAAATTTTTCGTAAGTGTAATCAATATCAAAACTCGAATATACAAAGAGGCAATACATCATAATACTTGTATATTAATAATCATAAGTTGATGGTAATTATAAATAACCAAGTCTAAATTGTACAAAATTCTTAAAAGAAATAAGGATTTAAATGACAGAGTGTAACTAGAAAAACGTCGGGGTGTAGTCATTAGAACAAGGGGTGTAATTAGCAAAAATATAACTCTTGTCTAAGATCTAGTCCATCTACATCCCGGATACTCGACGGCTCCAATAAACATAGGTCATCTTCCCGATTACCTACTGCTATCCATCTGCTCACATGAACATGGTTCGCGATCATCACAGGTACCCAACCACAAGGTACAACAAAACAAATGTGAGTTCATCATATAAAATAATAATTAAATAAATATCATCATTTATAAAAAGACAACTTGGTCATTGCAAAATCACAAAATTATTCAAATATTTTATCACGCATTGAATTATGAACAACCAGTCCAAACCATTTCACAATTCATCTTAAAATGACTAGTCATGATGCATGTTCCAGACTTATCTCTTAGTCAATGCAATGTGGTATCATCCTCATGGAAATAGCCTCTCTCAGGAAAATGATGCAGAAGCTCATCAAGGTCACTCTGTCGTGCACAGGTCGCTCCCCCCCTCATGGTGATCAGCCCTGAGTCACAAGGGAGTTCCAAACAGATATGCCCCTCTAGTACCTCTGTACCCTACTGCCACCATCCTATTTCCATTATGCATGAAGTATGTACATGGGCTCTATCAATGTATGACCCAGGCCCGTGCTCAACTTGACCCGGGTAGGATAATGTCATACACCCCCCATAGACATATATATTGACTCATTCTCGGGTACATTGATGCATTGACCGTGGTCCTTGCAAGGTTAACCACCCGGTCTCGGCATCTCACGTCAACACATAAAATATCACCATAGCACCATCAATGTATGACCCGTCCCCAGGATCAACTCATCCCGGTTAGGGTAATGCCATATACCCCTGTGGGTATTTTATGTATATCCAAACACATTTAGATTACCATGGGTACCATCAATGTATGACCCTGCCCGGGTTAACTCATCCCGGTTAGGATAATGCCATATACTCCCCATGGTATCAATGCATTTAATAACTCAAGCCAATACAATGGCCAATCTCCACGTAATCACATACGTCATTCATAAACACTACAAACAAGTGAACAGGGGTACAGTACTAGATGTCCGGATTGACACCTAGCCATAACAACTAATGTAACAATCCGAACAAGGTCGGATAATGGCACAAGGTTGTTCGGGTAAGGAAGCCCGGTAATTCACAAGGAAACGAGTACGAGCTCTGCCGAGTAGGAACTCGATAGCTCTTTTCCCGAGAAGGTACGAGCTCTGCCGAGTAACAAATCTGGTAGCTATTTTCTCAAGACATACAAGCTATGCCAAGTAAGTAACCTAGTGGCTCTCTTCCCAAGAACACACGAGCTCTGCTAAGTAACGAACCCGCTCAACTCGGCCAACCCATCTTAGTAGCCGACGTCACAAAGGTTTGACATATGCAACTCGGCCAACCCTTCCCGACAGCCGACGTTACAAACAAAGGTTTGACACATGCAACTCGACCAACCCTTCCTGGTCAACCCTTCCCGGCAGCCGACATCACAAACAAAGGTTTGACACATGTAACTCGGCCAACCCTTCCCGGCAGCCGACGCCATAAACAAAGGTTTGGCACATGCAACTCGGCCAACCCTTCCCAGCAGCCGACGTTATAAACAAAGGTTTGACACATGCAACTGAAAACAATGAATAAACTACAAATAAACCAAGAGGGGGGTAAATTGGTTCAAATATGATATTTAAAATTTTTCTAAAACAAATTGTGGAATTAAACTCTTGGATCGTATCACTTGTTCACCTTTTGGAAATCCAGGAATCTTTCTTCAACCAAGATCAAACCTTGAGATACATGTAATAACATAAATTGTTTCTTTGAAGATAATGTTTGATTTCACAAAGATAGGTAATGAAATATACATAATCCTAAACAAGAGACAAGGCAATTTATACTGGTTCACCTCTCAACCATGGAGGCTACATCCAGTTACTTCCAACCAACACTAGGTTAGAGTTTTCAGTATATCAAAGAATCTTTACAAGCAGTTTTACAATGATCGCCTTTATCCACACTAGATAAAGAAACAGAAATCTAAACCCTATAGACCTCAAATGATCAAGACCCAGATAACCCTACTCTGCTCTTACCTCTAGTCTAGAAAACCACTTTAAAGAATCAAAGATATATCAACAGAATTTTTAATACAAAAAAAAAACTCTAAAGAAAGATTCAAGAGATACAACTTGTGATCCTTCAAATGAATGAATGAATGATGTTACCAATCAATCAGGTTGAATGCAAATCAAAGCTCAAAATAAGAACTCTTGAAATCTTTTCTTTTCTTTAACAACTCATCTCAAGTATTTTACTCTCTTGATCTCATGAGAGATTTTTCACTCTTAGAACAAATCAGTATTTTTGGCTTTGGAAAAAGCTTTCTAATCTTTTTGTGATTCACACAAATGCTCAAGTATCTTAGAACAATTCGCTCTAAGTCTATTTATAAAGACAAGATAAGCAAAGTTGTTATAAAACAGATTTAACTGACAATAATTGATTAAAACGACAAGGTAATCGATTATTTAATCATATGTAATCGATTAAATTATCACACAATCGATTAATATGTTCTTGAGCTTCCTGGAAATGTTTCTATGAACAGGATAATCGATTAAATTGATACTTAATCGATTAAAGCAGTCTAAGCATTTTTGAAGCATGAAGAAATAATCGATTACATAAGACTGGTAATTGATTAAACCAGTAAAGTTCAAACATGAAAAACACGAACCTGGCCTGTGTAATCGATTACTGAAAATGGTAATCAATTATTTCAGTAAGGCACCATGACAAACAAGTTAAGATAATCGATTACAAAATAGAATAATCGATTATTCTAGTTAAGATAACCCTTAAACCCTAAACTGTTCTGCAAGGCTTTTCCAGAAATAGTATGAATGTACTTAATCGATTAAACTACTTGTGTAATCGATTAAAACAGTGAGTTTTCATTTTTTTTTCAAAAACTTAGCCATGAGAACTTATCTTCTTATGAGATCATTGGATTGTTTTGAGATTTTAATCAAAAAACTATGTATGCATGATAATGAAAATGCAAATGAAAGATCACAAGGCAAACCACTTGAACCACTTAGACAAATTACAAATGCCTTCAAATGATTGGGCATGTAAAAAGCTAAAACTTCAAGCCTTCATCCTTGCTTCAATCTTCTTGCAGCTTTCCTTAAAATCAACAATCTTCTTCTCAGAATCAACAGCAACTCGGCCAACCCTTCCCGGCAACCAACGTTACAAATAATAGTATTTTAATATATATACATATAACATACTCCACCCGACTTATCCAACCCGGTATTCATCTTCCTCACACCATTTACAGACATCGTCAATATATTGTACGCATCATATTAAATAACAAATACACACTTTGACCCAACAATGATATCAAAAATCATTATTAACACAATAAACTCCCCTTACCTCAACAGGGATTCTTTTCTTTTGATCTAACGTGTATTTTGTTTGAACACTCGTTCTCACAACAACCCATAATGAAAAGTTTAAGCTTCGTTCATGAATTCTTCTCAACGGAGAGGATTTTCCGTCGCTGCTACGGTGGTTTCTCGAGAGTTTTAGTGGTACAGAAGGTGGAAGAAGAGAGAGATTTCTGGTGCAAAGAGTTTAGAGAGATAAAAGAAGAGAAACACGCACAGAAGTAAGAGTGAATCGTACTTCCGCTTCATACACTGCTATTTATAGACGAAGCACTGAGGCAAGTTGTCAACAATTTGAATCAGCCGGCTATTTCAGCCACCATAGTTGTCCACTTGCGTGACCGAACAGCCACCATAGCTACCACTATTTTTTTTACTATGCGTGTATGAATAGCTTATCTCAGCCAAAAAATTTGAGTTTCACCTTTTACGCACAAACACCCACGCAAAACACTTTAACAGATTCCAAGATTTATATAAAATAATTAATCAACACAAATATCTTTCTACTTATAAAATTTCAGGGTGTGGTTCGTACTGAGCGCGACTTCAAATGTCCAACTGGATAAGTGACCACGCACTAAGCGAGCTGGTCGCGCTAAGCGGGCCTTGGCGTTGGTCAAGTCTGTCGCGCTGAACGAGAAGCTCCAGATCTTGAATTCCACCTTGCATTGAATTTCTACAAAAATACAACCAACACTTCATAAATCAACTAGTTTAAGCATCCACTGGATAAAAGCTCAGAAGAAGCTAATTCCTATATTTTAATCACAAAAAGAAGCATTAAAAGAGGAAAAGAAAAGATAATTGCTAAGTAATTTACATGTAACTTTAAGTATGCTTAGCAATTATCACACTCACCCCATGGCAGGTGAAAAGTGTGTGTTACAAGCCTCCATCGTTCAAGCAATGCAATGGTCATTTTAGGATCAATTTTGCACTGTTTGATTAGGGCAATATGATGGAACCGGTAGGCGATAACAATGGTACAATTTGGCATTGTGGTTCAGGTATTGTGTGATAATACAAAGTGATTAAGTCATTATTTGTGGTACGTGAACAGTGAATGTGTTGATGACGCAATACAAATATATGAGCCATGGCAACGAGGTTTAATGGTAAAATGGGTACAAATGATATAAAATTTGAAGTTGGGCGATGAAAATGTGGTATTGACATGCACCTTCCTCAATTTACAATATAAACTGCCTTGAGATTCCAAAGCACATTTACACTTTGTCTCATTGTGAGGCCTCGAGATTCCAAAGCACGTTAACACAATTGTCTTACTGTCATTCATCTAGATTCCAAATCACGTAAACCATGGACCTGTGATTGATTGTATATATAAAGGCATCATATTACCATAGATTTTGCATAGTTGCATCAAATCACATTGTGCGAGAAAGCAGAGAGAGCAAGCAAAATGAGTTCAAAGTGTGATTGATTGTATATATAAAGGCATCATATCACAGTAGACTTTGCATAGTTGTATCAAATCACATTGTGCGAGAAAACACAGAAAGCAAGCAAAATGAGTTCGAAGCCAATTTGTACGTACATTTATATTAATGGTGAGATCATCCACAGTTCAAGTGCAAATGCAATTTTCAGAAGTGACAAGACAAAATCGATATTGTTGAATTCAACAATGACGCTGTCATACATAATCATCACAATACAGTCATCAATTAGAGATGATAATGTTACATATATAATTACTACATTTTGGTATCATTATCCTATATGCCAATTCAATGATCGTGTTGAGTATAGGGCAATTCAAATTATTGATGAAGAAGGTGCAATCAATAGTCATGATGCAATGGAAAGACTTTTATCTTTGATATGCGTAAGTGCACATTGTATTATCCCATAATTTCACAAACACATCACATAGAGCAACATCCTCACAAAAGTAACATCTATCCTTAACTCTCATAGCCTTCCCACTCACATCCCTCAAACACCACTCATGGTTCCACGTAAAGAAATATCAATTGTCATTAACCACCATGGTCAGATTACAGACTACCTAATTCACAGATCGACATACTCACGTGCAAACCGAATATTTCTATACATGAGTAGGTCTATTACGATAACACAATTTATGTGACAAGAATATGAAGAAGATCAGTGGGGTCTTGATCCAAGGAGAAAGAGGAGTGCAAAGGATCGTCTGGTTTCAAATAGCATTCTCATCAAAATGGACGAAGAAATTGAATGAGATACCAAAAAAAAATGTGAAATTTGTTGGTAACAAGGCCATAACAAAAAAACTTTTCCCAACATACCTCATCTTCACCTTTTTCTTAGGAAAATATTATTGTTCATGTATTTTATTTATGATGTATTATAGTATAAATAAATTTTTAAACTAAAAATCTTATCATTTTTTTAAAATTAAATAATATAAACAAAAAAAATATTTTTAAAATTAAATTTAATAAAATAACATTTTAAAAAAAAAATACTGAAGTCGGATTGGCCTAACTCAACTTCTTAACTAAAAATAAAATAAACAAAGGTGGGAAGTCGATTTCTGAAAACAATATTTTTCAAAGGGTAACGTAGTTCAAAAATTAAATTAAGAACTAGTGTGCATTAAAAATTATTTGGAGAGAAATAATGTCGATGGAGAAATATTCCTATATATATGTGTGTGTGTGTGGAAAGGAAGAACTGATATGGTTCTTCTGCTTTTACTATTTTCTGCCTTCAAATCCTTCAATGATACACTGTAACTCTTTAGTAGTAGAGAGATATTTGAAGGCTACGTTTTGCTCTATTCTAACTTTTTGGTGAGTGAAGTGAATTCTATTTTTGACAACCACTAATATTGGGAAGCTTGCACTGAAACTGTGACTAGTTTAGTCACCACTACTACAGCGACAGCCTTTTACGACGGTTGTTTGAGGCATACAACGACGGTTCCTCAACCGTCTTTGAAACGAGTGTAGTAGAAAGCGAATACATTCAACGAGTGTTGCAAAAAACCGTATTTGAATGTCATGTTTTTTTGGAATTTTTTTTTTCTGGATACACATTCAAAGACGGTCTTTTGGAACAACCGTCTTAGAATGGTGACACTCAAAGACGGTTGTTTCAAAAAACCATCTTTGAATGTGATGTTTTTTTGTATATTTTTTTTGAGACACATTCAAAGACGGTTGTTTCAAAAAACCGTCTTTGAATGTGATGTTTTTTTGGTAAATTTTTTTTTAGAGACATTCAAAGACAGTTTTTTGAAACAACCGTCTTTGAATGTCACCATTCTAAGACAATTGTTTCAAAAAATCGTCTTTGAATGTGATGTTTTTTTGGTAAATTTTTTTTTTGAGAGACATTCAAAGACGGTTTTTTGAAACAACCGTCTTTGAATGTCATCATTACTTCAATCGACAATATTACAAGACCAAGACCCTAGCTAAGGTAAACAGCCTTACTAGATAATCCTAAACCAAAGTTGAGAATATTATAACATCCTACTCAAATCCTCTGACTAATTAGAGAGTTTGTGATCAAAGTTTTTTTTGGTGTAATTAACTAATTATTGAAGAAGGAAAAGTGCATACACACTGATACACAAAGATGACCACGACAAATATTGATTGACCACCAAAGGAATTGAACAAAACCAAATTAACTAGAGAAGGGAATAAAAAAGTACTATCATAATATAATCCATGTTCATTATTTTCTGCATCAAGCTAACTAAGCTAGTTAAGAGAAATATAATTCGTACAACAGTTTTTACAACTTCTGACATTTGGAAAATAGGTATTGTTGTAGAAATTGTTGTAATGAATAATACAACTTATTAATTAATAGCTTTCTTTGGCAAAGCAAAGGAAGTGAAAATTGATGCTATGGCAGTGAACAAAAACCCAACTAGAAGAAGGCCGGCCGAAACATTTGTCTTTTCTATATATAAACAGTATTTATATATATATTTTTTCATTTATGCATAAGCATAACAAAACAGGTACTTTGCTTCCCTTCTTTTACATTCACCGATATGGTAAATCCAAAAAGGAAAATACAATCCAACAACCAAATAAGCTGAATTGCATTCATCCTACAAGTTGATGCTCAACATATTGTTTCCTGGTTATACATCATGAGGGCTCTTTTATAAGTTAGTCTAACATTACTTTTTTGACAATTGACACAAAAACATTATACGAAAACATACATGATAAATGGACTGTAACAAAAAAAAAAATAAAACATAAACACGGAACACAAAAAAGAAACTCCAATAGGAGCATAACCACATATTCAACAAACGTGATCACAATTCCTCATACTTTAAAAATAAAAATAAAAAACCTTTTGCGGAACTTGGTTACAGAAATAATGAACTGCTCAAGAATTGTGTCAAATTCTGGTGAGGGGGAAGAGCAAGAAGCAGCAATTACAATGGCCAATGTTCCCCAAGAATCTGAACAATTATAGAAAAGAATAAAATCCCCAAACACCATACGATTCCTAAATTAGAAACCCTAAATTTATAAATAAAATCCCACACTTTGCAGAAGTAGACAACCTAAAAGGTGCAGTGAGTATAAATAAAATCCCACACTTTGTAATGTGTGTGCAGCCATGTATGGAAATAAGATTCGTGCAAAACGACAAGGTGCAGTGAGTATAAACACCACAACCACGACGCATTACCTGTATGGACGAAGACAAGACTGCGACCTAGCACAAGTGTTGCTCACAACCACAACTACAGCTGAGTTGACGACGTACGACGGAGTGTAGGTTACTGACGGAGGTTCACGATAGCAGTTGAGGAGTGCTTGCTTGGTTAGGGCTACCACGAAATTTGGGCAACTAAGCTCACACACACAGCCAAATGAAGATTGTATTAGCTTCAAGTGGACCGACGTCGTTTTGAGTTTTGGTCTTACAAAACAAAGACGGTTTTATATCATACCCGTCGTCGTTATGAAGAAACACAAATTAGCACTGACAAACCACGACGGTTGTTTGAAAAAATGTCGTTGTATTGACGTTTCAAAGACGGCTATTTCATAACCGTCTTTGTACATGGCAAACTATTTACAAAAATGCCACCGCCCCACTTACGATGACGATTTCGTGATAACCGACTTTAATTTGGCATCGTAAAATGCACCTTTGTAGTAGTGATACACTGTAACTCTTTAGTAGTAGAGAGATATTTGAAGGCTACGTTTTGCTCTATTCTAACTTTTTGGTGAGTGAAGTGAATTCTATTTTTGACAACCACTAATATTGGGAAGCTTGCACTGAACTATAACTAGTTCAGTCACATTTTGCAATAGATATATCGTTAACTGAATTATCAAATTTATGCCATTATTATTATTATTATTATTATTATTATTATTATTATTATTATTATTATT
>CM023951.1:13420313-13434020 GCA_013407115.1 Glycine latifolia | reverse complement strand
AACCCTAGGTGTGTCCATCAAGACATAACCCCTATTCATCCCATAAACCCTAAACCCTAAGCCGGAACACTTAAACCCTGATCACCCCATAAACCCTAATGACAATTTCAACACTAAACCTAAACCCTAAGACGTAAGCATATACACTATGAACCTAACAACTATGTCGCTAACAACTTTAAATAATATGCAACATTGTTTAGGGTTTAGAACTTACTTCTTTCAAGCGGCTAATCTTCACAAAATATCCTATCCCAAGCTGTAGATCCTTAAGCACAACAACTTCTACACAGAACCCTAATTACTTGTCGACCGCGCTTCGAATTCGGCAAGGCTTCGCTTCAGAGAAATCAACACCCACTTTCTAGAGAGAAGACAAAGCTATTTCTAGAGAGAAGGCGCAATCCTTAAATGTGATTTTAAGAGGCAATATATAGGGACCTGGGGCACCCTAACACGCCTAGCCAGGGCATGTTTAAACACGCCTAGCTTGGGCGTGTTTAAACACACCTAGGCAGGGCGTGTTAGGGTGCCCCAAATCCCTAAATATTGCCTCACTTGCACCTTTTTTCTAAATAAATATTTAATTTGTATTATTTTTAATTTTTTGCTGAAAAAATTGTTTAAGATAAAATCCATCAATTATTGGTTATGTTTTGTTTTGGAAAAAAAAAACTCTTCTAATATAAAGTTATCTTGAAAATAAACAACTAAACATGTATGCACTTTTAAAATTTAGTGAATTAAAATAACAGTATATTATAAATTAAATATAGTACAAATATATTTTATTTTATTTAATCACTTTACAGACAATTATTACATGGAAGCAATCTGTTTTTTTAGATTGTATCACACACACATTTTAAGTAAAAATTCTAAAGCTTAAGAAACCCATTTGATTAAGCAAATAAAATTTACAGTGTATTTTCATTCTACATTTTCGGTCTAACAAAAAATTTAATCAAATTAACGTGAAAAAGAAGAATGGTTGGAGTAGGAGTCATGGTGAGTTCACAAATTACAACAATTACACTGTCTGACAGAAACAACAATCAGTCTCGGAGTTATCGCTTGCTTGCAGGACACTGATGGCATGGAAAGATGGCTATTCTGTACGACTGACCCTCACATTAATTATATTTTTTATCATCATACATTATATTTTTGTTCAGTTAAAGAGAAAATAAGAAAAAAACGATTTCCCATAATTTGCTATTTCTTCCTTTTGTACTAAATAAATTGAGGATAGAGAGTTATTTTAAAATTGAAAAAAATGGTTTTAAAAAAATTAAATTTAAATGATTAGCCTAATTGAATTTTTATTAGTGTAAAATAAGTACTTCTTTCAATAATAGTAATAATAAAAACAAAAGCTAGCTAGGTAGGCTAGCATTGGTGGTACGATCTGAGGCTTATCATACTCTGCCAGACCAATCAGTATCCAAATTTTGGAAGCAGAGTGTTCTTTCTGAGCAGATTTGGCAGTCATGCTTTGGATTTCTACTGGTTAATAATGCAAGCTAGGAGGTTTTGGAACTTATTTTTACTTTTTTTTTTAAATTTTATTTTTCTGCTGACAACAACTGACAACAATGTTCTTTTTAGTAGAAATTAGTTGTTACATTATAATCTAGAATCTTAATATTTTGATAATAGTCAAATTGACAAAAAAAAATTAATTACATTATCAATCTACTTTGAAAGACTTCAATATCCGTTGAATGAAAAAAGAATGGATATAGATGTTGTTAAAATTGATCTTAGACTTCAAATTTTTGAGCTGGACAAATTTAATTAACTTGATTTAACATTTCTTAAATTTAGATAAAATACTGAATTAGGTTTCATAATTTTTTACAAAAATGTACTCATTCCTTTATTATTTTCTGAAGTTTCTTTTCTCTGACTAACTGCAGAAAATAGTAATTTACATTGCAACAAGTGATGCATATGCCATGTTATTGGCAGATCAGTAGGGTAGTTGGTCTGAGTTCTCTGAGTAAGAGTAATGATTATGATTACGTGTAATGTTTGTGGTCCCCACTTGTCGTACATTATGACCCACTGTATGCTGTTTTATTTTGCCAGGCATACAACTCCAGGACCACCTAGGGCCCCATCAACTAGATCTCTTTGTACCCCAATATCTACCTTTTTTATTTAGTTAAAATTTGTAATACACCTTTTTATTATATTTCAAATTTGCAATTCAATATTACCATATAAATATATTATTGTTATTAAGGATGTATTTGGTATACGAGTGAAAAAATGAAAGTGTGAGGAATAAAAAAAACGAAAGAAAGTGTAAAATAAAATAGTTTGATAGAAATAAAAGAGAATGTAAAATAAATAAAAAAAATTGAATTAGAATAATTTTTGGTAGTAAAAAAAAGGAAATAAAATAAATAAAAGAGATAAATGATTATGCATTTTTTATAACTAGTTATGCTAATATCAAAAAGTTTATCTTCTCTCTCTTTTTGTCAGTCTTTTCTCTTCTATTATGCTTATGGTTTCTCTCTATGCTTTTATTTTCTTTCTTGTCAATTTTAGATGAAAGTTACACCTATGAAACTCACATATTTCACTTATAATTGACTTCTACCAAACACATATTTAATGTGTAGCTCAATTAATTTGTAACTCACATTCACCTCCTTAAATCAATCACTCCCTAAAATCATAATAAGAATAAATGTTTACTTCATATATGGTGAATTAAAGTAAAAAGAAAGAACATGAAGAATGAGATAAAGAAGAAAAAATATAGCTATAATGAATCATTCTTTTATTTATAAGAATAACACAAGTTAAATATTAACTTACAAGTTCTACA
Organism: Glycine latifolia; assembly: GCA_013407115.1. Lineage (NCBI taxonomy): Eukaryota > Viridiplantae > Streptophyta > Magnoliopsida > Fabales > Fabaceae > Glycine > Glycine latifolia. Next base: position 13,431,178 of record CM023951.1, on the reverse strand, counting down.
AATATAATCAGTTTTGCAGAAGAAAAAAAACATTATCATCAATTTTTTTTCTTACTTTTTCTAAATCTCTAACGTATTAAAAAATTAAAAATATTTTCTCCCACTTTTGACTCAAAAATATGATGATGTTATTATAAATTCATCATAATAATTACTATTTTTTAAATTTGCGTATCGACTCTATTTCTTAATTTATTTTTTTTCCTTCTTTAACTATGTAAAATAACTATTTTCATTTCACAAATTTAGCAATATCTCATTTCATTTTTTATTCTTTATCATAACATAACTATTTTCTTTATCATTATGTTAAATGTACTGTATTAAGCTAGAATGTGACACTTTGATTTATTGTTTTCATTATCATGCTTAAATCTACACTCATGCAACATGTAAGTTTAAATCTAGCAAAGCACAAAAAAAATGTAAATATGTGCAGGAAAAAGCCATTTTAATTGCAAACACTCTTTAGTCCACCTTAGTTACAATCTCTTTGGGAGTTGCTTGAAGTATAACCTTGAAAGTGGTGATTTAGTAGTTTAGTCCCACGTTGATTAGAGATATGATTCGATTAAAGTATATAAGTCAAAGGCAATCTTTAAATTATAAAGTGATTTTGTATGGTTGAGTTAGGTCTATAATTCATATTCTAAAATAGTATCAAAGTTTATTTTAGATCCATTGTTGGGCCTCATTCATTTGGCACACTCTAGGCTAGAAGTCCTGGACGTGAGGGGGAAGCTGCTTTAATTGTGGACATCCCTTAACCCACCTTAGTTTAGGCCTCTATGGGGTTGTCTGAAATGCAACCTTGAAGAAGGTGGTGATTTAGTCTCACATTGATTAGAGATGTCTGACCAAATTAAAGTATACTAAGTGGGGGATTACCCTTAACTTACAAGTCGATTTTGTAGGATTGAATTAAACCCATAACTCACATTTTAAGATTTTTTTCCGCCAAAGTCCCAATTCAAATAATGTAGGTCTACACAAAAATATTGTCAAAAACTAAAAAAATAGATCATTTACGGTAAATCCTATCCAAAAGAAAAAAATGGAGATGCAATAATGCTCCATAAACAATGAAAGTTCATTGAGCAAAGTTGATCACCAACAACTTCATAACCTGAAGCGGCTTCACGAAGGACTTGCATTGCCTCAGACTGTCAGACACATTTATTTCCATGTCCTTGGGAGACTCAATAAGATGGATTACCCCTTATCGATTCATTTCTAGTAACATTGTGTCATCTTGTAGTATAGTGATTTGAAGTAAATTGGTCCACAATTGAATATAAATGTTGACCCAACATTAGGCTCTGATTTTCTGGAGTGGCAAAAGCTAGAGCTAAGGCTAGTATGCTATACAATGCACCACCATGACGTTGATTATCAGTAGGAGCTAAAGAAATTCCTAAACCATAAAAAGGAAAAATGGCATCATGTGAACCCCTATACCTTGGGGAACTAGTAACTGATCTATGCCCATTCTACCATTTCCCATTTACCCATCCTTTGCCCATGAAGACCCTGTCTCTATAGGTGGTACAACATAATGAAATTTGGAGTAACCCCCATGATGCATGCCTGGCAAGAGTTGTTGCATTAAACCGTATCTTGTTAGCTAAGGTGGTACGAGATCAAGTGCTCGTTGACCAAAATACAACTGTTGAGGGGTAAGTCTTTGTGCACTTGGATGATATCTAGGGATTCCAACATGAAAAGGTGGAATTGCACTTGAGGCTTGCATTTGAGAAAAGTGAGCCTACTAACAAGCCTTCATGTCTTCTTTGCCCTAAGCCACAACTACATACAAAGGCTTTCGTCCAATCATTTTTCCGTTCATTTCATTCAACGGTTTTCTTGCATCCTCAGGAGTAGAAAAGACAACAAAACTATAGCCTTTGATATGCCCATTTGATTCAAGCATCACCTTGCAAGATGTTATTGTTCAAAACTTAGAAAATATCTCCTTCAATTTTTCATCATTGACGCTATCATCAAGGTTTTTCAAATACAAATTAGCACCTTGTAATTTCTCATATTTTCTTATTATTTCCAAGTCAAATCTGGCTTTCAACTCTGCCTCTCTTTCTTCTTTTCTTTGAACCCTCCCTACATAAAACCTTATCATCATTGATTATGGTTTTGTTTAACCTTTCAACAATAGCAAAACATCTAGAGTTCACATATGTCTTTCATGACCACAACTATGTTGTACCTAGGTGCCAAAGAGTTGCTTAAAGTCATCATCAATATATGTTTCGGAAAAGTTTTCACACATATACATTAGTGAATTTTGGTGATCCATTTGCTTGGCCCCTTTCCTAGCGCCTAAGAGCATATTTAGTGGTAGATTCCAAATTGGGATCTTAGACCACTTTTTGGTGGACCCTATAGTACCACGTAGGATTGAAGATCTCTTAAAATCTGTGACATTTTTTCTTTAGTGGTAGATCCCAAATTGAGATCTTAGATAATTTTAATGGTCCCACATGGACCCCACTTTTAAATATTTAAAATTTAATTAAATTAAATTAAGTAATTAATTTTAATTAATAAAGTATGGAAAATATATGAATATTAATAAAGCATGCAATTAACTTTAATTTTTAATTTCATTTTTTTTTTCATCCTATCACATAGAAAATCATTTTTTTGAACTCCGTGCATATCTTTAGGGTTCTTGGGGAATAATCGGATCTTCACGTGGAGATCTTCGTTCTCTCTTTAGTGGTAGATCTGGGAAAAAAGAGATCTTCAACTGAAGATCCCTCCCCAGGATCTACCACTAAAGTTGTTCTAACAAAGAGTCCAAAATACACTTTTTGATCATTTATCAACATGTCATTATTCAACTTTTTGATAGCATTTTGTGCAGACTCTTCATTGTCAAACTGCATAAATCCATACCCTTCTGATTGATCATTGTAATCAATGGCTACCTTACTAGATAGTACAAAATGAAAGGCAGCAAAAATGTCATGTAATGCCTTGTTGTCTATTGACATGTCAAGGTTCTTGATAAACGCATTTGCATATCTGCTTTTTCGAATGCTAGGATCTCAATGAGAAAACATAATACAAATGGATTTCCCATTCAAAGGAGTGAAGTTCAGATGTTCCATGGTATTAGCAACATCTTGAACGTTGACAAAGTTAACATAAGCGTATCCAAGAGAAGATTGTCTGGTCTGATCCCTGCAAACCCTAATTGAAACCACTTAGCCCACTTGGAGTTCCCTTACAAGGGAACACGGAGCACCAAAAGGTGAGGTTCTGTGTTGGTGTGAGAGTGAGATGTGGGGTTTATATATAGCGTTGAAAAACATCGTTTTGTTGGCTATTTGCATTTCTATTGAATCGTTTGTTTTTGGGTCTTGTACTAAGAAGTATAAGTAGAATGTTGTGGGCCTGTGATGAATGATGATGAGACACATGACAGTGTGACATTATATTTTTTTTGTCGTAATTCATGCACATTAACTCCCCTTAGCTCGCCTTAGTTGCAACCTCTTTGGGATTGTCTAGAGTGCAACCTTAAGGGTGGTGTTTTAGTCCCACATCAATTAGAGATAGTCATATTAAAATATATAAGTGGGGGAAATCCCCACCTTACAGGTCAATTTTTTAGGATTCAGTTAGACCCATAACCCACATTCTAATATGATATTATAATTTATACTATATCCATTATTGGACCACCTGAATTTGGCACGCTCCAGGCTGGAAGTCCTCGGTGTGAAGGGGATTGTTGAAAAAATCACATTGCACACACCACTTAGTCTACCATAGTTGGTGACCTCTTTAAGGGTTGCATGAAGTGCAAACTTGAGGTTGGTGGTTTAGCGATTAAGTCCCACATCGATTAGATATATGACCAAATTAAAGTATATAAGTGAGAGAATAACTCTCATCTTACAAACCAATTTTATAAGATTAAATTAGACTAATAATCCACATTTTAATACTATATGTGGCAGAGCTAACCCAAGAATATTAAGGCAAAGGCTCACCAACAAAAATAAATAATTTTTATTAGTCTTTTATAGAAAGAAAAAAACTCATTAGGACTCCACATATAAGTAGAACTCTTTTATTTAAAGTAAAGAAAAAAATCTCTTTGTGATTAGAATAATCTCTTGACTAAATTATAATTTTAATTCTCATATTTTATAATTAATAATTTTGATCTTTCTATTTTTTTTTAAATTAACATTTTTGGTATTTTTATTCATATGCTCTCATTGAGGGTTAGAATACTAACATTGACAAATTAATTGCTTATGTGACATACTTATATTTTAGTTATTAACAAATAATTATGATTAATAGGATTATTAAGTTATTATTAAATAATTTAAAATCATTAATTATTAACTCATTAAAAAAACATTAATTATTAAATTGAAGATCAAATTCTCATTTTTCTATTTTTTTTTTCTTTCATTCCCATCCTTTTTCCTATTTTCCCTCTGCCTCCAATGACTTACCATTTTATGTTCTGCCTCAATGCATATGGGTGCCGTCCGCACAGCGCCGTCAACGACACTGCTGGCACAACTTTGTCACCATCAATAACATCCGCAACAGTGACCATTTTTTCCCTCTCTACAATCCAGATCCAGACCAGTGACGTTGCGCACCACAAGTCCGACGTCACCACTAGCGCCGCCGAGTTCGACATCACCACCAACTTCCGCAACACAATGACATTTCTTGTCTCCTACAACCCAGATCCAGATCTAAACCAATCATCACTGACCTTGCTCTGCCACGCAAGACCTCACATGGCCACAACGTCATCGCAAGGTCACGACGCCACAAGGCTACCATGCACAGCCACGAGCGAACGGGTTCGCGGTGGGTTCGCGATAGGGTTCTGTTTTTCACAGTGGGTTTACCAATGGTTCACTGTGCAATTTCTTTTGGATTTTGATTTCAGATCTGTGTCTTGAAGACGAGGTTAGGGAAAAATGAAGCTTTGTTAGCACCGAAGCTTCGTCAATCACATTGCGGGGAAGATGACTTGAGGAGAAATGGGTAGTAGAGGAACTGTGTTCTCATTGTGAGTGAGGGGAAGAAGTTGATGGGTTGGGTTCGTGAGTGAGAAACGTTGTGGGTTATGGTTCACTAATCTGTTGTAAAAGTGTTTTTTTTATTAATTTGTGGTTTTTAATTAAATTAATAATTAACTTAGTAAAGCTGCTAATCAAAATTAATCACTAATAACCCAGTGTGCCACCTCACCAATTGATTGGTAATGTTGTCAGCTTAACGGTCAACGAGAGTAAATGGACAAAATACCAAAATCGTCAAATGTGACATTTAATTTTGTACATAGAACCACAAGTCAAAGGAGTAAGGACTATCTCATAAGTAGTGAATTCATCAATACTCTAGTCCCAAGTGAAGCTCACTTGACTAGGTGAGGTTGTATGACTTTGAGCTTAACCACATGACTGCATTATAGAACCAAGATATATACCTTGTTTATCCGATCATAACCTCAGTTATTAGTGTATTCACATGTGCTCATTTATCCCAAGTATGATTTTCCTTTTAGTCGACATACCAACTCATGTGACCAAGCTATACTAGCGTTCAAGCTCGAGGGTCCTAGCTGCAAGCTCGTTCAATACACATCAAGTTATATATCTTAATTCTTTAAAAGGACTCATCCTACAATCGGGCCAAGTAACATCAAATTAATTTTAATAATCATACCCGTTCAAATTTTTGAATTTCATTAAAACCTTTTCTTCAATTTGTTCGAGTCCTTTTTTCAATCAATTCATTTAACATTTTCCATCGTTTTTTCATTAAACCTTGCTATCAAATATTGTCACAGTTAGAGACTAGTGGTACCTTTACATTTTGTTTGGGAAAGGTGATTTATGAAGAAGAGACAAAGTCGAAAACATGCGAAAGTGTTTGGTGAGGTGATTGAGGCCATCTCCAATAGTGGTTATTGGAAGAAGATCTTAATTTTAATATCTGATCTTTCTAAGATACATTATTGGAGTTGGTTGCCAGATCTTCACATGGAGATTTGATTATTTCGCAAGAATCGCCAAGATTCGCACTATTTCTCAAAAAAAAAATTGTCTCTTTGCCCAATAGAGACCCACAGGTAGCAATTGCCATGAAGTGGAAAAAAATCAAAGGAGAGGGAGGAGGAGATGAACGACTAAACCAGTAAAAATGAAATATATATACAGACACACATATACATATTAAAAAAAGACAGATTTGGCTTGATGAGCACCAGATTTATCTTTGCATGTTGATGAGAACAAAAATGGTGATCACGAAGGGGAGTGAGGAGAGTGTGGGGGGTCATGTCGGAGGGAGGAAAGAGTGAAGGTTCCTGACAAATGGAGGTGAGGGTGGGGGGTTTCGTGGAGGGAACAAATGGTGGTGGTGGGGTTTGCATAGGGAGTGGAGGGTGGGGGTGGGGGAGTGTGAGAGAAAACGGAAAAAGGAAGGAGGAGGTGGGGGAAGAGAGAAAAGAAGAAAGGAGAAACTCAAGGGGTGGAGGGGGTGGGTAAGGAAGGAAGAGGAAAAAAAATTGAAATTAAAAATATATAATTAATTATTTAAAATAAATTATAATTATATATTAGAAGGTGAGTCCCTCGTGGAATTTATAAAAAAATGGTATAAGATTTCAAAATGAAATATATTATTGGAGTAAAAAATTTAAGGGATCTTAAGGGTGATGTGATACTACAGGATACAAAAAAAATGTGGTTAAGAATCCAAAATGAGATATCCTATTGGAGATGCCTTAAGTGTGAAATAAATTTGACATATGTGAGTTATGTAGAGTTGTTTTTCTCTCCTCGTGACCATTTGTGAGGTGAGGTATTAATAGCCCTTCTAGTTTTCTTTTCTATTGTTTTGATCAATTATTCAAGGTAGCTAATTGATTAACTTGTGCAAAGTTAAATTGAAGTGACTTGTCGATTAAATCTTACAATTTAATTGATCATGTATTAATTTTAATCATTAAATTCGGTTAGATGACACACATATGCTAGGAGTACAAAAGTATTTTAAATTATCTTCCTCCATTCATTTAAAATAAACAACTTTACAATTTTTTTAATCATCTCTTTTCTATTTAATCTACTGGATTTCTCTCCTCCCAATCAAACTAATGTAAGGTAAAACTTAAGAGCAGAATAATGTACAACTTGCTTTATTTCATCTACTTGGTATAAAAGAGGTTAGGTCAAGTATGAACCAACAAGCCATAAAATATATATTACTATCATATTGAATAAATAACGAAATACTTGTCTTAAGTAAACTAGTAGTATTTCAGAATAAAATATTTAAAATTTGAAAAGTCAACAAAAACCAATTCAAATTATTTTTTTTACTCATTTCATCTTATCTAAGTCATGTTTGACTAAATTAATGAAGGACAATGTTAAACGAACACCCCAATAGTGTCACACCTCCAATAGACACCCGTGAGTTGACATTAAAATATAATATCCTTTTATTTAATAATAAAATAAAAAGTAAAAAAAGAAAAAATTAAAATGAAAAACAATTATTGAAAATAGGAAAAAAGGTTAAAAGATCCATATATTCTCGTGCCTCACTATGTGAAAAGAGGACAAAAAATTGATGGGTTTTTTTGTAAAGAAAACCCATTTCTTTCCCTTTTGCTTCGATCTTCGTCATCGAAAATGAGAGAGTGCATTTCAATCCGCATTGGCCAGACCAAGATCCAAGTCAGAAATGCTTGTTGGGAGTTTTATTTATTGCCTCGAACGTGACATCCAGGTCTAATTCCCCAACCCTAAATCTTTGTATTGTAAATATTTTAACCTACACTTTCTTGATTTCATTTGTTCATGTTGTTGAGATTTTAAATCTAGATCCATTTATGTTGTTTGTTCTCTTTCTGCATGTGAACTATGATTTGTGTTTTATTATGCATTGCTTTAGAGATTTACTAATTTGTATATACTCTGTGTTTTATGCAAACATTTTTTGCATTTTGTTTCAATTGATTTTTGGATTTACGTGTATGCTAGGCATTCTACAAACATTAGGATCTGGTTTTGTGCTGTTCGAGTGATTTGGAATATAGATTTGATAATATCGCCTTGTTTATTTGAATTATTTTGTTTAAAATATTGTCTATATTTATTTTTAAACTTGAAATAGACAAGAATCCTAGATGCATTGCTTGGCACAAGCCTATAGGTGGTTGTTCTGTAGCCTTTGTTGGTTGTGTATTTGTCTATTTCTTACCCATAACTTTATGCTTATCTTATCTACTTTTTGGGTATATTTATGTGTTGCATCATAATTTTTCATGATTGCATCCTATTTTTCAGAGAAAGGTTGCATATTTGTCAAAGGTTATAATTTTTTATTGTTCAATGGTAGGTGAAAAATTTGTTTCTAATTGCTTTTCTAGTTCCCAAAAATTGTGGTTTGGAATGGATATGAGCTCCACTCCACTCTCAACCTCCCTACTTTTTCTTTTCTGGTTCCAAGAAAATGTGAGACTTGTTATGTGATAGATATATTAGTAAAAAAAAATTATTAGAAATCTATTGGTATGTTATACCTTTAATAACATATACTCTTCTTCATTTACAAGTTTTCTTATTGTCTTTTGACTTTTACTCCTTCATATGCTTGTGTGGAAAAAAATTGTTGAAGAGAAATACTTGATTTGAGACAAAGACATAGAGGATTGATTAATTTTGATTTGCCCATGCATTGTTTTTCATGAGCCCTTATATACGTGAAGATGGAGAGTATGTGGTTCAGAAAATGGTGTGTCCCACATTCCTCAAAATAACATTCAATTAATCACACGATTATCTTCAACATAACATTCAATTAATTCCTAGTTGAGATTCTTAATTATATCATCAATACCATTATCATGAGAAAGTAGGTCTTCATCTTCATGAATCTTATGTAAAATACTTCACAATAAGAGGTTTATCTACATGACAACCATTTTACACAATGTCAATGTTGTGGTCACTTGCATATGAAAGTTGTCAAAGTTAGTATGTGACTTTATGTAATATAAATTCTCACACATACCCTATGCCTAAACCATAAAAACAACATGAAAGATTCAAACATCATGGTCTTTTGAACTAAAAATACACATAATAGGTTTTGAGAGAGTGTGTGTCATGCTTGTGACTCTACAACAACTTCCCTTTGTATTAAAATCTTAAAAAATAAAAATGTTCAAACAAGAGAATAAGATTTTATATAACAACCCGGATTTCAAGTTGCTTAGTGGATGTTTGATATGTGATTATGTTGCTGGATTACTTGATTTATGTTGATAAGTGTTGTTTGTTACTGTTCTGCCTCAATATACGTGTTTGGTGAATGGATGTGTTAAGTCAACTTTGTTTGCTGTGGTTGCTACCCGTACACGCATGATGGACATGACTTGTCAGTTGTATTTATAAGCAGCCATGTGTGCAGTGAAAACGTATTCATCTCTATTTCTCTCTCTCTTCTTTGCGCTTTTCTCTTGTTTTTCTCTGTTCTCTCTCTAAAACTCACACTCAGAACCCTCTCTCCCTCAACCCTTCTGTACCACCTTCAACTCGTCGTCGCTGCTACGATATCCCGACGCCAAGAAGGACCTCGTGGCTGGAATAGAAGCTCAGAACAACGCATCGTGAAACTCGTGAACGAACTCCTAGTTAGGTAAGGGGAGTTTATTATGTTTGATAAGAGTTTCAGGAAACATGGTTGAGGACCAGGGAGTCCAACCATGGCGATGATGCATGTCTGTGTGTGTGTTATTTTCCAGAAAGTTGTGCCTTTGGATGAATGGAACGAGTTACATTTTATGTTCGTTGATTGGTGTTTTGTGTTGATGTTTAATGATGTTCTGGTGTGATGTTTGATGGTATTCTGGAAAGGGAGAGTTGATGTTGTAAGAACTCCCCGTGCATGTGTGTGAAGTTGGCATCTTGATGCTGAAAAGCTTCCAAGACACTTTGCAGAAGTGTTCGTGAAGGTGCTGAGTGCCGGGTAGGGTTGGCCGAGTTATATACATGTGTCAGACCTTGGTGATGTCGGCTACCGGGAAGGGTTGGCCGAGTTACATATATGTGCCAAACCCTTATGTTTTTTTATGTCGGGTACCGGGATGGGTTGGTCGCATTACTGATGGAGTGCCTTTAGTTAAATATTTTTATATCATTCTTAGCCTATTTGACTTCTCTTGGACCTTTATTTTCCTATTCTAATTCAGTTTTTATCTTAGGCTAGTAAGTGGGCTTAATTGCTATTTGTTGTGCATTTTCGGATTTTTGCTCACTTTACGTATCTGACTTGTGCAGGCCTATAGAGTGCTACAGAACTCCGAATGGAGAGTTCTAGGAGTCCCTGGAAAGATAACAAAAAGATCTACCAGTTTGCTAGAAATAGCCTGAGGCCAATTCTGTCATTTGGAGGGTCATTTTAAGCTTCGAAATTGGAACCTCTGCACTTGTAATTTTGGGCTGCGAATTTGATTTTATGATTGTAATTAGCAAATAACTAGAATTGTTGGATTTGTTTATGGCCCATTTTAAACTCCAGACCTTGTCACTACATATTAGTGACTTTAGTGAAACTTGGACAACACTTTTCATTTTGCACAAACAAGTTTATTATTTCTTTTCTTTAGTTTTTAGAATCAAAAGCTTGTTTTTCATTTTCTCTCATTTGTTCTTCATTGTTCTTCATCTTCTTCATTTCCATATTGCTATTCTTCCATTTTTCTGCACTTACTTCATGGGGCTTTCCTTGGTGATCGTCATGGAAGGCTAAATAATCACTCAATCCAAGGATCCAATCCAAGCAAGAGG
>CM023951.1:13167654-13415313 GCA_013407115.1 Glycine latifolia | reverse complement strand
TTGCTCACTTTACGTATCTGACTTGTGCAGGGCCTATAGAGTGCTACAGAACTCCGAATGGAGATTTCTAGGAGTCCCTGGAAAGATAACAAAAAGATCTACAAGTTTGCTAGAAATAGCTCGAGGCCAATTCTGTCATTTGGAGGGTCATTTTAAGCTTCGAAATCGGAACCTCTGCACTTGCAATTTTGGGCTGCGAATTTGATTTTATGGTTGTAATTAGCAAATAACTAGAGTTGTTGGGTTTGTTTATGGCCCATTTTAAACTCCAGACCTTGTCACTACATATTAGTGACTTTAGTGAAACTTGGACAGCACTTTTCATTTTGCACAAACAAGTTTATTATTTCTTTTCTTTAGTTTTTAGAATCAAAAGCTTGTTTTTCATTTTCTCTCATTTGTTCTTCATTGTTCTTCATCTTCTTCATTTCCATTTTGCTATTCTTCCATTTTTCTGCATTTACTTCATGGGGCTTTCCTTGGTGATCATCATGGAAGGCTAAATAATCACTCAATCCAAGGATCCAATCCAAGCAAGAGGAGAATTTGAGTTCTGGTTTAGTATTTCGAATTCTGTGTGAATGTTCACTTTCTTCTTCAATTGCTATTCTGTTTTCATGATTATGAATGCGTTTAGAATTGAAAGCGGATTAGGTTATGGATTCATTGCCTAATTTCGAATATAAATCACAGATTAATTGGATGATATTTCAATTAGGGTTTGTGATTTCAATTAATTTAGGGGTTAATTCGAATGAACTGCTTCTATTGAGATTGAATGAATGTTCATGATAGAATCAACTTATGAGAATGATGATGATTCGAATAGCTTGGGTTGGTGAATTGGATTAATGCTTTCTAATCTGTTTTTACTTTACTCCTTGATAATCTTGTTAATTTCTGCATTGTTCTTTAATTTTAGTTTATGTTCTTGCATGTTTTACTTTGCGCATACCAACTGTTTGACAAAATTCCCCCTTATTATTACCAATGATTTGAAGTTAGAACCATATTGATCGTGTCTCTGAGTCGACCTAGGTTAACCCTGTGCTGCAGAATTAGCTTAGTTTAATTGTTTTGAAGCCACACGACAAACGCTCATCAATTACACATAAGCATCAATCCCTTGTGTTTTTTATGTCGGCTACCAGGATCGGTAGGCCGAGTTAAGCGGGTTACGTAACATGCATGTGTGCATGCAAAACGTGACAGTCCTTGTTGGGGACGTCGGCATACCGGGTTCCTTACTCAGGATGATACCTTAGAGCTGTCGAGCTCAAAGTTTGCTTCGAGAGAGAGTGAACTACCGAGTTCCCTAACTCGGATGAGCTCGTGCTTCCTCGGGAAGAGAACCACCGGGTCCTTTACTCGGTTGGGCGATTCTCTTTAAAATTGTTAAGTTTAAGCCTTTGAAATCCTTGACGGCCTTTGTCCGACTTCAACCGACCTCGTCCAATCTTGTCCAACCTTTACCCCTTTTGACCGCTCTTTATCAACCTTTGCCGAACTTAACCGATCTTATCTGCCTTCGTCCGACTTTGTTCGGATTCTTATCTCGAGTTAATATAGTTAGGTGTCGACCCAGACACCCAACGCTTCACACTTTTTCACTTGTTTGTAGTGTTCGTGAATGATGTATATGACTACGTTGAGGTCAGCCTATGTGATGGTTTGAGATATTTTGTACCTTGATAGAGCCATGGTAAGAGGCTATGTATAGATACGTGAGATGCTAGGACTGGGTGATGAACCGTGCAAGGACCACGGTCAGTGCATCGATGAGCTCGTGTTGGGGCAGCCCTCGTTTGGGGCGGTATGTATGTAACATGGGAGGGTATGGGGATCCTAGCCAGGACGGGATGTTCCTATGCTAGGTCATACGTTAATGGTGCCCATGAGAGACATACAACATTTGCAGCCCAGGTTGGGGCGGCCCTCGTTTAGGGCGGTATGTATGTAACATGGGAGGGTATGAAGACCCTAGCCAGGACAGGATGTTCCTATGTCGGGCCATACGATGATGGTGCCCATGAGAGACATACAATATTTGCATGAAGAAAATGGGATTGATGATTGACTGTAGGGTACCGGGGTACTAGGGGGCCACGTTTGTTGGGAACTCCTTCTGACACCCATTGGTTGATCACCATAGAGGGGTGATTCCTGTACACGATACAGTGACCCTGACAAGCTACTACATCATCTGACCACAGGGATGACCTATTTCCGGGATGGTACCACATTGCATGCTGAGAGTTGAATCAAGAGCATGCATCATGCTAGGCATTTTAAGTCGACTTGTGAAATGTTCCTGGATGCTTGTTCATGTTGGTTGCGCGTTGATATATCTAGATTTTTGTGGTGATATTGTGACACTTGGATTGTCTTCCTTAACTAATGTTATCTTTCGCTTGTTATTTTATATGATGAACTCACCCTTGCTTTGTTGTGCCATGTGGTTTGATACCTGTGATAATCACGAATCCGATTCGTGTGAGCAGATGGACAACAGTAGATGATGGGAAGATGATAACTTTTGGTTGGAGTCGCCGAGTTGCCGGGATGTCGATATGATAGATCCCGGGCAGGGGTTATGTTTTGATAGTTACACTCTTGGTTTTGATAGTCATACCTATGTTTTGCTAACTACACCTCGACGTTTAATTCCTTATTTCATTTGTAAAACACTTGATATATTCTGGATATCGTTATTTGTACCTGTAATTAAATTATACTTTGTATACGCGCATATATATATATATATATATATATATATATATATATATATTCCAAATGTCTCATGCGTACCCTTGACTTCGTGTATTTTCTGTTGATGGTCATTATGTGCTCACGAAATATTTACCACACTTTTCTTTGTCAGATAAAAGGGGTGATTTTATTATATAAAAAAATTACATTAATATTATGGTTAAGAGTTAGTGGTATAGTAGCAACGCGACAGATCATTACATTTTACAACATGAATTGATTCAAAGAGTGAGACAAATAGTACCAATTTCTATTTTTTAAGTGTGTATCAAAAGTTCAATATGATAAAAGCCAATGATTAAAATAAGAAAAAAGATGTGTATTATTTGTTTGTAATTTCACAGTCTCCTTTACTTGCGCAAACTCATTTGCACTTTGTGGTGTACTGGGTCTCATCAACACATATCCCAAATCTCATACTCAAAAACCTTACTTTCATCACAATAACTTATAGATACCCACAAATCCAAACAACTAAAGAAGCACACAAATACAATTGTCACATGCACAACAACCCTCGTCTCATAAGAAAAAATTGAAACCTAAAGTTTTGAAATTTTTGTATAAATACTTGTGTTACACTTATGTATTTATACAAAAATCACTTATATCAGGTCGTATAACAGAAACTACTAAGTTAGCCACTTATCAGTAAAATTGTACTTAATTACATACCTAATAGAATTAACCACTAATCACACATGAGTTAACACTTTGAATTACTCTGCAACAGTTTCATAAAGAAAAGAAAAAACATACCTCTAGGTCATGAGAGGAATGCAACTGCCACAATAGTTTCAGGTGAAGTACTTATGACGACTAACGTTGGAGAACGTTCAGATCAGGTGTAATGAAGGTTTAGACGAGATGCGACCGAGAGAACAAAATGTAGTCGCAACAATAGCTTTAGGTGAACTACCTTCAATGACTAATGTTGAACAAAATTCCAATCGGATGCCATGAGTTTAAATAAAGTGGAATGAAACAAGGATTTCAGATCTTCTAATTTAGGGATGATCTTTTTTCCCTTTTAATCCTTTGTAATGTGTTACTGAAAGTTAGAAATCAACGCACAATGTAGATGGAGGAATGATTTGGATGAATATACAATGGAGATGGAAGACCGATAATGCACAAAGGAAAGAGAGAAACCGTATACACTAAACTGTTCAATTCTCCCTTTTTCATTTTCTTTTTTCTTTTTCGTTTTCTTTTATTAAATATAAAATAATATAATAATATTTTTTATTCCACGTAAGCAGTGGTCGAATGGATGGTTACTACCATAAAGTGGAACGTGTATCAATGCTCTTTAATGCATTATTGAACTTTTTTTTGCTGTCATATTTTAATTGTCCAAATCAATTGGCTGACGGATTCGTCAACTGTAATTTTTTACAGATAGTTGTGTTTGTTTCGGCCTATGGGCAGTCTTGTGGACTAAAAAACTAGTTTTTTTTTAATCAAAACTAGTTATATGATTAATAAATAATAAATAATACCTATATAAATTGAAAACAATGATTACAAGCACTAAATTACACTGATAGTTTTTTTAATTATTATCAAATTATAAATTATTAGACTTTTATAATAATTATATTTAAAATATTCTAATTAATTAAAAGTATAAAAATCTAACCATCTATCTTAAAATTGTGAAACCACCAAATGGTAAACTCACTTTTGTGGCATAAAAAGTAAAAAATGGCATGTAGTAAAATTTACCTCTACAGAGCTGGGCCTGTAAAATTGGTTGGAGCATAGAAATTTTGCCATGGCATTCAATGTATACACAATTCTTTGCAATAATAACAAGCCATTTTGCTCATCTATGCATCCCATTTTAAGAGAAAGATTTATGAAAATTTTCCTACCATACAGAGTGTATATTCTCCCTGCCAATAATAACAAGACATTTTGCTCATCTATGCATCCCAATTTAAGGGGAAGATTTATGAGAATTTTCCTACTATACAGAGAGTGTATATTCTCCTAAGAAAGATTGTATCATTATTCTCTCTTTGTATTTAAACAGAGGCTGTAATTTTTTTCTACTTAGCAGAAACATTTCTCTAGTCTTGCCTGTGATTGAGTATAATTATTCCATCCTATGTATTCAAATATATTGTCAATTCTTTTTTTTTTCTCATTTAATTTTAGTTGTGAAATATTATTTTGTTACCCAACAAAAATCTAAATCTAAATAAGCAAAAATCACAATAAACTTAACCATGAGCACTGAATTCATTGGAGAGTCTTCATTGATTCAAGAGATAAGGGCGATGTTGCATTTCTTTCTATACATCTTTAGAAAAATGTAAAAACATTGATTCATTCATATCAAAGCAACGAAATAACTACAAGACCAGGAAGGTTTTGAACGCTCTACTATATACACATGGGACATCGTAAGATATAGTTAACCAAAAAAACACTAAAAAGATTTGATCATTGCGAGAATTGTTGAAGAGGGGAAGTAAGTAGTTGCTACCTCTGAGGAGCACCAGAAAGGATGGGATCATTCACTGCTGAACGATGCTTTCCTAAAGCAGGAATACTAAGAGAACGTGTTCTTAATTTGGATTTCCTCTCGTTCTTTTCCACGAGCAAAGAAGAATAAGAACATAGTGGCTCTGCCAACTCGCTTCTACTTCTAAGGAAACGATCCAGGTTCCGACGATACTTGTACCCCCCATGCATTTTAGTTCCAAGTTCACCGGAAACGCCATCTACCCTGATCCTATACTCTTCATCATCTGACCAATATCCACTTTCCAGCACGTCTTGCATCGCAAGATCATCGTATTCTTCATCGGATTTTGTTGATTCCTCATCAACTGATCCTACCTGCAAAGCAATTGAAAACATTAGAAATGACCCAGGACTCTTGTTTACTACATACCACTAACTCAGTTGAGATTAGCATCAATTCATTTCCAAATGATAACTCACCATCATGGAAAAAACAACATTGTGCGTGTTAAGTTCCATGAATTACTCAGAAGCACATTGGAATACCAATTAAAGTAATTTTAAGTAAATATTCACATATTCGGTTTCACCTTAAAAAAATATTTTGGGTTAAAACCTAATGTTGAATTAAAGTAACTTTAAATAGTTTTTACATTAGAAAAAAGTTTTTATAGTGTATTTTACTGTTAACTTGGTTTTAGAATAAAAACATTCAATCATAAATCAAATCATTTCAAAATAAATTTTATCAACGCTCATCCAAACACACACATTGTAGATTCATTGTTGTTGCTAGCAAGGGCAACACCAAAATCAACCCAAAAGACTTGAAATTCTTCTGTAGGGAAAATTTCATAACATATACAGATAGGTAAATGAGTTAAAACATGAAAACAGAAGTCTACCTCTTCAAGGGCATGTTTCTCGCCATCATCACTGAAATCCTCATCACTGCCCACCTCTGGTTGATCGTCAATCTCTTCATCACTACCATGCACTGAGAAGTCTTCCTTGAGCTAAAAAGTATACAAAAATAAAATCAACAAATGATTGTCTTCCTTGAGCTAAAAAATATACAAAAACAAAATCAACAAATGATTTGTCTTATCCAATATTATCACCATTGACAATAACAAGCCATTAATTATGAAAAAAGTTCAAATTTACCTCCTTTGCAGCAACATCCGACATCCTTGGCGAGCTACAGCAAGAGGATACATGTCTACTACCGGTATCAGTCCCATCGGCTCTAGACTCATCAACACTTCCAGCACGACTAGTGCCACCATCACTTGGCCATGCACTGATCCCATAAAAACCAAACTGAAGATTTACAGGTTCCGCCTTGCCAATTCTCAAGGGACCATACATTGGATGTCCAACTCCATTCTCAGGTCCATGGCACCATACAGGCTTCCCATTACAGTCAACTAAATTAACAGGCCAAGCCTTTGCCACAGATCCATCATCATTAACAAGAGCCATCAGATTCCTTGAAGAACCTTTTCTTTGGATCAGTTGAAACATTCCTTTTGAGCTCAAAGAATTGGCTGCACATTGATTTCTATATTCCTCATAAACAACTGTCACAGTATTTCTAACAGGATCATATAGTTGTTCCCCAACCTCACGTCTTCGAAGACAGCTGAACACCGTTGCATGAATGGCTGCTACACTCTTGTCAACATTGGTATTGTTTATTCTGGGAACTAAATGTTTTTCAGCACGCTTGCAGAGATACTCCTGGATTGTTCTGATGTTTCTGATGTACTTCACATACTTGTTTTTAGCTGGATCCAGTGTCATATACTTTGCACGTACAGCAAATCTTTCCAAGTGCTTATCCTCATTTGTAATGTGTATCATGAATGGTATAATTGAAGGATGTTTCTTCATGAGCCCCATCTGCATGAGTATTTAAGTTTTTATAATGAGAAAATAAATTGGCATCCATAAGAAAAGAAATAGTGAAGGACACAATAATGAAAATAAAACATACAACAAAGTTGAGGCTCAAGTGAACTCCCTCCACGACAACGGACTCTTTTCGTTCTTCCCATGCAGTGATTAGCCTATCAAGACTGTCAATCACCATCTCACTCTGTGCCTTGAATCCTTCAATAGCCATTTGTTTTGGACTTAGCAATTCAGTAGGACCAGAGCTAGTCTCCAACGTCCTAACATCAGATTTGCTAGAATTGTGACCCTCAGTTACGTCTTCCTTGGAAACTGAATGTGACACACCAGCCAGCTTTTTTGCTTTCCTTCTAGCCTTTGCTTCTGCAACAGCAACAGGGTCCAAACACTCCCCTGCATGGTATGTAGAAGCCCACAACAGGGGGTTTTCTTTCTCGTTAGCAAAACTTCTCATCATGTGCCGAATAGAATCGGTCGATACCACTGTCGTGATTCCCAACCTACTTCCCTGAAGTCAAGATATAAATGATAGTTGTAAGGTATAAATATTACTCATTTTCAACTTACATGTATATCCTACCACAAAATAAGTAAAAACTAGATTTTTTGCATTTGAAAAACAAACAACTGTTTCTCTTTGTCAAGATACCAGCAATGCAGACAATGTAGATTTGCCACAGCCACTAGTACCACACAGTAACACTGTCACAGACTCTTTCCTTTCACGGATCCTGCAACCAAAGAAAATCATCATAAATATAAGAGGGTAAGTTGCACCATATTTTGAAGGAAAAAAACTCCTCATGTTAAAGTATAAAATTTAAAAGTAAAATTTTTTGTGCTACAAATATCATTTATCAGCATGCTGTATGTTGTACTTCATGTTAAAGCTTAGTAATTCACTTAGGATAGAAAAAAGAATCTTCCAAAACAACTATTAAGGGACAATTGAATGTTCAGTCCATAGATTTTCTGATTTTCAGTATGGAAATAAAACCAGAAGTGGAAGAAGAGAATATTTACAAAAACAATTATTTAGAAAATGAAGAGGTATGGTTTTAATCAGGTAACTAGAACCAAATCAGTATGCAAGTTGTTTCGAAAACTCATATCTACCATTCTCCGTTCTTCAAATTTCTGGGAAGGATACTCACATTCCTCATAAAACCAAACAGTTGTATTTCAAACATAAAGATGTCAAATTCTGAGAGTTCACCAACAATTTGGAGAAGAGAGGCACAGCATATTTTGCGGGCAAGACAAAAAGATAAATGATTAGGAAGCATCCTAACACAATTCACAAGACATACAATGAAACTCAGTTAATCACAATATTTTATTAGTAGATATCTATTGAAATTTTCAAAATTCATATAACATTATAACACCTAAAGCAAAATGCCTAATCAAACAAATGTAATCCAGATTCAATAAATACATCATGCTAAGTAAGAACATGGTACAACTACTAGAACATCTTGATCAATAAAAATGGAAACCATGGCAAACCCTATCAAATCATACAACTTAATAAATTCCATTACAAGAGAGCATATGCTACCAGTGGTCAGAATTAATAAATTCCATTACAAGAGAGCATATGCTACAAGTGGTCAGAATTATTTTCCCCCTTCAATTAATGTTACTGTAGATCATAACCCCATAAAGGAATAAACATAAACAATGCAGTACCTGCAGGCTAATACCAAGTCTGCTCTCTGGTTAGGACCCACATACTTGTACTCTGCCAGAGCATCACAAGCAATATCTAGAAAAGTCTCTCTCCGAACAAATGCAGATGTGCGCCTTTTGTACAACTCAAATGGTACACTCCTACCATCTTTCTTCACAAAATTCCTCTTGAAAGCATCAAAACCTGATAAAGCCTCTACTTCCGGCTTCAAAATATCAGTAGAATTCTCTTTCCTTGTTTGTTCAAAAACTCTTTGGCTGATCTGATAAGAGGATAATGAAAAACACAGTCAGAATAATGTTTTAGAAAAAAATTCTGATGTTATACATAGTCTCTGCACAAAACATGTAAGAATTAACCAGTAAAAGTTCATTAAAAGATGCCATAAACTAATAACCAAAAAACACATTGTATATCAAATATCCATGTCTATCTTATTGGTATTAAGCCCATATCCATGTCAAATACTCATCAAACATCAACAATGCCTCTAGTCTGGATCTTACATTATTTGTTATTTTTCTTTAAAATGTTTGTTCCAATACTGGCAGGGTACCATAACAATTGGTAGATAAATAATAGTACAAAACAATGTGTTTTTAATCTCTAAACTTTCGGTCAAACATGGTCAAGATCCATGGATTTTTATATTGATGAATTTGGTCCTTAAACTTTAAAAAACATAGTATTTCTATTTCATTAAGATGTAAGCAATAACTAACCTTATATTAATATATGTTGTAGTACCGACCAATTCTGTATCTTATACCTTTAGAAGTAGACAAATCTCAATATCCATGTCATGTCTATGTCTTCTGTTGTATCCACACTTCATATTAGGTTGATGGTTCTTAACAAGGAACAAAGACTTTCCAATCAATATATATTTCCCTTTATAATTGAATAAAGATAACCAACTATGATCCATGAATTGGTATCCTTTCCTATTGTTAAGTAATAAGATATGATCATGATAGAGCAGTAAAGACAAGTTTTCTTTATCAAATAAGGACCTACCATGATTGGTTGTAAGATTAGAGATTATATTTGATAAAAAATGCATTTTTTCTCTCCAACTTGGCCACATCTTGTTAAGATTCAAATCTCATTCCATTCAAATGAATAGAGGTAGAAAAAGAAAATTCAGAGTTTCAGCCAGAGTAGTAACCCAATATTTAACTACAATAGTACACTTTGAATGCATCATCTCTCACTAAAACATAATTAAATAAAACGAATAAAAAAAAGGTTGAATATTGATGCAAGACTACATAGTGATAGACAGCATCTTAATGACTGTTAGTAAAATCTTCCTAGAGTAGTATCCTCTAATGCACCTGCATCTAATTCAGCATCGTCAGGTACACCTTTCTTATTCACGTTTTTCCCATTCACACCAAGTTTTTCTCTCAGCCATCTCCACTCAAGATGAGGCTAAAACCTTTTCTCAAGCACAAACAGATCCCAATTGGAGTCAAGCAATGGATAATTACTTGGTCCCTAATGTCACTCCCAGTTGGTAAGAAGCCTGTTGGGTCGAAATGGGTGTACATAATTAAGGCTATAAAGGTCGCTTTGTTGCCAAGGGTTATACGCAAGTTGAAGGTTTTGATTCACAAAGACATTAGCCCCACATGGGACTAATCTCAGTTGGATGTGACAAATGCCTTTTTACATGGAGATTTGCATGAGGTTTATATGCTCAAGACAGGTTACAGACGAGTTAGCAAGTTAAATAAGTCAATCTATGGACTTAGAAAAGCATCTCCTCAATGGTTTGCCAAGTTATCCACTGCACTGACGAAGTATGGGTTTACCTTGTCAAAATAATACAAGAAACACAGTTTCTCCATTTCTTACAAATTTCAGATGCATGCTAAACCCTTTCTAGTCTCCAACGCTGTTGAATAAAAAAAAGCCCAGGAACCAAATGCAACGCAGTCAAAGTAAACACGAACCGAAAAGAAGACAAAACTAATCACCACCGTGGACCAGAAAATGTGAAACGGGCAAAGCAAAAGAACAAACAGGTCAAACTACTTTCGGTCAACAAGGTAAAAAAGACCACTCCCCCAACAAAACAAAACAAAAAAACAGTCCTCAAAATTTCCACTAGAGTCCCTCAAATCCAGAACCTGAATATAGATCACCAACCTAAAATACAAGAAATTATCATATGGTCCGGAATAATGATCCAGAATAACCATGTGTCCATCACCCTCACCAATTTATACGTATCTATTAACAAAGTCTTTTAATTTACGAGAAAAAGTTAATAAAACTAAACTAAATGTTAATAAAACCTCCGAGATCGGATTCGAGCATTATCGATGGAAAAAACATGATTAAGAAAAGAGACTCCTCTAGGACAATCAGAGGTTCCTGACGAAGATTACTGATTAGAAAAACCAATGAATACTTTGCAACCATTAAACGGTGATCAAAGAATAAACAAACAAATAAAAGCTGGGAGATTATTCGAAAATATGGACATATATGAATACGAAATCATGAAAGAAGAAGAATTTGGATGGCGAATCGAAAATAGAGAAAAAAAGAAAAAGGCACCTTGAAGGCGTGACGCGCTTTGCATCCCATGAGCTGGAGCGTGCTCTGCAGAACGGGACGCGAGTAGTGAAAGGACTCTTTCTTCTCGGAGTCGTCGACCACCACTATGTACAGTATCTTCCCCACGTCGCCCATCGCAACCAACCTGCAAAGGATTATTAACAAACAAAAAAAGAAACGGTTATAGCATGCAATCAAAAAGAAGAAGAAGAAGAAGAAAATAACTTCCACCGTAAGAAAACAAAAAACAAAAAACAAAAACAAAAAAGAAGAAAATGTCCCCTCCCCGACATTCATGCGACCCGGCCCCACACAGAAAGGAACTTAACCGCAACAACGCGAAAGCGGAACGACGACGACAATGCTGCGGAGGATGAGATGGTTGATTATTGAAGAAGATCGAGAAAAAGAAGTAGCGTAGTAGGGCTAAGATGTTCCTCAGCCATTGTTTCAAGAATGGATTATTGAACGGTGCGGCATTCAGGTTTGGTTTCTCTCATTCTCTCTCTCGCTCTTGCTCTTTAGAAATCCAAAATTAAATAGCACCTCCAGGTTTCCGAAATGACGGATTTGACCCCGCGCGATCCACGATTTTCATCAGCCGCGCTTTTTTTTTTTTTTGGAATCACTGTGAGAAAGAGAAAGCCATGGGTCCACCTTGCCCTCCTGGATCAACTATTTCAATTTTATATCAATAGTCTTATCCGGCGTTGATTATATCAATCACTGAATCCCCTATTCTATAATAATATGCACTTCTTAAAAAAAGTTGAAAAAATATTTTATTTTGTGATAAACAACATAATAGTTATTTTAGTTTATATTTATAATTAAATAATTTAAATTATAATATAAAATTATCTTTAATTATTGATAATTTAAAAATATATATATTAAAATTTAAATTACAGATAAATAAAATAAATTGAAAGAGATGGATGATTATAAAAATAATTATATAAAAATAAAAACTTAAAAAAAAGCATTTGAAAATGATAATTCATCCTTAGTTTGAGGAATTATAGGGTTAAGGAAGAGTTCATCCTAAATCATACTTAGTTTTACTTACCCTTCCAAATTACTATGGGGGAGAGGTTAATACTCACGGACTGGCATTCACACATTCGGTTAATTGGAATTATTGAATGAAAATTAAATAACTTGTATTTTATGTAAATAAATTTAACTTAAAATATACATAAAATAATGAAATCTGAATTGTCTATAAAAAAATTAAAAAAATAAGTGGTGTATGTGAATTGTTTGCAAACTTTATGATAAATGAGTTTTTTATGGATAAAAAAAATGATAAATAGTCTAATCTTTCTTTAATCATTCCAGTTTATGAATCTGTAAATGCTTGGAATCCGTTTCCTTATCACACACATTAGTTGTGTATCGAATAAATAACGATTTGTATGAAATAAGTTCAAATATTCAATTGAATGATTTTTATTTGATGACTCAGCACTGGTGCTTCTAATTTAAAAGTGCGTGATTTATTTTAAAGTCGTTTTTTCTGTCAAACAATTTATCTTTTGAAAGTTTATATGACCATACAACTCATTAGAAATTATGTCAAGACATTCACAACAAATATCACATGAACAAATGAGCAATCAAGATAAGGCATTTAGTAAAAACAGAAATTCAAGACAGGGCATTATTAAGGAAACGACTTTGATAAGTTGTATATTTTCAGGAGCGCAATAATTAACAAGTTAAAAACTTGTTCATTCAGAAGAAAAAAATCTTAAAAACTTATAAATAGTTTTTATTATTCAAATCTAGTTTTATATTAAATAGACTTGCCTATATAAACAAAGGTAGAATTTTCTAAATGATTTTTCTAATTGTGCAACATCGCACACAATAAAAATAATTAATTATTCAATTTTAACTAACTTAGATTAAACTTATTTTTAATGATTTTTAATATTATTTATTTTTTCCTTTTAAAATTAATAGATTCATTTTCAAACAAAACAATAAATCTCGCTCTCATTTGTTAAATAGATTCATTTACTATAATATTATTTCCTCAAAAAATAATTTCCATTTATGAAAAAAATCAAGTTTAAATACCATAATTATATTCATGAATTTTTTATTTTCTATAATATTTTCCCACCAAAAAAAATAATTTTTCCTATTTCAAAAATAATTTTGAGATAGTAAAAGTTATAGGAAATGCCAAAAATAATTTTCATTTCCAATGTTATTTTTCAGAAGTAGGAAAATTATTATTTTTTGGAGGTAAAATGCTATAGGAAATAAAAAAGTCCATAAATATAATTACGTTATTTAAATATATTTTTTCAAAAAAGAGAGATATTATATTTTTTGGGAGAACATATTATAGGAAATGATTTTTTTTTGTGTGGAAATGAATCTATTTAATAAATGAGAGAGAGATTTATTATTTTTATTAAAAGTGAATCTATTAATCTAAATAAGGAAAAAATAATAAGTTAATTGAAAGAATTATAAAGAAATGAGTATAATATCTATGTAGTAGGTAATGGTGTAAAATAGTTTTACATACTATCATTCAATTATAATTCATTATTTGAACCACTTTAAGATAATTATTTTAAAAGTTAATAAATTTTGATTAGATGACTGAGTAAAATTTTTTATGATGTCAATGCATAAGTTTTTTTCTCTAATCTAAATTAGATAAAATTGAGTAATTAATTACACTTATATTATCAAAATAGCAAACGGGTCTAACTAAGTAACTGCTAAACATATATATCATCTCGTTCAATTTCTAGATTAAATGTAATTTCATAAAAAAATGATATTTTATATGAACTATCAAATGCGTAGATCAACTAATGTAAAATTGTTTCAGTTTTATCAGAGATTTGTAAGTTTAAATTCTGATATACAATTACATTAGAATTTTATTGCTCACAATGACAGCATGGATGTCTCTCCAATAGAGAATATAAGTGGTCTAGAGAGAGAAAAAAAAAGACATTTTATATGAATTACATTACATTATGGTATTTTAATTAATTTCTAAAATTGGTCTTTAAGAGTGATTATCACACTAAACTCATTGACTCAGATCACTAAACTCATGACAAAAGAAGATAAATGAAGTGCGTATAAAAAGATAAATGAAGAACAAATTTTAAAATTAAGTTTTGGACTGTTGTATTTCCCCTAAAATGAGTATTCAATCTATTTAAGTAGCATTTATAAGAGTGAAAATGTTTTTAAAATAGTTTATATTTGATTTATTGTCTATAGAATTTTCACTAAATTACTATATTAACATATTATTAAAAGAATTTTTCATTCTCAAATATTTCATTAATAATTGAATATATAATTCAATGAAAAATAAGTATAAAGAAATTTCTGACTCACAGTAAATAAAACTTGGGCACTCAAACATTCCTATTCAAAAGAAAAAAAAAATGCTAATATGTATTTTCGTAAAATCTAAAAGCTTTGCTTTAATGTTCTTTTATTCCTTTTTTAAATAAAGTATTTTATCTATGTTTGAAGTAATGTTACCTTACCAACTCGAACAAGTTGACTTGGTAAATGTAAGCAAAGAAAGAAATTAAAGAACGGTTCCTAATGTCTGCGTTTCTTAAACGAAGAATCAACATTTCTTTCAAGGCTAGGGCTGCTAAAAAAGCAATAATGCTTCCACCTATTACCCTCGTATCTTCATACTTTTATATTTTCTCGTTATTAATAATTTAATACTATTTTAAAGTATTACATTTATTAATATTTTCACCAATTACAGTGTAAGTAACACACTTTTCCCACATATTAACACTTACTAGTTTGGCTTATAAAGAAAATATTTATTAGGTTTTATAACCCCACACCATATTAACCAAATAGTATATTCGTAAAACTTCATTGATTATAAAGAAAACCTACCAATTGAGATTCTTTCGTTTTTCTTTATTTATAGATTGTTGATAAAGAAAACGTACCAAATGGTTTATCACACTAGAATAACTTACCTTTAGGGGAATAGATGTATTTAATAACTAGTATATAAAGAAAACCTACCATTTGAAATTCGTTTTTCTTTATTTATATATTGTTGATAAAGAAAACCTACCAACTGGTGTATCACACTACTATTTATAGATTGCATGCCGTTTTGTTTTTGTTATTAATAAATTAATACTATTTAAAAGTATTACACTTATTATTATTTTCACCAATTACAGTATACGTAAATAACACACTTTTCCCACCTATCAACACTTATTAGTTTGGCTTATAAAAATAGAAATATTTATTAATTAGGTTTTATAACCCCACACCATATTAACCAAATAGTATTCGCAAAACTTAATTGATTATAAAGAAAACATACCCTAAGAAATTCTTTCGTTTTTCTTTATTTATAAACATGTGGTTGATTTTGACCGTGGATAGCGATATAGCAAGTCTATGCTACTTCGTGTTGTCTTATTCTTTAAATATACATATATATCTGACATTTTATCTTGATGTTTGTTGTTTACTTGCATTGCCATATTGTATATATTTTTATTTGTTCAGTGTTAAAACATGGACTTTGAACGAGCAAGAGAGGAAGATATCCGTCTTTAGGATGAGATAAAAAAGAACATATAAATTTATTTTATTTTTAATATTTTTAAATAAAACTAATATAAATATTACAGTGATATATTTGATTTCATCTAAAAAAGTAATATTAAAAAAATTATTTACTAAATATAAATAAATATATATTTAGTAACTGTTTGTCACTAAACTTGTCTTCGCAACTATAGATTTAATTTAATTTAATTTAATTATTATTAAAATATTGTGAATTTATGCCAATAATACATTATATGAAAATATAATTCTATAATGTGAAAAATGGATATATATGATTATTGCATCATTTTTTTGAGAGGGTATGATTATTATTATTACATCATAGTGTATTAGTCTAACATATTTTAGTTTTAATGTAAATTCACAATAATTATATAAATAGTCTAATTGCTATTAAAAAACATATAAGCATGGACTAATAAAAATGAGTTTAATGTCTAAATGTATAAAATCATTTTACATAGTGATTTAATCCTAAATTATCATATGAATTATTTTAAAAGTTAATAAATTTATCATATATATAATAGATTATAATTGGATGATTGAGTAAAAAAATTACACTCAGTACATAACTTTTTTCTCTAAAAATAAATTGTAGCAAATGATTATTTTTGGGTGATTTTTGTCATGTGTCAAACTTCACCTTTCCCAATCTTGCCCTAGCACGATGCAACAACGACCAAGTAGTATTTAATAACTTACGTTTAGGGGGATAGATGTCATTAATTAATACAAGTTTGTCAAATTTCTTCGTAAATTATAATAATCAACATGCATTTACGGCTTCATTAGCTTAACTACTAATAGCTGTTACATTTTTTTTCTTAAAACTACATACATATATCTTATACGAGAGATGACTTTGTTCAAACTAAGTAAAATCATTGTAGGTTTTTTTTAATATTTATAATATTGTATATTGAGAACTAAAATAACAGTATTTAGTGCTATATATTGCATATTCATTTTACAAATTTACTTATCCAATCAAAACTCAAGTTATAAGGTTGGTTTGATGAAGAAAAAAATTTATAAAAGTGGTGAGTTTAAATTTTTTTATTAACAACTAACTAAATAAAAACATATAATATGAATAAATTAATTTTGAGACTTAAATATATTTTTTATCCTTATAATTTAATATATTTTTAATTTTTGTCCTTGTAAAACAATTGTTTATAAAATATATATTTTTTGTTTTTCATCTTTAAAATGCTTTAAATAATATTTTTTACCATTAAAAATATTTTTTTACCGTTTAAAATGCTATTTAAAACACTTTAAAGATAAAAAATAAATAAACATATTTTACAATGAAAAAAATTATAGAAATGAATATGAAAAAAGAAACTATAAATTATAAGAATAAAAAATATATTTAAGTCTAATTTAAATTTATCAGAAAAAAATTGTAATTTTCTTGTAAATAAATATTTATTATTGTTTTCTTTTTAAATAGAGATAAAGAATCATAGATCACATAAAATATAATCAAGAATGTGTAGAAGTAAAATAAAGAAAAGTATGAGGTATGAGATTGAGACCGCTGCCATGGGCGTGAGGTTGGGGTCTAGAAGTAATCCTCTTGGAAGACTTTGACTTCGTAAAAAGAAACATGATTAGGACACCTCTTGAAAGTAGACACTAAGGAAATAGAATCCACGGAGTCTGCGTTTCAGACCAGGATGCGACCGATACCTTCGGTATCTGGAAGTTCTCCAATCAGTCACCTTGACGTTATTAATTTCAATTAATTAAATTAATAAGTTAATTATATTAAAAAATAATTAATATCATTAAATATGAAATTAATTTTTTAATATATATTTAATACATATATAAATTATATAATAATTAATTCTATCAAATAATATATTTTTACATATATAAATTTTGAATAAAAATCATAAATTTAAATTATAATTATAGATTTAATAAAAATTGATAGTTTTGATAAAAATTTATATATGTAAAAAATATTATTAGATCAAAATTAATTATTACAAAATTTATTATGAAAACTTATATTTTTATTAAATATATATTAAAAATTTTACTCTTATATATAGTGATATTATTTATTTTTAATACAATTAATCTATTAATTCAATTGATTAGAATATAATGTGTCATATGCATTGACAATTTATATTGAAATTACATATTAGTAATTTGTATCAATTATACTTAAGGATATTTTTTGATTTTTTGTTATCTCTATTAGAGATGTATGAAAAATTTTGTTGGATGTAGGATTTGAAAGTTCGAAATACTAATGATCTAATCATGTTCAAAATTTAAATAGCAAACAATTAGATCAAATACAGAATAAAATAGGATTATAAATACCTCTCGACATTGCTCACGGTTCTAAGTCTTTGGATTGCATTGAAGATCTCTCCTGAGTCTTCTAAACTCTGATTTTAAAGCACTAGATGGTGTATATGCTTATGTATATAGAATGAGTTCAGGGACCCAAGAAGGTTGTAGACACACTTATTTATAGACTCTTTGTCATCAAATGGTCAGTTACGATGTGCTAAAAGAAGGGACGTTAACGTTGCAAAAAAATAGGGGATGTGGGTAGTGGTTAGTTTCCTGAGTTATTGTTGATCACTATCAGGTTGGTTACAGATATTTTGTAATTTCAAAATAAAAATCAACATTCTCCCACTTGGTCGACATGTCCCTTAATTTACATAACAAGAAATAAAATGCATGAATCATTGCGATAAGTCCTCTTAATAATGAGTATTATCTTCCATGTATTACAATGTATTATATCCCTTAGCCCATACAACTTAATGAATAAACCCAATGTTCATTCTAGGTGAAAAATTTATTGATATTTCTCAAAATAAATTAATATGCGCATAAACTGAATGAGAAAACATCACCAATGGAATTTCATTAAATATAATATCGTTATTACAACAATAATTACATATAGGAACCAAGTCCTATTATGATCCTTAAATTTAAACGGTGGCATGCCTTTAGTTAAAGGATTCGCAATCATCAATTCAGTGCTAATGTGTTCAATGACAATCGATTTATCTTTAACACGCTCTCTTATGGCTAGATACTTAATGTCGATGTGCTTGCTTCGACTACCACTTTTGTTATTCTTAGCCATAAAAAAAGCAGCTGAATTATCACAATATATCTTCAATGGCCTAGAAATGGAATCCATAACTCTAAGCCCAGAAATGAAACTCCTCATCCATACACCATGTGAGGTAGCCTCAAAACAAGAAACGAACTCAGCCTCCATAGTGGAAGTAGCAGTCAAAGTCTGTTTGGCACTTTTCCAAGACACAGCTCCACCGGCTAGCATAAAAACATATCCCAAAGTTGACTTTCGTGAATCAATGCAGCCAGCGTAGTCTGAATCAGAGTAACCAGTCACTTCTAAATTATCAATCCGTATGTATATAAGCATGTAGTCTTCAGTCCTTTGAAGGTATCTAATCACTTTCTTTGCAGCTTTCCAGTAGTCTAGACCTCGGTTACTTTGATATCTTCCTAACACTCCAACCGCAAAAGCAATATTAGGTCATGTGCAGACCTGAGCATACATAAGGCTTCCAACAGCTGAAGCATAAGGAATGTTCTTCATTTGTTCCCGCTCAAGACCATTTTTCGGGCACTGGTTTAAATCAAACCTGTCACCCTTTACAATGGGAGCTACACTTGGTGAACATTCACTCATCCTAAATCTTTCCAAAACTTTGTTGATATATGTCTCTTGAGACAAACCAATAACACCTCTTATTTTGTCTCTATGTATTTTGATACCAATAACATAAGAGGCATTACCCATATCCTTCATATCAAAGTTTTTAGAGAGAAATTGTTTCACCTCATATAGCAAACCCTTATCATTGGTTGCAAGTAAAATATCATCCACATACAGAATAAGGAAACAAATTTTGCTCCCACTGACCTTCTGGTATATACAGTGATCCATAATATTTTCTACAAAATCAAATGAAAAAATAACGTCATGAAATTTCAAGTACCACTGACGGGAGGTTTGTTTCAATCTATATATAAATTTCTTAAGCTTGCACAGCAATTGCCCACCCTCACTAGAGGAGAATCCTTCAGGTTGTTTCATATAAACCTCTTCCTCTAGGTCTCCATTGAGAAGAGCCGTTTTCACATCCATTTGTTACAACTCTAAGTCAAAATGTGCAACCAGTGCTAGAATGATGCGAAGAGAATATTTCTTGGATACAGGAGAAAATGTCTCATTGTAGTCGATTCCTTCCTTTTGATTAAATCATTTGGCTACGAGTCTTGTTTTATATCTCTCAATGTTACTTGATTAGTTCTTAGTTTTGAAGATCCATTTACAACCAATGGCCTTTCCACCATCAGGCAACTAAACAATATCCCAAACTCCATTCGATGCCATAGAATTCATTTCATCTTTGATAGCATCATACCACAAGTTTGATTCCTTAGAACTCATGGCTTGTGAAAATGTTTCAGGATCATTTTCAACTCCAACATTATAGTCAGATTCTTGTAAATATACAACATAATCACTAGGTATTGCTTACTTCTTCATTCTAGGTGACCTCCTTAATGTTGAATTATCTTCCTGAGGAGTTTGTTGTTCAACTTGTTGATAAACAATTTCTTGATCCTCATGAACAACTTGATCTACTAGACTATCAGCATGTTGTGGTTCTTGAATGATTGGTTGTACAACACCTGGTTGAGCTAGAGGGGTATTGTTAACAACAACCAATCTCGGAATTGAAGTGGATGGTTGAGCAATTGAATGGTCTTTCTCAGAAATAGAGTCTCTGGATTGATCGCTCCCACTAATCAAATCGTTCTCAATAAATTTAGCATTTCTTAATTCCACAATACTAGTACTATGAGATGGACAGTAAAATTTGTATCCCTTAGACCATTCAACATATCCAATGAAATGCCCACTAATGGTCCTTAGGTCAAGCTTCTTTTCTTGTGGATTATAAATTCTGACCTCAGACGGGCATCCCCAAACGTGCACATGTTGCAAACTCGGCTTCCAACCTTTAAATAACTCAAATGGCGTCTTTGTAACAGCCTTAGTTGGAACTCGGTTTAATATGTACACTGTCGTCTTCAGTGCTTCAACTCACAATGACTTAGGAAGCTTGAAGCTACTAAGTATACTTCGTACCATATCTATTAATGTTCGATTTCTTCTTTCTGCTACACCGTTCTAATCTGGAGAACCAAGCATGGTGTATTGGGCAACTATCTCATGCTCTTGGAGAAACTTCGCAAATGGGCCAGGCGCTTACCCATCTTCAGTGTATCTACCATAATATTCTCCACCTCTATTTGATCTCACGATCTTAATTTGCTTACCGCATTGTTTCTCTACTTCCAATTTAAATACCTTAAAGGCATCTAATGCTTCATATTTATTATTAAGCATGTAGAGATACATGTATCGCCAATAATCATCTATAAAAGAGATGAAGTATTTCTGATCATATGTGTCCATGTCTAGACAACAAATATCTGTATGTATGATTTCTAATAGTTTGGTACTCCTCTTGGCACCTTTCTTTGACTTGTTAATCTGCTTTCCCTTAATGCAATTTACACGAGTCTCAAAATCAGTAAAATCTAGAGTACTAAGTACTCCATCATGTACCAATCTCTAAATTCTCTGAATAGAGATATGTCCTAATCTTCGATGCCACAACATAGAGGAATCTTCATTCATAACACATCATTTTGTGCCAACATTAACATGCATAGCGTTGTAAGTGGTATCATTTTGTAAATTAATATAAAAAAGACCATCAGACAATGCACCATTCTCAACATACTTAGATTTATAAAACAAACTAAAAGATGTCTCATAAAATGTAAAAGCATAATCAAAAGGTACTAGTCTCGAAACTGAAATTAAGTTCTTAGAAAAGCTAGGAATATAAAAAGTCTTTTCCAAATTCAAAACAAAACCACTATTCAAAATCAAATTACAGGTCCCAATAGCCTCAATATGTGAGCTCATCTTGCTTCCTAAATAGATGCATAACTCACTTCTCACTGGCTTCCTTAGGTTTTCCATACCCTGCAAGGTATTTGAAACATGGATTGTAGAACCAGAATCAATCCACCATGTGTTATGATTAATATTAATCATATTAGATTCATAACAAACTAATGAGGTAGGCATACCTTTCTTTTCAAACCATAGCTTAAACTTTGAACAATCTTTCTTCATGTGCCCTTTCTTTTTACAGAAGAAACACCTGAATTCTTTATTAATTCCAGCTTGAGGTGGTATTTTACCACTTCCATTGTTCTTATGGCCTTTCTTATTATCCTTTCTTTCAGTTGTCATAAGAGAACTCTCTCCTTGTTCCAACTGCAACCTCCCCTCCTCCTGAACACACATGGTCATGAGTTCATTTATGGACCATTTATCTTTATGCGCGTTGTAGGAGATCTTAAAGGGACCATATGGTGCTGGGAGAGTATTCAGAATGAAATGTACCAGAAAAGAATCAGACATGTCCACTTCCAGAGTTTTAAGTTGAGCCGCAATGTCCCTCATCCGCATGATGTGCTCACGCACACCCTTCAAAGTAGTGAGCTTCATAGAAGAAAACTTCATTATCAGGGTACTGGCCAAAGCCTTTCCTAAAGTCTCAAATTGTTCATCAATGGACTTCAGGAGCATTTTAACATTATCATACTATTCAACTGAGCCCCTAATACCAACTGATATTGTTGTCTTAATGAACATTACACAGAGTCGGTTGGATCGCTCTCATTTCTCATACAGATCCACCTCCTCTGGTTCACTGTTCTCTGTAATTGCTGGTGGTTCAGTTTTTCTGATAGCATAATCAATGTCCATATAACCTAACATTAGAAGAATCATTTCCTTCCATATAAGGTAATTATCCCCTTTCAATTCCAAGACATCAATTGTATTAATAGGTTGTATAGCTACAAAATTATTCAACATATATGCTTATCATTAAGATTTGAGACAAAATAACAATGTATCATGATTTACTAATGTAAGACATGCTCAAAATTATGAATTCAGTGACATAAAATTTGTCTGTGGGCTAAAATTTTAATTCAATAAAATTCATATAAAATCATGATAAAACTATTTAGTTATGTTTCCTGATTCCTATGGGCAAGTCAAGAAATATAATTTAATATTTTATCCTAATTAATTATATTAAACTATAATAGAAATTCCTGTGAAATAATATCTATTATATTATATATGACTAATTACAATTAATATTATTTAAGTTATGTGATTTAGAGGCTCTTAATATATAATTTAAATAGTTAAAGTTGCTATGGCTAGGCTTTAATCAATTAAATTATAAAGATTACAAAATATTCTCTTATTTCCAAAATTAATTTTATTGCAATTAACCATAAACAATAAAATTAAATAATCAATCATTCAGATTAATTAATTCTTAATAAGAGCTAAATATTTACATAACATCCTTAATAGTGTAAATAAATTGAAATAACATTGCATATAGTTATTAAATAAGTTCATTAATATTAATGTGAATAAATTATTTAACATAATATTGTATGCTTAAACAAATTCCATTAATAAACATACAATTTAAACAAATAAATAATTTAAACGCATAACTCATAATTCCAGCAATTTATTGCATAAATAAATAAATTATGAGCAACATATATTAATAAGCTTTCAAGTAAACAGAAAACGCACAACTATATAAGATGCGGAAAAAAACAATTAAATATCAAGTACAGCGCACTAGCTCAGCAGTCCATGTGAGATTTTCAAAATGGCTAGATGTGGGTTCGAGACCTGGCGATTGCAGAAATCCTTGCAATCCTTTTTTTTATTACTGTTCATCTTCAACCTTCACCCGAGTCACTTTGACCCGGTTTCGACCCGCAAACCCGAATCGAAAACCCGATATTTTCAGTCATTTTAAACATCGAAATTCATGTTTTTAATTCATAGAAAGCTTAGAAACTTAATTTCTATATGATTTCAGGTCTCTTTAGTAATTAAAACGTTCGAAAAGGAGTGCCATGAATCAACGTTTCAGAAAAGAGAGATGCCAAATCAAAGCAAGGCAGAGGTGAAAAAAAGCTCTGATACCAAATGAGAGTTCCAAATACTAATGATCTAATCATGTTCAAAATTTAAATAGCAAACAATTAGATCAAATGCGGAATAAAATAGGATTATAAATACCTCCCGCCATTGCTCA
The DNA here is from genome assembly GCA_013407115.1 of Glycine latifolia. Taxonomy (NCBI): domain Eukaryota; kingdom Viridiplantae; phylum Streptophyta; class Magnoliopsida; order Fabales; family Fabaceae; genus Glycine; species Glycine latifolia. The sequence continues at coordinate 13,391,016 of CM023951.1, read as the reverse complement.
CGGTTCTGAGTCTTTGGATTGCCCTGAAGATCTCTCCTAAGTCTTCTAAACTCTGATTCTAAAGCATTAGATGGTGTATATGCTTATGTATATAGAATGAGTTCAAGGACCCAAGAAGGTTGTAGATACACTTATTTATAGACCCTTTGCCATTAAAGGGTCAGTTGCGGTGTGCTAAAAGAAGGGACATTAACGTTGCAAAAAATAAGAGTTGTGGGTAGTGGTTAGTTTCCTGAATTATTGTTAACCATTATCAGGTTGGTTACATATATTTTGTAATTTCAAAATAAAAACCAACAGGATAGAATTCTATTTATAAATTATGACTCCGAGCATATAAAATTAATATTTCTTCAATTTTTATTTATTTTTATTATTATATTCCATATACCTTTTGTTTTTCCAAGAGAAAACAATAGGATGTTGAGAAGAGATATTGTTTTTTCTTATAGCCAAATGTTAATCAACTTTCATTTAGAAAAGGTTAAGTAACATGATATTATAACTTTTATGGTTGATAAATAATCTTATTTACTAATTATGCAATCAGGAATTCGATCTATGATTAATGCATATAAAAATAAAATATTTATTAAAAGAAATTAACTTGTTATATAAATTTTTGTATATAAAAAAATTAATCTTTTATTCTCGATCAATAAATACTCTAAATTCACTCAAATATACGTAACAGGAGAATTTTATTTTTTAAATGTGCAAAATACACTTCCTATAATTTTTAAACATGTTCTCATTTAATTTTTAATAATAAAAAAATCCTTTTTAATTTTTGACCGGTGCCTGATTAGCAAGACTTTGTGCAAAAAAAAAGTGAAATCTATGTAAAAATGGTCAAGAGACAATCAATTCTTTTTAAACTTATCATTTATTTATCTTTAATGTAACGTGGGACTCCCTTAATTGTTCTCATTTTGTCAAATGAGAAAAAAAATACTATGCCACTCATTAATATTTCTATTTTATCAAACGAATGAATAGAGAATTCAACTTTCTATTTTCGTTTATTCTTCTTACACAGTGACACCGTATGTATAATATTATGTTGCTTTAATTATGGCAGAACTACCAAAGTTTAGTTAAATGTTTATTGACAAAGTGTTTTTCATAATTTGATTATAAATTTGTATCTTAATAATATTTATATACTAGTGTATTAATCATTATTATTTACAACATTGAATGAATTATGAATTATTTTGGATATAATTTATTAATCAGTTATTATAAAATTTATAAAATTAATAACTTACTATATATATATATATATATATATATATATGATTATTTATAATTGGATGAGTGTGCAATTGTGCAAAAGAAAATTATACTCTGTATGTATTCTAATTAAATTACAATTTTTAACATAAAACACTTTGCTTAAACATATAACATATTTATAAATTCTATTGAAAAAAAGCACACAAAAAATGCTTAAATGAAACGGTGGGTGTGGCATCGTGTAATTAAAACCAAAAACAGTGGGCATATTATGAAACTCGGAAGCTTCTGATATTACGAGGACAGAATGTTGCTGCAACTACACCGTCAGCATCGTGAGTGATACACGTGTGTGTTAACACTGTGAAATGGCAACACGTGGGATAAGTAATACAAGTAGCTCGTGACAGGCACAAGCACGCATTTTTATATACTCTAAGTGTGGACGGTTTGATTAAAATAAAAAACTGCATTCGGTCTAATATAAGATAAGTTTGAATTCAATAAAAGGTCTAGCAGGAGTATTTATTTTAATTTTAATTTGGAACATATTGTAATTTTAAAATTTATTAAATATTAAAGCTAAAATAATTTTGTATTCAATAAACCTTTTTCCTACCAATACTTACTGGTTCAGAAAATATTCTTTGCTTCAACTTGTGGGCAGGAATTCTATTGTAATGCTAATTTAACTGTTACTTTAAAAAAAGGGAAACAAAAAGAGAAATAGAATTGGAAAAAGAATCGACGGCTAACATATTTTTTCAAATAAAAAACAATCTGTCTCTAAAAATAATAATGAATTTTCTCTTTTCTTTTCTCTTTTTTGTGTGGGAAGACTTGCCTCTTAGATTAATGAGAAGCCACATAACCGATATATAATTTTGAATTAATGAAATAGTATTTTTTTGTTCTTAATTTTTAGGTCTACTAGTTTTTATTTTGTAATTTATGAAAATATTTAAATATTAGTTTCTTTATACTTTTTTCTTTTTACATAATATTGAAAAGGCATTTAAAAAATATATAAGAGTTAAAACTAATGTTCTCCCCACACCTACAAGTGTTGGACACAATTGATGCGGTGCATGGGATGTTTCTTCGACTCAATTTAACGAGTCTGCAGTTTTATGATGATGCTTACACAATCACTATGGCAAAACTGATGTTACGTGGATTTTGTGGAAGTGATTTTATGCCTCATATGTGCAGAGGCCAGAGAGCCTCTCTTCTTGATAATTGTGGTAACTATTTTGTCGGTTTTAACGTTTTGCAGGTACCGTTTAGCACGGATGAGGTGGGATGATCACCGAGTTCGTGATTTCAGGTTAATTTTTAGGTTAAATTAATTTTTTAGATTTAATTTGATCTTTTAATTATTAAAATTGATTCAATTGAATTTTTAATTTTTAAAATTGATTCATTTTTTTAAATGTGCATTTTGTGATGTTTTAGAATCATTTACTGAACAAAGTATAATTTTTTTACAATTTAGAATGAATGATTAAATTAAATCGATTTTAAAAATTAAAAACTAAATTAATAAAAAAATAAAAGATCAAATTAAACCTAAATAATAAATTAAAGAAAAAAATTAATTTAACCAAATTTTTATTTATGGACAAATAATATTTATACCAAGCAGGTAAACCGAGTACCAGATATACTCTCAAGGCCTTTAGTTATTGAAACATAATGAACTAACAATAATACACTAAGTATTCAATCTGGTTGAGTACTTATTCTCAAGATTGAAGAATTAAAACACAAGTGTTCAAGTTCTAGTGCATGTCAAATACTAGAGAACCATCATATATAGTATTCATGACAATATGTTGGTACAGTATTCGGATATTCGATTAGGTCGAATATTCAATTACCTGTAACACGTATTTTGTTATAATAGGTATTTAGGTATTCAATCTAGTTAAATATTTGAATATCTTATATAATGTATCATTTCTAAAAGTAATTAAATATTTGATTGGACCAAATTTTTGAATACTCTAGAAGGAGTATAACGTAATTAAGAGTAATAAGATAAGATTATCATGAGAAAAGACTATTAAGACTGTTACAAGATCCTTAATCACAATTATGGAAGAATTACCTACTATGGTAATAAAATACAAAGGTCCATGAGGTCTGAAATCCATGAAGATATGTATAAATAGTAGAAAAGATATCGAGATAAGACATTGTTGATTGAATTAAATACCCATTTATTATCCTTGTCCTTGAATTGACTTAAGCAACGAAAAACCTTTAATAGGTACCCCCATCCGACAGACAAATATAGAATATCAAGAGAAGAAGACTTAGAGGAAGAAGCAAGTTAGGAGAAGATATTACCTATTTATCCCTATACAGACACAATATTAAATATTAGTTTTAATTAGGAAAATATTTTAACTTAACTTATATCTAAGTTTAAATTATGAATGTTTAGCTGAATTAAATATTTGAAAGGAGAATATTTTCTTCAATAATAATTTTATCCAATTTAAATAAGATTAATTTGTGCATCATACATGTATTCTATAAAAAGGAGAAGGGGAGGCATGATGTGTTATTGACTGCACCTCACTATTAGATGGTATTGATAAAGTTAAAAATTAGATAAAAATATGACACATTTTAAAAAATAGAAGATGAAAAATCGATGATTTAGAAATAAAGAACTAATTTTTTTTACATATTTATATTTATGATAAAATATTAAAAAAGATGTTCAATCCTTAATTTTTAATGACCACCTAAAAATTATACTAAAGTTGTCGTACTTTCATCTCCATGGTCTTAAACCACTTCTATGATAACATAAACAAAGGATAATGTTGGTCCAAGAAAATATTTAAATTTTAGATTTTGTTCTTGAGTTTAATTAAAATTCTCTCTTTTTTTATATCTATTTTTAAGCGTTCTTTATATTTTTTTAACGCTCTAATTTTGACCTTTGAAATTAATTTTGTTAACTCAGTGAAGACGAAATGCAAGGTTAACCTTAAAACAAATTACAAAACTTCTGAATAGTAATTAAGCTATCCAATTCCTCATCAGACTTGGAAACGGTTTGAAGAATATCAAAAGTAGGAAGCTTGGAGACTTTGCGGGAGATGTAGTATAATATCATTTTGTTAATGTTTTGAAATTATTTTAATTCCATGTATAATTAAATTATCTATATTTTAATTTTTAAAAAATAAATTTACAGTATCGTCCTTTTTTTTGGTCAAGAAAAGGTTAAACGCCCAAGATATATTATCATATTCATATCATAATACATCTAAAACTAAAAGTTTTACGATTGCGATGTATATTATTTTATCATATTCACTGACGTACTGATTCCGATCCCTGTCCTTACGCCAAGTTTTGGACTCTTATGAAGCTTGGATTAAAAATGTCAAGCTAAAAAAAGATAAAAATTTACAAAGTCTACTGATATTTTACATTCAGATATTTTCTTGATACAATTATTTCGATCGATTAAATAGTCACAGAGCAATTTTTGAAAGCATTTATCTTGATGATCAATTTTTATTAGAAAATTTAGTTGATATTTTTAAAAGAATTTCTCCTCTCAATCACATTATTTCATTCATAAGATTTAAACTCTAGATCTTATATAAGGATATCGAGTCTAATATTAGTCAGATCAATGACTTAAAAAAATATATACTTGAAGAATAAGTTAAAAATATATTTTATTAGTTATTTTATTTATTTATAAATATTTCTCTATTTTTTTATTTAGTTTTATTTCTTTTTATAAGCATAATTAAGACATTCATAATAATCATAGGATTCATACTTTGGTATTTCAAATATTAACCCTTATTAATTATAGTCCTCCAAAAAAACTTCATTGCAATTCATCAATGAAATTTGTAAAATTTTCCTTTTAAGTCATTCATTTAACTCCATGAATATATTTTTTTGTTAAATGCAGGCTGTTGCGACCAATTGTAGATAATATGATTGAGACTCAAATTGTTACAGACTTACAAGTAATGTGTGGAACAAACAGGGATCATACTTTTCATATTAGCTATCTTGAAAATTGACATTAAGTGTGACTTTCTCTTGCGCTAAGTGCCTGCAGTATTCTCCATCTCCTCAAGAACGACTTCTTTTTCTTATGTTCCTGAAAATCAAGACCAAAGCTTAGTGACAATTTATGAAAAAGCTAACTAAATGACAACTTCCTAATTCTACAGGACAAATTATTAGCAAAATTAAGGTCAAACAAGTGTCAAAAGCAAGGAAAGGATTAAATAAGTGCTAAACTGTAACATAAAGAAATAGGCAAAATTGGCTCTTGTACCAAATTATTTACTATCATAAAGTTACTACATTATTTCAATTGACCATGTATTACATATCATATAATTATTAGATAGACATATATGCATAAGTTTGTGTCATCATACATTGAAATTGCATTAGAATTTTGAGTTATACGTCAAGACTTAAGAGTATATTCAAAATATCCTATTGTAACCTCAAAGACAATTATTAACGATCCATTAAGAATGAAAGACTAGAGCGTTTTGCAATCGGTTCTCAAAAAAAGATTTCTAGGGGATTCAAAATTGTTTTTTAAGTACTCAATCTTTTTGAGTACACATAAACCCTTTTTGTATTCACAATGTGGGTATAGGGTCCTTTTGTGACTTGGCTCCCCCATGCCCTTGGACTATGGTGGAAATATGGCTTTGGAGACTATTGGAGTGCTAAGAATAAAGGTAGTTACGCCTCTATTAGGGAGGCGAGAGTTGGGTTAATGATAAATTTGTAGTGTTTTGGGATCATATATGATCTTAACTTTTCACAGCGATAATAATCATTATTGATATTAAGTAGTACTTTCTGCAACGATAGTAAATATCACTAGAATAGAAAAACACTTTTCGTAACGACAAATGTGGTTGCTAAGGTAAGTATAATTTTTCCTACAAAATTAGCCTTGTTGACAAAAGAAAAAAATTATTTCAACAATAATCAAATTTTGCTATCAAATGTCTATTTTTGCCAACAATTTAATTGTCACTAAGAAAAGTTATTGAGAATATGATTATTTATTTGATTATTTGTTGTAGTGAAAAAAATAAAAACTTGATAACTAAAAAGGTACAGGTGGGAATACGTTCATTGTTTCTCACTGGCATTGATCCAAATTTTATAATATGAAATCTAAGGTCAAATTTAGATGTTTGACCCACACTCAAATGTGGACGTTTCTCCGGCTAGATGATGACTTTAAGGCTAATGACAGAGTAAGATTGTTCTTGTAATGTGTGTTTATCCGAGTCTGGTTAGATGGGGTGAGGCTGCCTTAAAACATCTTAGAATTGGTCTAAGGTGTATTTATTAGTCCAATAGTTCAAGGTGTACGTAGTCCAAGGCTCACTAATTAGTCTAAGGTACATTGATTTTTTATTTTGCTGAATCTGAGGTACATTGATTGATTGATATGAGATGTAATATGAATCGTAAATTAGATTTGAAGCCAATCAAAACATTCTAAAAGTCTTTAATACATATAAGTTAGATTTGGTGATGTCGTTTTAAAAAGTTATATTTTTAAGATTGAACGTCTATTTCTTAAAAAAAAAAATTGAACGTTTATGAAAGTTATTTTAGAGCAAAAACATAGGTACGAATTTATAAATCGGTGTCAGATAAATAGTTCTTCAAACTTGTAGCATTTAAACATTATTTTTTTAGTCAAATTCAAGCATTAGGTGCATAGTTAATTGGTTGGCATTTCTTCATATAGATAATCATTATTTTTAAAAAATAGAATATAAAAATAAGCATTCCTTGAAAATAAATTGAATAAAAAGCACATAATTAGACTTATTTTGGAGATTTTTTAAAATAAAACTAAATATATGCTTATGAACTTTTAGATGAATGATTCATCGATACCACTATTTATTAAAATTGATGACGTGACCAGTTTGAATAACTAATTCTGCCTGTAGCCTCTCAATCTTTGCTTTTACAATATTATTATTCGTAGCATTTTACTGTAGGTGTTCGAGGTGCATTTTAGAAGGTAAAATATAATTATGTTTTTCTATTAAAAAATAACAATTTATGTTATTCAACTTTCTATTCCGTGTATAAATGTGCTTTTAGGATCGTCCCGAAGGAGAAATTTTTTATTTTAATATGGAGAATATTCATTTATCAATATCATAAGCTAAAACAAAAGTGCATCTGACGACCAAAAACAAAAATACAAAAAGAAAAAGGGTTCGAAAGTGCGTATTGATTTAATTATTATCCGCCATTGGTTGATACGGAATTTATTCTGAGCTGAATTAGTACCCTTTCCATTTAGCAAATCCAATTTTGCACATAATATTGAAGAATGTTAATTTCCATTGCTAAACAAATAGACCTAAATTTGGTGGGACATAGACGTGGAAGTTCCCCTAATTATTGAGAGAGAAAAAGAGAGAGAATATACAGGACAGGTATTATATTATATTTGTATGATAAAATTATACAATAACTTATATAATACCTTTTTTCTTTCTCTTTCTCCATAATATATCTTATATTTCTCTTTTATGTATATGGATTGTTATAAATATTTATTATTGTATGAAAATATAATATACTAATATACTAATTAGATTTGTTAATTATGGTCAAATAAAGAAAAATAAGTGGCAAAGAACGCGGCAAAAAAAGTGAAATGAAAAATTAAAAGAGGCTATATATGGCGTACCCAAATGCAAGAATGGTAGCCATGAAAGTGGAATTTGATGCTTGTGTATATGCTTGGATGCTGCATTAGTAGATTTCTTTAGATGCATTTTTATTGTTTACGGTGCAATGGAAGAAAAGAAGCATCTGTTTCATGATGGGATGGCTACGTAGTTCAAAGTGGGGCTACTCGTAGGAGCTAACTTTCTAGTTGATGTTTGGACCATCTATTTTTTTAAAGTTAAATAAAATTATTTCTAATTTTAAACTACTAAACATAATTAGAACCTCAAATTTAATCTCACATATTAATTTTGTAATAAAACGTATATATAATAAAAAATGATTTTAAAAATAAAGCAACAGAGTCTTATTTAATGAAATTTTGCGATTCTTTATAAAAAAGAGACTCGCCCAAATAGATCATACATACTTTGCAGCAACGATCATAAAAGGTCAATAATCATAAGTCCGTTTCCCGTCAGTAAGTTCGGTTACATACAAATTTCTTAAAATTGATTTTTTAAGTAATTTTTTTTACAAGGTTGTATACCTTTTGAATTAAGAAAGTAATGTTTATTTCGATTTTCTTATGTCATGGAATTTTTTATATTGTGAAACCTTTTCTACTGGCGACGTTTTTTTTAGGGTGAATATGAGATATTTCTTATTTTTTAGCTGGGAGTTAGATTACCTATCATGAGATCCTCACCTCAACAGGTTATGTTTAGATTGAAGTTGGAAAATACTTTCTAAATTTTAATACACAATAAAATATTCTAATAACACCAAATAAAGAAGAGAGAAATTTTTTACTTCTATCTCAAAATTACTTTCAAGCTCTCACAATTTTAATCGAAACATACACCCAATGAGAGTTGAACTCACTTCTTGTGAAATGAGTTTTTTTTTATCAAACTAGATCAACCATCAGCTAATAGACTAGAATGATACAGAATCTTTTTTTGTTTTGAATCACTAAAATTTTGCCAAATACTAAAAGTTGCACATTAGATTAACAACACTCAATTTTGTCATAATTATTAAAATAGTTTATTTTCTATTTTATATAAATAAATAATGCATTTTGAATTTGAACCAGCTCAAGACCAATGATTAGAAAGAGAAAAAACAAATGAATAGAAACTTTCAGCACATGCAGAAAAGAATAAACTATTTTAAAATATTGGGTCACTTGGGCCTAATAAAAAACAAAAAAGAGAGAGAGTAAAGATATAGTTGGGCCAATTTCCCAACTAAAAGGGGATATGCTAAATACACTATATCCATTTCTTATACACTATATAAATTTTTTAAAATGCCAAAATTGCTCTCAGTTGCTTTATTACATGGGTTGCTTGTTCCCTGCTCACTTCTTCTTTTGGATTGTTGTTGCTGATTGCTCACTGGATTGTGTTGTGGTTGTGCATTGGAGGTGTTGCTGTTGGAGGAGGTAGTTAGGGGTGGTGATAGCGGCGTTCACCGGTGGTAGTCGTTGAAGAGGCCATTGTGGGCAGTGGATGCGAGGTAAGAAGCTTTTTTTTCCTGATATACGAATTATGTAATCTGTATGGATGATACATATTACATAATCCATAAGTGCAAAGTGATGTATGAGTCTTATGGATTATCCAATCCATAAGTTTCATACGGATTGAGTAAGTGTAACCCGTACGAAGCATACTGACTAAGTAATTCATATGAGTCTTAAATTATATTTAAAAAATTTTAATTTAATTTTAGAAAGAATTTTGTTGTTTATAAGTTAAAAGAAAAGATTTTAGTTGTTTTTAATGTGTATGAATCTGTATGTTTTTGAATATTATTATGTGTATGTTTTAAAAATGAAATAATATTAATTTTATTTGTTAAATTATTTTTAAAAATTTTAATTTAATTTTAGAAAGAATTTTGTTGTTTATAAGTTAAAAGAAAAGATTTTAGTTGTTTTTAAAGTGTATGAATGTGTATGTTGTTGAATATTATTATGTGTATGTTTTGAAAATGAAATAATATTAATTTTATTTGTTAAGATGGACAACGACGAGTGGATATATGATAGTATTATGTCTGAAGAAATTAATATGGAGGAAGATATTGGAGAAGAAGCTGATGCATTTGAAAATGTTAATTGTTCAGTTGATTGTTCGACAACCTTCAATGCGTTAGAGGTATATATTTGTAGTTAAAGTTGTTCAATGAATGAGTTAAAGTATAAAAATGTTAATAAAAGCTAAATGCTCCATTTTTGTAGGTGTTCATTTCCCGTGATGATGTATTGAAATGGGCTCGTAGGGTTACATATGATAATGGTTTTGTAGTTATCATAATGAGAAGTGACATGACAAATGGAAAGCTAGGAACAATATCATATGTTTTAATTGGTTGTCAAAGGAGTGGAAAATATAGATCATTCAAAAAAGGTTTTGTACCAACAACGGGTAGTAGTAGAAAATGTGATTGTCCGTTTAAGCTAAGAGCAAAACCTGTCCCGAGAGGTGAAGGATGGATAATGAAGCTAATATGTGGCACTCATAATCATAGTTTGGCTAGCTCATTATGTGGACACGCATATGCTGGTTGACTAAGTGAGGAGGAGAAGATCATTGTTGCTGATATGACAAGGTCGATGGTGAAACCAAATAATATTCTTTTAACTTTGAAGAAGTACAATGCCAATAATTATACAACTTTGAAGCAACTATACAATACAAGATATGCATACCGCATGCATATAAGAGGTAATAACACTGAAATGTAACAGTTAATGAAACTTCTTGAACGCGACATGTATATTCATTGGCATAAAATGAAAGAAGAAAATGTGGTACGTGATTTGTTTTGGACACATTCATATGCAGTGAAATTGAGCAATGTATATCATATGGTACTCTTGATGGATAGTACATATAAAACAAACAAGTACATACTTCCTTAACTTGACATTGTTGGTGTGACACCTACTGGGATGACATTTTCTACTGCATTTGCCTATTTAAAAGCGAAACGTATAAACAATCTTATGTGGGCCCTTGAACGATTTAGAGGGATATTTCTTAAAAGTGAATTTTTCCCAGGTGTAATTGTTACCGATAGAGATTTAGCATTGATGAGTGCTATAAAAACTGTTTTTCCAATGTCAACCAACTTATTGTGTCAGTTTCACATTGACAAGAATGTGAAGGCAAAATGTAAAACTTATATACGCTAAAGTTTGGCATGAGACCATATCATGGAAGCCTGGGGAACTCTTATTGATTGTGGTACTGAGAAATCTTACAATGATTGTCTGATGAAGTTTGAAGTTGCTTGTTCACCATGGCCTGCATTTGTTGATTATGTGAAAGAAACATGGTTGGATCCTCATAAGGAAAAATTTGTAACCGCATGGACAAATAAAGTAATGCATCATGGCCACACTACAACTAACAGGTAACAAAATCTTTAAAGTTGGTGACATTGTGATTTATTGAACAACATTTTATATTTTAAATTATTAACATGTTCTCATTAAATGCAGGGTTGAGTCTACAGAATAGCATTGGAGATTTATGTAGTGTTTGGGATGCCATGAACAACATGATCACCTTGCAACATACTGAAATAAAGGCATCATTAGAAAGAAGCACCCATATCATAGGACATGTATTCAAAGTTACGTTGTACAAGAGACTTATCGGCATGGTGTCGAGGTATGCGTTAAACCAAATTCCTGCTGAGTTTGAGCGAGTTCATTATGCAGGCAAAAACCCCTCTCGTTGTGGATGTGTGATGAGAACTACCCATGGTCTCCCTTGTGCATGTGAGCTAGCCAAGGTTGGTGTTGGCAGCGTACCGCTTTCAAGCATTCATATATTTTGGCGAAGATTACATTTTTCAGACCAAGGTTTACATGACATGGAAATTCACATAACTAACGAGTTGGAGGCAATCTCCAACCGTTTTCAGAAGCTTGATTTGTGTGGAAAAATGACGCTGAAGACTAAGCTTAAAGAATTTGCTTTTCCTTATCAAACATCGATGAATCCTCCCCCTGCAAATGTGAGAACAAAAGGTGCTCCAAAAAATAAACACACAAAGCATGAAATTTCAATCAAACGGGATCCGTCTTACTTTGAGTATGTTAATGAATTACATTCCATGCAAAGTAGTTGCGTAACACAAAAAAGGTCTGCTTCATCATCTGATCAACCACTGAAGAACAGATACATTCCTATGCTGGATCAATTTCATCCTTTTATGCACAAATTCATTGTTAACATCACTGATGTTAAAGCTGATGGTAATTTTGGATATCGTGTAATTGCTGCCGTACTAGGTTATGGTGAAGATTCTTGGTCTTTGGTCCGCAACCATTTGCTGAAAGAAATTTCACAATGGTCCGATCAATATATAACCTTGTTTGGTGGGTTTGATAGGTTTGATTAGTTAAAACAATCCTTTCTTGTTGATGGATTATCTAAGGTAAGACGTTACCTAAACTTATGTATATTTTGTCTTGTCAAATATAGATTACAACACTGATAAAACTTGATTGTATAGATAACAACGGATAAGTGGATGGATATTACCGACATGGGGTATGTCATTACTCCCAGGTATAATGTCATTGTTGTTTCGCTTTCTGTCAAATAAAGTATGACGTTTTTTCCTCTGAGAAGCCAACTGCCTGAAGATCCTGATATTCATCTCATTGTTTGTATTAGTCATGACTTTGGTAACCATTTTGTGCAGGTATAACATTCAGCCTTTCTTTGATGCAGTTGACTCAGTGTGATTTGCTAAACTTTAATTTATCGTCACAATGTAATTGAAATAGGTTCAACTAAGAGATGACTCTCATATCCCGTCTCCTGCATTTTTGTGGTCTACGAACTGTTCCGGTGAAGCAAAACATTGGCCGACTCATTATGTTGATAGAATGAGGCTGTATTCAAAATTCATGGATTTACGCACTAAATATGTAGGTTTAAGATAATAAAGTATAGACATTGTCCATCATTGGTGGGTTTGTAATTGCAACTTAAAATTGTACCGTTATCAGTAAAGTCACAAACAAGAGATTACTAATTGCAAGTTACATTTGTCTTCTTTGGCTTAAAACCCTGTATATGTTAATGCTTAGCCAAAATTTATAAAAATGCAAGCAACTGATATTTTTCCCAAAATGAAAGGATAAAATTAACATAACCTAAATAGTTAAATAACTAGTGTACCAAATGTCTATCACTAAATACAGTAACATAAAATGAAGATTACAACGCAATTATAAAGCGAATTCTAAATTGATATCTGACGAGTGCTCAATGTTTGCCACGAACCCGTCTCCTAGCTGTCTCCCTCAACTTGCTGGATCGCACAAAGACGTTTCCATGCTCAGTGACACTACTTACTAATTCTAATAGGCGTTGTGTAGATGAGTATGCATCTGTGTCAGGGGTAACTTGCCACGTGTCAATCATGTTGCAACCCGTCTGCTATCCTTTGGCACATACCCTGAAACAATCATACAATTTAACACAATGACAATGAATTGTTATTGTTTAATGCCTTTAAATAAATTTAAAAACAACGCGTCCCAAATGTTTACCACTGCATGTGGAGGCATGTCACTAACATCAGAAGCATCCGCACCGGGATTACCCGTACCTGGTCTATCATCCTCTTGCACAAAACCGGGATCCTGTAAAGTAGTTGTGACTCGCATAGGATGTCGGCTTGGCTCCCCAACCTCTGGCGGTAACATAAACGGATGAGATATACGGTAGAACCAATCCATATACCCACAAGCACACTGGCTGGGGAAAGTCACTAAGTCATCAGTGTCTACAATGTAGTCAGAGAAGTGAGTCCATTGATCATCAACCTAGTCTGTGGAGGGAGACTCAGTGGGAAGAAGCTGTGGGATTTGCTGAACAAACCCATATTGCCTAATCACTCACTCTGGTAAGTGTTTGACCATGTACGGACCCCATCTGAGGAAGCTTGAAAATAAAGAAATCATCTCAAACTCTTGGTGGGCACAGTGATCCACGTATGGCATCCAGCAAACATCGTCAAGCGTCAACCTATCTAGACGCCTACGATAGGTCGAAACTGGCAATGCCTTCGCAGTCCTCCATCGACAGGCACGTGGAAACCTCTCATCGTACTGCGGATCTGGCATGACACTTCCAACGGTCAAAAAATTTTCATAGATCCAGCACTGCATAATGAAATTATGAAATTACAAATTATCAAATACATGAACTCATAGTATTAAGAAAAAAATTATTCCAGGTATAAATGCACTTTACATAAGCAACTTAAATGATCTAATGTAAATACCTGTAACAAAGAAATATATCCGGCAAGGTGTTTCCCTTTATGCTTACAGACATAGTTCAAATTCTCATACAAGTGGACTAGAGCAGCTGCACCCCAACAATATCCCGTCGATTGGTCGAGGTTACAAAATGCTTCCAAGAATACGACACTGATGTGTGTCGCACTCTTGTTCACAAATAATGTACAACCTACCAGGTGCAGGAGATATGCTCTGGCTGCAAGAACCCACTGCCTAGCCTCACACTTCATAACATATAATTCTCGAAGCTAGGATAGTCGAACATATGCCCCGTGGCATTGTTCGATCTCAGATTCAGCATCATCAACGCTCACATCCAACAACTCAACCAATAAGGTAATTGCCTCCCCCACATCAATTGCATCATACGTCTAGAACACTCCCATTATTGGCAAATGCAATAAGGACGCAACATCATCCAAAGTAATGCTGACCTATCTGATGGGTAGATGGAAGCTGCTGGTCTCTATGTGCCATCTCTCGACAAACGCAGATAACAATCCTCGGTCTCCAATCTCCACGGAACACGATATCAATGGGCTTAACCCAATAGCAACCACTAACTCTTCAATCTCAGGTGCTGGCTTCCCAAATTTCGCTACTTTACGTCCGTGAGAGGTCAGTTTTAACTCGACACGTTCCTGGAAAAAAGTTATATTGATAACAAACATTACATTCACAAACATATGTTAACTTTCATGTACTTTAACATATAAATACCTCTCCAGCCCACACTCTATAAGCCACATGGTGAACGTAGTCAGTCAGAACAAAAGTATCTTCCGGGCCACTAGGGAAAGACTCTAACTCGGTCCCAGCATCCTCTGTCACTTGAACATGATCATCATGTTTTTCTTGACCAGTAACATCCTCAACAATAGTTTCAGCAGCCCGTTGTCTTCTGGCAAATGCGATGGCCCTACGGCATGACCGACTTGGTCTTCATTACCCGCAACTTGTGTCCTAGATGCTCGATCTCCAACTCTCCCTAATGCCCGATGCATACCTCTGGTTTTTGCCATTATGTGTTGCATTTCTTAATCAAATTAGTCATGCAATTATCAGTTTTAGATGCTACTAATTAATCTCCACATATTTGATTCAATGCATTGAATTTTGAAATTTTCCAATCTACCTTATCGCATGAAATCTTTGTATATATACTTTTTAAGCAACAAAAAGACATGGAAAGAAAATCGTAGCATATCAAGCACTATTCAAAAAGCTAGTTGAAAGAACAAATTAACTAGTTGCATTCTCTTGCAAACAAATCAACATAACTCCATAATTTTGCAGGAATTTGCATATGCAAAACATACAAATGAACAAAATTAAACTAGATTAGTTCATAAATATATAAATCAATTGTGGCATGCTTAAGATAACAAGATTCAGGGTTTTTCTTCTTCTTTTTTTCTACTTACCTTCATGATGCTACAACGCTAGAGAAAGTTGTGTTGTGTCAAGAGTTGTTCTATGTTTAGAAATTTAACACTTCAGATAGAGAGAAAATAAGGATATGGGGTATAAATAAGGGAACTTTGACTTTTGATCACCTTTTCCAAAACATCTTGAAAGAGGCAAAAGGTTACTTTCATAATTCATAATTTCACGTTACTTCATTTTGGTCACATTTTCATAAAATTTTTTATGGACAACAAAACATTGATACACTTCTTTAGGTGTTGGTCTCCACATAGATCAAAATTGAAGTTTCACCTTACAAATCCGTAAATACATATATCTTTATCACGCATATTACTAACATCAAACTTCAATTTTGATAAGAGAACAATGTATGCACATCATGCCATAAATCATATTATTAGGTCAAACCAATGTTCCAAAGTCTCAAACATATTTACAGAACCTAAACTACTTACTAATGTACCACAATTGTACAGTCATTCACCATTGTAATTTATATATGTGTGTGTGTGTGTGTATTAATATACAAAATTTAATCATTTAATCAAATTTAGAATAATTTAAATATGTACGGATTACCCAATCCGTATGGTCACAGATATAGCAGCACCCACCTTGATGGCGCGACTGCAGCTCCAACCTTGCCCACCACCAATGTCACCCACCCAATGCGACAACGAACGTCCACATAGCACGACCACCACCGTCCAACAACAGAAGAGAATAATGGTGCAGGCTAACAACAAGAAGAAGAAGAATGCGCTTGGTGGTTCACGCGTGAAGAAGAAGAATTAGTTGTACGGTTAATCTAATTTTTGAATAAAAAACCTAATTAAAAGGGCATTATGGGAATTGCACTATGCGTATATGGTGTATAAGAAATGCTTATAGTGTATAAAGTTTTTCCCAACTAAAAGACATCCATTTTTTTAAAATAAAAAGTATCTTACTTACTAAGATTCATTTAGAGTCCTATTTTTAAAATATTTTAATTATGAAAATAAATTAGCAATAATAAAACTCAATATAATTTTTTATTCAATACATTTTTTTAAAATTTATTTTTACTTAATTAATTCTAAGTTTAGAATTGATTCTTTAACATAAAAGTGAGTCTAATTTAATTGGTTGAGTAAAATATATAAGTCATTCTAAATTTTCTAATACTTATAATTTTTTAGGATAAAAAAATTATACATTTTGGTTGGACTGATTTTCTTATTCAATTACTACTATCGACTTATACTCCAATTAACCAATATGATTTTATTTGTAAAACATCGTACATATGAGCAAACATATGAATATGATTGTCATCATCACTATCAAGATCGGAACTCGGGGAATATATCGTTAACGGAATCTTCACATTGAAATGGGGACGACGACCCCATAGTCACGACTCATGAGTACCTTTCACTAGCCTATCAACATTTTTCACGTTGACATTGTGATATTGGGGCCTATCACCAGAGTATTTTCCTCTTCACCATTAATTATTGAAGAAGAGTTACGAAATTTTTTTCTTCTGATTTTAAGATATATAAGTACTTGTTTGTAGAAGTAACTCTCTTTTTGAGTTAAATTGACTAATCTTTGAATTTTTTTATCAAATTTTTAATTAGGTAAAATTTTAATCTTTCACATAACAAAACAATTGTAAAACACTTATGAGAAAAACATACAATAATGTACATAATTCACTTATTTTTAATATCAGCGTATAACTTAAAATTGAACCAAGAAAATGCTAAGATGCTAATTGTTTTGCTCTCAAATTTGCTTTTCAACGTGACATATTAAAAAGAAAAGGATATAACTCTTAAAAATGAAAAGATGTATAAAAGAGGAAATAAGGGCTCACTCAAATCAACTTACTAATTAAACATTGCTAGCTCCCTTTAAATTAATGAGTTTAATGTTTATACATTTATTATGTATAATAATTTTATAATATCATTCAATCATATGTCATATTTAATTATTTTAAAATAATTATTTTAAAAATCAATAAATTTATTATACATATTAAATTAAATTATGATTAGATAATTGGATCCATAACTTTTTCTCTCTAAATCAATTATGGAATACATCTCCAATTTCTCATATTATACACATATCATTTAGATGATGAGTTAAATATTCCTTCTAAGATTATCACTGTTCTTTAAAAAAAAAAAAAAGACTATCACTGTTGAATCAGATTCTCTTGAAGCTGTTGGTCTTTATAATGAAATTGTATAGGGTTGCTATCAGTCAAGATGCTACCTAAATAAAGAATCACATTTTTTCGACTCTGCGTACACGAGAGAATTCTTTGGGGATCAGTTTGCAAAGTAACAAACCCAACATAGAGAACATTAAATTATGCATTGAGCTCATTGGTGTAAATAAGAATGAATTTGGGGGAGCCCCAACCTATTAAGTTCCGTAGCTGTAATCTACAACTTCTTTTCGGAAAGGAAGACATCTTGCAGATATACTCCAAATGCAAAATGAATCAATCAGCTGCATATAATTGGGTTTTCCTTGGTTTTCTCTTTTGTATTTTTTTTTATGGTAAAACTAAACTAAAATGATAAAATAAAAACTAGGTACATTCAGTGGCAGAGGAAGGACTTTGGGTTTAAGGGAGACGAGATCAAATCCCTCATTTTTTTTTTTCTTTCTACCAGGGGTGACATAAAATATTTTATATAATTTTTTTAAAGGAAGTTAAAAATTAGGGAATGACCATGACACTCCGCAAATTTAACTAATATGGAAGGACATAGTTTACAAATAATTATATCTTTTAAATATGTGTTATTTCTTTTATTTTTAAATATGTGCATGAAAGAATATTTGTTGTAAGAATTCAAGTGGATCTCAGCAGGGGCGGCTAACGTATTAGGGAGGAAGCCCCTATTTTTTTTTTTTAATATATATATACAATGTAATATTTTTAATATTAAATTAATTATTTTTATTTGAAGACTTTGATTATAAAAAAATAAATCAAATATTAAGTTCTACACTAATAAATTGTTGGTCTAAGTAGTAGTGAGTTCAAGTAAGGTCTTAAATCCAAACCTTTGATAATAATACAAAATAATTGGGAGGAAAGACTTAATAAAGATGAGCAATTAAATTTTCTGATAAAGATTAATCATCGACAAAGTCGATAAATATTTTATACCAATAACATAGTATAATAAAAAAATATTAAAATATATCAGACATTCTGGAAATTTATTTTAATAAATTTTGAATTTTTTTCTTATAAATAAATAGTTAATGTAGATTTTTATTATAAAATTATGACTAAATAACCTATTTCATCTTTTATTTTATTTTTTTAGTTTAATTCTTTATCTTTTAAAAAATTTAATTTGATGTTTTGCCTTATTTTTGGTCCAGTTTACTCTTGTATTTTATAAAAAAAACAATTATTTTGATCTTTTTATCTTATTTTTTGGTTCAATTTACTCCTTTATCTTTTAAATTTTTTTATTTTGGTCACTTGTTCTTTTTTTGTTCAATTCGATCCCTTTAAGATTGACATTGTTAATTATTTAATAATAAATTTTTTTAGTTAAAAATAAAGTGAAGGAGAAGGGAGAAAATTGAAAAAAAAATCATTTTTAACGGATTAATGACATCAATTTTAAATAGACTAAAGAATCATATTGAAAAAAAATTAAGATAAAAGACTAAATTGAAATAAAATAAAATAAATGATCAAATTGAATTTTTTAGAATATAAATAACTAAATTAAATAAAATATAAGATAAATAACCAAATAAATTATTTAACCTAAAATTATCAAGATTACATTTGTTCCCTAATTTTTTTTGTTGGGTCTGGCCCAGGGTCTCGGTGCCT
Organism: Glycine latifolia; assembly: GCA_013407115.1. Classification (NCBI taxonomy): domain Eukaryota; kingdom Viridiplantae; phylum Streptophyta; class Magnoliopsida; order Fabales; family Fabaceae; genus Glycine; species Glycine latifolia. The sequence continues at coordinate 13,371,412 of CM023951.1, read as the reverse complement.
TGAGGAATCGGTCTCTAGATTTTACGAATGATATGCGAAATTCACTAAAAGAGGAGAGAAGGTTTAAAATGCAATTTAGTTCCTACAAGTGCCGCACATTCTTAATTTAATTCTAACATTGAAAAACTTACTGAATTGGTCCTTATACATATAAATGTTACCGGTTGTTCCCTATCACCATTTATCCTATTATATATTCTTAAGTTGATTCTTATAGTATAACATATTTTTAATTGGTCCTTAACATGTAGGGACCGAATTAAGAATGTATTACGTATAGGAATCAAATTAAAAATCATTAGACATGAAAAATACACTTATATAGGAATTAAATTAAAAATGTGTCAGATTTAATGATCAATGTATAACAATAGGGACTAAATCGATAACATTGTAAGATTCAATAATGGACCGATGAAAGTGATCCACGAGAGAACACAGGACACAAGCAAAGAAGTATGAAAAAAGACTTGGCTTATAGAGGCATAAACGATTTTCACAAGCAAAGGAGTATGAGAAAAGGCCTGGGTTATAGAGGCATAAACGATTTTGGTGTTTTTTTCTTTCTAAAAGCACTTTTGAACTTGGGATTAAAACAATGTCCAACAACATACTCAAGTTTATTTTGATAAAGAAATAAAAAGCATTAAATTATTTTTCTAATCCTCTAATTCATTATTTAGATTCAATTTGATTGTCTAATTTTTAAAATCAATTTAATTGGATCATCTAATTTTTAAAATTAATTCAATTTGATGCTTTAACTTTTTTTTGGTTCAATTTGGTCACTTAATGAAGATTTTGAACCATTACAAAGTATAATTTCTTATAATTTAAACCGAAGAACCAGATTGAATCCAATTAAGAAATTAGAGGACAAAATTACACCTAAAAAATTTAAAGGATTAAATTAAATCTAAAAAATAAATTAAATAATTAAAAAGCTAATTTAACCTAAAAAGCAACAATCTATATAAAATGCACAACTTGCAACAAGTCAGTGATGACTAGAAGATAATCCATACATTTAATTTTTTAAGAAAAATGATTGCATTGAATTTTGAACTTATGATCCACTATCCCAATCTCCACACTGCCAGGCCGACTTTAGTGGGTTTGCATTTCAACTACTAAAATAGAAGATAAACAACTTCAACGAGTACCCATTTTTTTTGTCAAATCTGAAGATGGAAGGAGGATTCACATAGTCTGCTTGCATGTAGATTGTTTGATTGATGTTGAAAATGATGGAGCAATTCATGGTGCTTTGGTTTGGTGTATTACTTTCTTGGCACAGAAACGAACGAAATTATCGGTATATTTCTCTCCTAAAAGAAATACATGCCAGAAATATATCAGTTCACCAATAGAATTTGGAGTAAAATTGATGAAATATGTTGAAGGAAAAAGGTTCCTAGAAGAGTTCTAATGTTCTAAGACTGATAGTTGAAATGATAATTTATTTAACAGAAATACAAACATACATTTTTTTTCAGATTGGAATCTTTAAAACAATTTTAAAAGGCTTACTTTGGGTCCATTGTTTTCATTTTGTAGAATGAGTTTGCTAAACACTTAACTATCAAATGAGTTTGTTATTCCAATCTTAAAGTTGAACCAAAATCAAGAGCCTAAAATTACTTATGCTTACAGCATTAGAACTTGAAGAAAAAATATCAAATGACTACCTTATTTCAATCATTAAACATACCATGACTAGAATCCACTATTATAACCTCTTTTCTCTCATCAAGCCGAACAAAGCTAAAACTGTTTACAAATACATTTTTTTCGATTGAACATAACTCTTTAACACTTACGCTCATTCGATTTTCTGCACAAAACTGTTCTTTGATGCAGCCCTAATGACCTAAAAAATCAAACGGTAAGGCCTTGTGGGGCACCAGCTACAGGTGCCTTGGGCTTAAGTTTTTCCACCACAATGGCCTGTGTGGTCAACACCATTCCAGCAACTGAAGCAGCATTCTGCAATGCACACCTTGTTACCTTGGCAGGGTCGATAACTCCAGCCTCCACTAAATTCTCATACTTGTCTGTCATGGCATTGTAACCGACCTCCCATTCACCACTCTTTATTTTCTCCACAACAACTTCACCTTCTATTCCAGCATTTTGAGCAATCAATGCTGCAGGAGCTATCAGTGCCTGCATATATAGCATTCATAATTTTACATTCATATCATGATATATTAAGATAATACATAGCCCCAAATTATGTATACAAGGGGCAAGGACAAATGTCATCTTGATTGTGTATCACCAATACTTCAACTTACAGTAACACTAAATTGGCCATCCAATCACAAATTTATTGGGGAATTGAATAAGTATCTAAGCATAAATTTGTATTGCCGATGTTCTTTCTTAATTGTAAATAAACCCTAAACCCTAATTATTGAACATTAGCTGTGAAAGCAATAATTATACCATACTCATCAAAATATGTGCGAATAAATCAGAATTCTCACCTTTTGCACAATGTCGGCTCCTAGCCTCTCATCTGCATCGTCAAGCTTGTCCTTGATTGCTGGGACATGAGTGGAGAGATGAACCAGTGCAGTACCTCCACCAGGTACAATACCTTCCTCAATGGCAGCAAAAGTTGCATTCTTGGCATCCTCAATTCGGAGCTTACGATCCTCAAGCTCGGTCTCTGTAGCAGCACCAACCTTGATGACTGCAACTCCACCAGACAGTTTAGCTATTCTCTCAGCCAGTTTCTCGGTATCATATACCGAGTCTGTCTGTGACAGCTCCTTCTTTAACTGAGCAACCCTGGCTTGCAGCTCATCCTTTGTTGCAGCATCAGCAATGATAGTGGTAGAATCCTTGGAGATGGTAATTTTCCGAGCCAAACCAAGCTGCTCCACTGAGGTGTTTTCAACAAGCAGACCCAGATCACTAGCTTGGAACTCAGCACCTAGCAGTTAAACATGCAAAGTTGTCAGCAAAGTGTCTCGAGAAAACTAAATAATATACTACAGGATGATACTTCCACAAAAAAAAAATCATGTTTCCTACACCACAACCTTAAAATAAACTAGGATATCCAACTAAATAATGTTACATGTAGTGAATATCTAAGTAAAAACTATAACAAGTAGAAATTTCACATACCAGTCAATATAGCAATGTCTTGAAGCAGGGCCTTTCGCCGCTCACCAAAGCCAGGAGCTTTGATGGCAGCAACGTTAAGGATACCACGCAGCTTATTCACGACAAGGGTGGCCAAAGCCTCACCAGTGACATCCTCTGCAATGATAAGCAAAGGAGCTCTCAACTGAGTGGTTTTCTCCAACAGTGGTATAATATCTTTTATTGCTGAAATCTTCTGATCCGTAATCAACACTCTCGCATTCTCAAATTCAACAATCAACTTCTCAGGGTTTGTCACAAATTGAGGCGAGATATACCCTCTGTCAATCTACAAGTTAGCAAAGCCATACAATTAGACTGGGAAACTATTGAGAAGTTTATCAAAACAAAAAACTTTTTTTTTTAATCTTTTTTCACTATTATCACAATTCTTCATAGAAGTGATACCTCCATTCCTTCTTCCACTTCAACCGTGGTCTCAAACGAAGATGAAGACTCAATGGACAAAACACCATCAGGTCCAACCTTATCAATTGCTTCCGCAATCATTTTTCCAATCAACTCATCATTCCCAGCAGAAATGGAAGCAACAGCTGTCACAAGGACCAACAAAACACATAAAACACTCATCAACTCAACAAACTAACCATAAATCACAACAATTGGTCTTAGAGTTAGAGCAATATCAAACTAACGATAAAAACAATAATAATTAGATTACCTTTGATATCATCTCCACCTTTCACAGGCCTGGCCTTCTTCTCCAACTCCTCCACCAAACCCAGCACAGTTTTATCAATCCCTCTCTTAAGAGACACAGGATTAGCCCCAGAAGTCACACTGAGAAGCCCCAGCTTAATTATCTCCCGAGCAAGAACCGAAGCCGTGGTCGTCCCATCACCGGCAGAGTCGTTAGTCTTACTAGCAACCTTAATTAAACATTAGCAGAGTCATTAGTTAGTCTTACTAGCAACCTTATTTAACATTTTTTCACACAAAAACAAAAATTACACATAACATTGACACACACCTCTCTAATAAGAGCTGCACCGGCATTCTCCATAGGATCGGGAAGCTCAATGGCGCGAGCAATGGTGACACCATCGTTAACCACTTTAGGACTTCCAAACTCATCCAACACAACATTCCTCCCTAAAAAAAAGAAAACATTGAAAGTAATTTTTAATTATGGTTTATTATTTAATCATGATAATAAATAATAAAGAATAAAAAAGCCCACCTCTGGGCCCAAGGGTGAGCCCGACGGCGTCGGCAAGCTTGTCAATGCCGGCCTGCATAGCAGAGCGGGAATGCTGGTCAAAGGCAATCTCTTTGGCGGAGGCTTTGACGGAGAAACGGCTATTCGGTTGACGGTAATTTACTCTTCCGTTGTGGTTCGCTCTTCGGGTCAGAGACTGTAAAAATAAAAATAAAAGAAGAAAACAATCGAAACCAATCAAATAAAATCGGAAAGTGAAAATGCAAATTGGAGAGAGGGGGTAGCGGTGGTACGTACCTGGCGGTTGGAAGAGCGTAGAATGGAAGCTGAAGAGAGAGCGTTGGTTGAGGCCATGGTGTGGCGTGGTGAGGAGTGGAAATGGATAAGGGAGTGGTGGTTCTTCCAATACACTGAAAACAACAGAGTGAAGAAGATTAGGGTTTGGGCTTTTATGAAGAGTGTTGGGGTTCTAGAAAATTCCACTTATTCCAGAACCGTTGAGGGGCATCGTGTAAGGTTGGGTTGCAACTTGCAAATTGCTATTTGGGTTTGTCCCTTAGGCTAAGTTTATGTTTGATAAAATGAAAAGAATAAAGGCTAAGTTTATGTTTGATAGAATGAAAAGAATAAATATGAAAGTTTTAAATTAAAGTAAAAAATAAAAGTGTGATTTTCATAAATTTTTACTCGTAATTTCACTTATTTTTATTCTTTTTTGTCTCTACCAAATGGATCCTAATAGATTAATTCATGAATAATGAAAATTTTGAATTTAGTTTCTTTATGTACAAAGTGTGAAAAGAATATTGGGTGTTTTAGATAAAATGAGAAAAGGAGAGGAGAGAACTAGAATGAAATCTGAATATTGTTTCCATAATGTGAAAGTTTTTTTAAGGTTGTTACAAAGAGTATATTTATAACCCCTACATTAACTACACTAGAAAATAACAATAACTAACTAATTCCTAACAAAAAAAAAAGATGTAATAACTAACATAACATACACAATTGTACACAAGGGCGCTACCAGCCCTTACAATTATAGCTTTACACTTAACAATCCTATTACATATTTTAATATCTCCCTCAAACTCAAGGGGAAGAGTGTTCAGAAGAAATATTTTTCACATTGAATTTGCTCTTGAGAACATTAAATATGGCTGTAGAAAGTGGCTTAGGAAGAACATCAGCCCAATGATCAAGGGTTGGAATATGCATAACTGACAGATGTTTGGCTAAAATTTACTCTCAAACAAAGAAAACATATATTTCCATATGTTTGATGCGACTGTGGAAAATAGGATTGTGAGCAATCGAAACATCACTCTGATTGTCACAAAAAATGATAGGAGTAGTGAAGGAGACTTGTAATTCAATGAGAAAAGCATGAACCCAGGTGAGCTCAGCAAAGGTTTGAGCTAAACCCCTGTACTAAGCTTTAATGTTGGACTTGGTTGTGACCTTTTGCTTGTGGGACCACTAAGAAATCAAATTTGGGCCTAGAAAGACAACAACTCCAAATGTGGAACTTGTGCCATCAATATCAGATGCCCAATCAGCATCACAAAAGGCACGAAGAACCAATTGATTGATATTATTAGGTTGAAATAGAAGTCCATCAGATAATGTCCATTTGAGATATCTTAAAATTCTCTTGACCACTGCCCATGGAAGTCAAGAGGAGCAGCCATAAATTCGCAAACTTTGTTGACAACAAAACTGAGTTCTGGTCTAGTGAGAGTAGCATATTGTAAGGCACCCACCACTAACCTTAATAAAGTGGGATCATGAAAGGCATCAACACCATGCTGAGACAACTTAAAATTAGAGACCATGGGAGAAGAGATAGAATGAGCTTCTGCCATATGACTTTTATGTAGCAAATCACAGATGTACTTGTTTTGAGTTATAAGAATAGAGTTATTGGACAGATACTTCACCTCAATACCCAAGAAATAATCCAAATGTCCAAGCTGCTTAAGTGAAAAGGAATTATTGAGTCTAGTTGTGAGCTGCTGGATGAGGACAGTAGAGCTTGCAGTAATGATGATATCATCTACATAAACCAGAAGATAGATAGTGTGTGACTGATGCTTGTAGATAAAAAGGGAAAAGTCACATTTGATCCCCATAAACCCAAACTGATATAGAGTGGATTTTAATCTATCAAATCACTACCTTAGAGCTTGCTTTAATCCATAAAGATCTTTGTTAAGCTTTCAGACCAATGATTTATTTGCATCTTCAAAACTTGGTGGTTGTGTCATGTATACAGACTCTTCAAGAAACCCATTAAGGAAAACATTGTTCATATCAAGTTGAAATAACTGTCACCCATGTGATAGGGCAAGAGTGAGAATTATTTGAATAGTAACAGGTTTAATTACAGGTGAGAAAGTCTCATGAAAATCAAAACCCTGAACTTGATGAAACTCTTTGCAATTAAATTGGCTTTGAACTTATTGATAGAACCATCAACATTTTCTTTTACTCTAAAAACCCACTTGCATCCAACAACTTGTCTATCAGTAGGTAAAGCAACTAAATCCCAGGTTTTATTCTTTAAGAGAGCATCATACTCTTGTTTCATGGCAGCATGCCAAGCTGAATCTCCTAAGGCATGTTTCACATATTTTGGTTCAGAATGAACAAGGAAAAGAGATGGGTGTAGCCTGGGATTATGAAAACCAGACTTGGACCATGTTTGCATGGGATGAGTATTAATAGGAATAAGATTAGGTGCAAAACCATACTTAGATGAGGAATCAATCACAACAACAATTTCTGAGGAAGTATTTGGGACAACAGTGGGATCAACAGTAGTAATAGGTTGAGAAACAGGAGATGAGACAGTAGGATTATGCACAAATATAGGAGAAAACCTAGGAGGAACAAGAGGGGCAAAAAGAGAATGAGAAAAATAAGCCTGAGGCTATAAAGGTGTAGATAATACAGCAGGAAGAGACAGATTTGGAGTCAGACTGAAATAGGAATTCAAATCTTTTTCAGAATTAGTGTGTGAAGAAAACAAATACGAATAAGGAAATCTCAGCTCATTGAACAACACATCCTTTGAAATATAAATTCTACCAGAAGGGGACAGGCATTTATAACTTTTGTGAGTGTTAAAATACCCTAAGAACAAACACTCTTGAGATCTAAAATTCAGCTTGTGAGTATTATAAGGTTTTAAGAGAGGAAAACATGCATAGCCAAAAGTTTTAAGGAATTTAAAATCAGGATCCTTATGAAGAAAGGCGGTGAGAGGAATAACAAAGTTGAGAGATGCAGTAGGTAAGCGATTAATCAGATAAACAACAGTGGTAAAAGCATAATCCCAAAATTGTAGGGGTAAAGATGCATAATGTAACAAAGTCAACCCTAAATCCACTATATGTTTGTGTTTTCTTTCAACCACACCATTTTGATGATGGGTGTGAGGACAAATGAGTCTATGAGAGATACCAAATAAGGTTAAAAGAGTAGAAAAAGGTATGTACTCACCCCCCCCAATCAGATTGGACATTCTTTATTTTAGTGCTAAGTTGCAATTCAACCTGAGTTTTGAAAGCCTGAAAAACATAAATGGTTTCAGCTTTGGACTTTATAGGAAATAGCCAAGTATACCTAGAAAAGGCATCAATAAAAGACACATAGTACTTATATCTAGCAAAATAGGTTAAATGAGAGGGTCCTCATAAGTCAGTGAATATAAGTTCTAAAGGAGAATAAACAATAGTGGAGTTAGAAGAGGGTAGTCTATGAGATTTTCCCATATAGCAAAATGCACAAAAATCTGAGGTATTTTTATTTGACTGTGAAAGATTACAATGATTGAGAACAAGTTTCATTACATGACCATTGGGATGGCCTAACCTAGTATGCCAAAGATTACAATGAGAAGAAACATAAGAGATAAAAGAAACATTAGAATTTATATTTGCTTAGGAATGAGTTGTAGTGGACAACACATTTTAGAAAAAATAGCTACCAACCCTTACAATTATAACTTTACACTAAACAATCCTATTACATATTCTAATAGGGTGAGTTTGGTTAAACTTTTTTTTATAGAAAAAAACATATTTTATAAAAAAAATGCTTATTTTAAAAAAATATTGGGGTGCTGTTAACAATAGCTACCACCCCTTACAATTACAACTTTACACTTAACAATCCTATTACATATTCTAATAGGGTGAGTTTGGTTAAACTTTTTTTAAGAAAAAACATCTTTTTATAAAAAAAATGCTTATTTTTAAAAAAATACTTATTATAAAATTTTAGATGTTTATATAAATTTATTTTAAAAAGCATTAGCTGAAAATAAGCTAAAAACAACTTATTTGGATAAGCTTCTTGGAGTAGCTTATCCAAATAAGCTGGCGTGGAAGCAGTTTTGTCCAAAACACAAAAACATATTTAATGATTTTTTTGACAAAAATACCCTTCTTTTTAACATATGATTCTCTTCTTCCCTCCCTCGTTCTGTGGTGTTCCTCTTGTCGAGACCTAGCCCTAGTTCCCTTTGCAACAGTCTCTTCTTCCCTCAACAACAGTCTCCTTCCCAATTCACGTGAGTACATAATTTTGTATTTCGATTTCGATTTGTGCCTAATTGTTGTGTTGTTAATTAGAATGAAACCCCTAATTTTTTTGTTTTGTTTTCGTAACGATTGATGTTCGATAATCAGGGGATTCTCGCTATTTGTGGGATCTTGATCCAATTTTGTGGAGGTAAGGCACATTTTGTTGGGATTTTTGCATGTTGGGGTCGGTGGGTTGTTGGTGGCATTTTTGGGTCAGGTTATTGGACATGAGAATATATGTGTTGCTATCTTTTTGTTAGGGGTATACATACTTGCTGGAAGTATAGGATTGGTGATAAGCACTTAGCATATACATACATACTAGAAGTATAGGGTTGGTTCTGGGGAGATTATTGATATGTTGCCAACGTGAAGCTTCAAGTGAATACTTTGTGTGGTTGTTGTTTTAAGTGTAGGAGGGTGCATTATAAATGAGATGCCACTTACTCGGCATCTATTTTTTACACCTTTGATGCTTTTTTAGTTTTGTTATGATGTATTTTATATGTTTGACCTTTTAAAATGTGATCATGATTAATTGATTATATTATATTTTGCTCACCATAAGCATGGTATATTAGATAATATCAGACAACAATTTTAGGGATCATGATTAATTGATTACATTATATTTTGCTCACTAATAACACAATATCACCACTGTCAAAATCAAACATGTTTATTATACAAGATATCAATTAGCTCAAAGTTCATAGGCAGATAGTCCTTATTCAAGCACCATAGGAAATCAAATGCAAGATCATACCATTAATCAACTTTTTTTAAATTGCTTACTAGGAGTTAAAGAGAATAGTCACTATCTCCAACGACGAGATGCAAAAGCTTGTTATGTCCTTCTCTTTGTCAAAGCTATGTCAAAGAAGCAAGTTGAGTATTTAAATAAATTTCCCTAAAGTAACACTTTGATCCAATCTAATACATGGTATGAAAGACTAAGGAACTAAAAACTGTCACTTTAGAAGTAATCACCTCATGGTACCAAGAGAACAGAGGAATGATTCCTATTTCATCTATATCCATTGGATTTGTCTACACTCTTATTCTCTCACATGCATTAAGCAATTTATTCAACTTTTCAAGAGAATCATCCTAGCAAATCTGACACACTTATGCTAGCCTTCTACCAGTTAAATAACATTATGCACTAGACCAATAACACTTTGTTTTTGTTGCTTTTGGATTTCTAGATAATTGCTTTATATGACAATGGAAAGACACTTGTTTTCTGAAACACATTTTTCATGCTCTGTTCCTGTGGTTGGTGATAATGTGCATTGTAGGTGGGTCATGTCCCTCGCACTAAATTGAGATGCTTAGATTTTTTTTCCAGTAACTTAGTATCTTAATTGTCCATTATTTTTTAAAATGATTCTAGATCAATGTTGGATTTTGATAAGTGGGATGATAAGAAAACTGAATTTTTTATGAGAATATGTATCAAAGAGATAGATGTTGGGAATAAACCAAGAACTCATTTTAGTAAAGAAGGGTGGAAGAATTTAGAGAAAAAATTTCAAGAAAGAACATGAAGTGCTTATGACAGAATTCAATTAAAAAATAAACAAGATTCACTAAAAGAAGATTTTCAATCTTTTGCCAAGTTGGTTGTGAAAGACACTGGTCTTGGTTGGAATTATGAGAAAAATTCCATTGTAACAGATGAAGAATGGTGGGTTTCAAAAAGTAAGATATGTTCATATTTTTGTTATACTATGCAAATGATTTTTTATTTATGTTTTGATTCTCTGTTTTTTTAATTTACTTATTTATATTTGACTATAGGAAGATCTAGATGTCTTGAAATGGAAGCACGAGGGACCCTAAATGCTTAGATTTGTTGGAAAAATGTTTCAAGGGCACAGTAGCTGATGGATTTCTATTTTAATTCATGTCAAGATCCACTAACATATGAAGCACATAATGTTGATGGTGAGGATAATACTATGCATGGACAAACTCAATTTCATGAAGGTGGGATTGGTAATTATCAAAGTGGTGATGAAGATGTGAATGAAGAACCACCAAATGTAACACCAAGTCCCTCAAATGTGAATGCAAAGAGGAAAAGGGTGGGAAAATGAGAAAAAAAAAATCTGGAACATCAACTAGACTTCAATAATCTCTTGATTGTATTGTCGATGTGTTGGATCGGGACTCAAATACTATTGTTATCGAACCAAAATCAAAAGACCTTTACAACTATTACAAGTGTTTGTCATTATTGAATGCTGGTCTAAACTTGGTGAAGGAATCACATTTATATTTTTTGGTTGCGAGAATCTTAACCATCAAAGAGAATCGGGTAGCATTTTTATACTTCATGGATAATGATCGTGAGATGACCTTTGATTGGTTGAGCATTTTTACTGAGACAGACATCCCTTAGGCTCATCGTTAGGATGTTTAACGCATAAGCCTAGTGGTTGTGGCTCTTAAGATTCAGACTTTAATATATGTTATGTTGTTTTAATTATTATCTTTATCGTAATTTGATGTTTGACACTTTGAATATTTAGACTTGATCTTTTAATGTATGAAATTGATGTCACTTTAAGATTTGTTGTACGATGCAAGTATTTTAAATGTCTTATTTTAAGTAGTGATTAGATTTATATTTGATTTACAAGATGACAGATAGTTTAGATGAAAGTGAGTATAGCTCTGACATGGAAATTGAAATGTCAAATAATAATACTAATATGTTTCCACTGCATGTTGTAACTACTTTGGCTGCATTCTTAGTGACAAATCATGCATTGAAACATGTTATGAAAGAAGATAAAACCACTTCAATTCTCATCAGTCACAAAGTGGTATGTAGAATTAATACAAGGAAATGAAAATAGGTTTTTTGAGCAACTTCAAATGAGGAAAAATGTGTTTAAGTTATTGGTATGTGAGTTAACCAAGCATATTGGTGTTGAAGAAAATGTTGATTTGTTCTTGTATATGATTGGTAATGGAGCCTCATATAGATAGTTGAAGAATGATTTCATCATTCTCATTAGACCATTCATAGTCATTACTATAGAGTTCTAATATTCATGCACAAGTTGGAAAATAACATAATTAGACCAATTGATCCTATGCATGTTGTTGCTTCTGATTGCATCAAAGATGACAATCGTTACTTTAAAGATTGCATAGGGGTCATAGATGGAACTCATATTACTTTCCATCTTCCTACAAATAAGCAATGACCATTTTTTAATAGGAAATGATATACAAGCACAAATGTCATGGTTGTATGTTTTTAACATGTGTTTTACATTTGCATTGTGTGGCTAGGAAGGATCTGTTCATGATGCTACATCGATACTCTTCGAAAGCCAAATCTAAGATTCCCTTATCCTACTGAAGATAATTTTATATAACTTTAATTATTTTTATTTTAATTGATTACTAATTTTTTACAATATTCTTAACACATTTTTATGTATTTATAGGTAAATATTACCTTGTTTATTGGATATCCATCATTCAAAGGTTTCTTAGGACCTTATAGAAATCCAAGGTATCATCTTCAACATTTTAGATTGGCTCCAAATTTCAAATCAAATGATGAAATATTTAATTTTCATCATTATAGTTTGAGAAGTGTTATTGAAAGAACTTTTGGTGTTTGCAAAGCAAGATGGAGAATATTTCAACATGACTAGTTTTAAACTTGAAACTCAAATATATATCTTATGGGCATGTTTTACATTCCATAATTATGTTAAAATGATAGATTCGGGAGATTTAGATATTCTTAAAAACTTAGAGAATGTTGAAGCATTACGAGCTACAGAGTAAAATTTTAATAGTGGAGATCATAACGATATACCTCATCATGAAGAATGACAAGAACCATCTTAAGTAGATGTCAGATACATGGAAAAAGTAAGAAATGCTATCATATATCAATTGCTAAGACGAGTGCGACATTAGTTTCTCTTAGGTATTTATTTTTTGAACTATGTTTTACATTTTAATTTTGATTGGTTGCTTCTACAAGTAATTGGAGTACTTTTAGCATATTAATGGACATGTAAGTTTTAGATAATTTGAACATTTATGTTTTCTAGTCTTATTTATTTATTTTGTTGAATTGTTTTCTTTCTTTTTTATGAGGTCATTTATAAAGTACTTATAGAAAAAATATAATAAATATTTTTAATACATATTATTGATTTTTCTATGAGGCAATGTTTAAAATAAAAATATAATAACAATGTTATTAATAAACTCTAGTGTAAGTTCATGTGTAAAGCCAACACTAATCACCAAAAGTTGGAAACACTTTATTAAAAAAATATTGCAATAACATGGTTGTTAGGTGATAAGTGCCCTAATTCAGTTAAATTCATGTTTCAAATGCAGACACTTATCTTTTGATTTCAAAATATTTGATTATAAATTTGCCTTAAACCTAGTTAAATAGCACCTAGTGCTTGTATAAAAGTTGTTGTTCATATTTTGGAAGATTAATCCAATCATGCTTTGTATTTTGATAGATTCCGTGGATTTATGAGGCTTCCAAATAAGCAAAGCAAGCAAGAAGAGCTTACATAGCAAACATACAAGCAATCCAGGCCCAAAATCCATCAAAGCCCAAAGAATTCTTCATGGTTAAGGCATTAACTCGCCCAGGCGACCAAACCATGTGTATTTGGCTCACCTGGGCGACCACAAGTTCCAAGATGATAAGGATTAACTCTCCTGGGCAACCAAAATGTGAAGGAATCACTCGCCTAGGTGAGTGAAGCTGGCTGGTGAAGGATTCCTATAAATAGGGGACGAATTTGAGAGCAAACTCATTCCATCTTTCATTTCTTTTGCTTCTTAGCTTGTTTCTTAGGTTAAGTAGCTTAAATATTAGTAGTAGGGAGATTAGGGAAGTGAGAGAAGTGAGGAATAGTGTGGAGACTTTGCCGGAAAGAAGCGGTGATGGGGCCCTTCATCAATTCTTCTCTTGAGGAGGTTCTCTCCATACTTGGCTAGCTTCTCTAAGGATTGGATGTAATCTTCTTAACCCTATGTCTCTCTTTTAATCTTTATTTATGCATTAATCTTTTCTATTCCTTGTTCGTAATTTCATTCTGTCTCTAATGCTTGATTCTACTTGATCACTAGTTTCATGAATTAAAATCCTAAGTGAGACTGAAAAGTAATCTTAGGGTTTGAACTGAATAATTTTACTCATTACGTTACGTTGCTAGAAATAGGGCATAGCGTTTTGATTGTATAAAACACGCGATTATGAATTTAATGCTGGGGTATTTACTTCATATGCGAGAGATCGATATTCGGTAGATATCCTTAGAACTCGAATGCGAGGGATCGATTCGGGGTAAAATAGTGTGCATCAATAAGGATAGATAATGATTTATGCATGGTAATATTAATTGGATATAAAAGGATAAGAATGATGAAACCCAATCCCACTTTCTCATAAATATATTTCATTTTACTAAGTTTAGTAATTTTATGTTACTTTCTCAAACAAATGAAATTTCGCTCAACCTACTTGTACATAATTATTGAACTGTTTAATTCTATTTGGATTAACTGAGTAAGCTCAAGTCCCTGTGGAGACGATCTTATAAATTTTGTAACTTACAACGACAAATCGATGCACTTGCTGAGAATCCGTAACATTAGGCTAAAAAATAATACTTGGAATTTTCATTTATCTATTATTCATGTTAGAATGTCTTTTTTAATTAAAAAAATGGGCAAATATGATGCATGTATAGAAAAATTATTTTTACTAAACAAACATGTTTATGTCATATGTGCTAGTAAGATCTTTTATGTAATCATGGAATAAAAAAGCACTTCTCCACTTGTCATACCCAAACAAGTTAATAATCACTTTAATTAAAAAAAATGTTTGTTTATAATTGTAACCAAACATAAATGGGATTTAAGCTTTTGTAAAATTACTTATTTTAAGCCTTAACAAACTCACCCATTATTTATTCAACTTTTAGTCACGTCATTAACTCTTCTATATTATTCTTGATGTGCATGTCTACATGCTACATTTGGTAATGATGTGACAACTGACGGTTGACACAAGATTGTCACATATTATCCACGTGGGCACATGTCAAAAAGTTGCATCTTTAATTTAGTCTCTAAATTTAACAATTTGTTGTTATTTTAGTCCTTGAATTTAATCACATGTTAATATTTTAGTTTTTGAACTTAACTACATATTGTCATTTGGGTATTAAAAATACTTTTACATTTTCAATTAAGTCTCATGCTATATATAAATTATTAGCATAATCATCATCATATTCTCTTACTTCCATTTCATTTGGATTAAAAACAATTAGTAAATAAATTATTTATCACACTAAAACAATTATATACATATATTTACTTTTTTACTATACATATTTATATATTTATAAAATATTATTCACAACAACTTTACTTAACTTATCAAATTATAATTGAGAAATATATTATATTTAGTATATATTACATGTAAAAGATCAATGCGTCTTATGCATTCGCAAACATTAATGTACTCATTTTAATTATAAAAATAAATATTTGAATAGTATATTATTATGACTTGATAAAATGGTATTTGACCTTGTTGATTCATGAGTGTTTGTGTGATAATCATGTGTTCTTGGCTTATTTTATTGCCAAAACCCATGTTTAGGTATTGGTTTGTGCAACATGGGTATTTAGAATTTACAAGTGAAAAAAAAGTAAAAAAAAACTACATATTTTGGTTGAAATGAAGATTCTGGAAATTTGACCATGGTCATACTAGCCTGACCATGATCGTGGTCATCACCATGGCCATACTAAAATCACCATGGTCAAGCACTGAGTTTTACAAAGTGTTAAAGATGGTCACACTCCACTTACCATGGCCAAGCGTGGAAATTCTCGAAGTTTTTTACCATGGTCATGGTTCGTGGGGTGCTGACAGTCATTTAAAATCTTCCTTCTAAATAGTGATGTTTAAAACAGAAACCCCATATGTGTCCTCTAAAACATGATTTTGGGATTTTCAAGGGAGAAAAACATCGTGAGAGCACTTGTGGCTACAAAAGAGTGTGGAGGTCGTAATAGGTATCGTTGCTCGTAAAGATTTCTCCCTCTTATGTTGTTTTCATGTTTTCCTTTATGATTTCTAGTTTTTTTCATGACCATGAGCAACTAGTCCATTTTGGTCTAGGATTACATTTAGCCATACCCATGTACCCTATTTGATTTCAATAAATACCTCGATGTTATTCAATTAAATCTCTCTTCTTATTCTTTATTTTATATTTGGATTTGATTAGTCTAAAACTTAATTAATTACATGGCAATGATCATCTGTGTGTGATTAGTTAACCTAGAAAGAGATTATTTTGTATCAACTTGTATGATCAAAATTGGTTAGACAATTTCTAGTGGATTAACTTGATTGGTAATCATCCCTGTGATTTAAGAATTTATCCCTTGACCAAAATTAATATTTCTATGATAAGTTAAATATTGATTTAGGACAATGAGCATTGTTAGACCTAGATCAAAGGCTAGTTGAATTAGGAGAATACTGGTGATTGAATTAATTGGAGTTTGTCATAATTAAATTGGAAAAAAAAGTATGTGTGAATTCATAATCTTAGGCTTTTCTTTATAAGTGTTTCTCACAAAGTTCTTTTGTTTTAATACTTTTTTTGTTAAAGAGTAAAATTGATCAAAACAATACTTTTTAATTTGATAAATTAAACTCAAATCGTCTAGTTATTGCTAAATTAATTATTTGGGAACACAATTGGCCATCTGGGTTTGATATATGGACTTAGGTCCATTGTGACTATTGCGTAGGATACACTTGGTCTTGTGAGTCATATATTTATGCATCATGACTCATTTTCAATTCAAACCAAGCATTGTATAAACCTAATATGGTTGAATTTTAAAATAAAGAATATTTATTTCATATTATTTGTCCTATATTTTATATAAGATGTCAAATTTATTAATGCAAAAAGAGGTAGAAAAATTTATTAATACTTTTGGGACAAAGGCTAGGATGCACCAATTGTTCAATTGGTTTACATAGACCACTTTTAGACCATAAAATTAATCTCATGCACACAGGGCCGGCCTTGGGCCAGGGCAAATAGGGCACCTGCCCAGGGCCCAATTTTTTTTGTTAATATGTAGTGAGGTGTTTAAGGCCCTGTACAGCTGTACTTCACGTGTCTCCCACTATAATTGTGCTCAGGGCCAGCCCTGGGCCAGGGTAAATGGGGCACCTACCCAGGGCCCAATTTTTTTCTGTTAATATGTAGTGAGGTGTTTAAGGCCCTGTACAGCTGTACTTCATGTGTCTCCCACTATAATTGTGATGTGTTGCAAAGCTAAAGCATTGACTCCCGAGCAATTTTTTTTTCTTTTCCAAGCAATTTCCTTAATTCCTCTTCCTTCTTTCCATCTTCACGGGAATCACGGCTCCGCCTCTTCAGCTCTTCCTCTGTCTCTACCTCTTCAGCTCCTGCTCTTCCTCTATCTCTCTTGACTGTTGAAAAATATGGCAAACGGTAATATTATTCAATTTTATTATATAATGGCAACAAAAAATTTCGAGTATATATTCGATTGGTTTCTATTGGTTTCATGTACAAATTCGAATACAAATTGGAGTACAAATTCGACTTTCGAGTACAGTTTTCGGTTGTTGATTGGTTTGGAGTTGGGATTTTCGATTAATTGGGGTAAGTGTTTAATGTTTTTAGTTTCTTAAATTTGTAATTCGTAATTATTTGTTTCTTGTATTTTTGATTAATTTTCGACTGAAGTTTTTTTTTCTTTTTTTGTGAATTTCTTACATAAGGATCTTTAATTTCTAAAAATTGGGAGCAGTGGTATCTTTCGATTTTGCCTTTGTTATCGACATCGAATCAAATTTAAGGTAATAATCTAATCTTTTTTTTTCATTACTTTCTATTTGTTACTATTAAGTTTTACTGTTTTAGTTTGTGATTTTGATTTTTGAATTGGACTCGTGCGTACTGAGTAGATTATTATTAGGAATGTATATGAAGATCATTTGTTGAATGTGGGTGTTTGATACTTTGATTTTGGAAAGGTTTAGGCCAATTTCTTGCTGTTCTGAGAGAAATAAGTCTGCAACATTTGTTTAGTTGATATTATTTAGTGTAACTTTTACATGAAAATCAAGAAACTTTTACTAAAACTTCCTATTGGGTTTAATTAGTCAATTTATTGGCAGGAACCTTGGCTGATCATTGCAAATTCAGAACGCAAAGGATTAAGCTGATTATCTTTGTTCAATTCTCTAGGTGCTATTGTTCCTATAATCCTATCTATATTAGTTATATTAGCTATTAGTTATATTGCCTAATAATGTTGCCTAAATATTTATCTGGAAGTGAGAAAAGAAAAGAAAAAGAGGAGTTAGTAGAATCACAAAGAGGATCTCTTGATAGATTTTTTAAGAAAAGAATAGGAGAGACTTCTAAAGGAGTGGAAGTAGACAATGTGGGCCAATCTAATGAAAATTTGAATGATAATACTATTAATTTGGATGATCCCAATTATGACTATAATCGTGTGAATGTGGTTGCTTCTGATACAAATGACCATGATAATTCCCCAAATCATATCAATGAGGAATTTGCTACTGTGAATGATCCTAATGATGTACAAAATGAGTCAAATGTTGAAGATGTTGGGGATGATCCGCATTTTGTTCCTCCTTTAGACATTTACGATCCTAGAAATTGGGGTATCCTTGATAACAAGTCTAGAGACATCTTAGTTGAAAAGGGGCCTTTAAGGGAATTGAATCTTAAATTTCCCTTAGATGGTAATTCTAGGCATTTCTCGTATGCTTATTTTTCTAGAAAGTTGATTAATGGAGAGAGTAGCGATAGAAAATGGTTAGTTTACTCTAAACATGTAGATAAAGGTTTTTGTTTTTGTTGTAAGTTGTTCACAAAGCTAAATAGAAAGAGCTCTTTAGCCACTGATGGAGTGAATGATTGGAAACACTTGAGTGAAAAACTCAAAGAACATGAGAATAGTTTTGACCATATGACTAACATGAATGTTTGGACCGAATTAAGAGTGAGATTAAAGACTAATCAAACTCTTGATAAAGACTTGCAGCAAGGAATCTCAAAAGAGAAAGAACGATTGAGACATGTTTTCTTGAGAATAATTGTTGCAATTAAATGTCTTGGTAAGAATAATTTAGCTTTTCAAGGATCAAATGAGAAACTTCATGAGAAGAATAATGGTAATTTTTTGAGCTTAATTGAAATGATTGTTGAATTTGATTTGCCAATGCAAGACCATATTAGACGTATTCAAAATGAAGAAATGCATTATCATTATCTTGGTCATAAAATTCAAAATGAACTAATTTCTATATTGGCCCATAGTGTTAGAAGTTCTATTTTGAGAATCATTCAAGAGGAAAAATATTTCTGTTATTCTTGATTGTACCCGTGATGTGAGCCATCAAGAACAAGTGACTTTAATAGTATGTTGTGTTAATATGTCGAGTGACAAAATAAAAGTAGAAGAGTACTTTTTAGAATTCTTGAAAGTGGATGATACATCTGGAATGAGGCTTTATAATGAATTATTAAATGCATTAAAATCTCTTGAGCTTAATGTTGATGATGTGAGAGGCCAAGGATATGATAATGGTTCTAATCTGAAAGGAAAACACCAAGGTGTTTAAAGGAGATTACTTGAATTAAATTCCAGAGCTTTGTATATGCCATGTGCTTGTCATAGTCTTAATCTCACTCTTTCTGATATGGCACATTCTTGTACAAAAGCTATTTCATTTTTTGGGATTGTGCAACGTATATATACATTGTTCGCAAGTTCTACCAAAAGGTGGAAAATTTTGCATAAAAATGTTTTCGAAACTGTGAAATCTCTATCGGATACTCGATGGGAAAGTCGAATTAAAAGTGTCAAAGCTATTAGATTTCATGCTTCTAAAATAAGATTAGCTTTGTCAAAATTATATGAATCTTCAGGTAATGATGCTAAAGCAAAAAGTGAAGCAGAAAGTTTGGCTAATGCACTTCAAAATTTTGAATTCTTACTTGGAATGGTTATTTGGTATGATATCTTGTTTTCAATTAACATGGTGAGTAAAAAACTGCAATCCAAGACAATGTGCATTGATACTACTATGAAAGAAGTGGAAGGTATCATATTATATTTCGAAAATTATAGAAATGAAGGGTTTGAAGCTAGTATGAGTATTGCCAAAGATCTCGCGTTAAGTATGGATATAGAGCCAAAATTTCCAACTAAACGTCCTATTTTTAGAAAAAAACAATTTGGTGAGGATTGTCATGATGAAGATTTGCAATCACCTAAGGAGTCTTTTAGAGTTAACTACTTTTTGGTGATTGTGGATATGGACGATTGCTTCTTTGAAAGACAGATTTGATCAACTAAAAATTTTTGAAAATGTTTTTGGATTTTTAATTGACTCTACAAGGTTGAAGTCCTTGGAAAGCAATAGATTAAGGGGTTGTTGCAATAATTTCAAGGATACATTTTCTCATAATACTTTGTCAGATGTTGATGCAGATGACTTTTATTCTGAAATGAAGGTGTTGCAAATGACTTTACCAAATGAGTCAATGACAGCAATTGATATTCTTGAATTTGTCAAAAATGCAGATTGTTATCCCAACGTTTCTATTGCATATTGAATCCTATTAACGATGCCTGTGATAGTAGCTTCCACGGAAAGAAGTTTTTCAAAGTTGAAATTATTGAAAAATTACTTGAGATCGACAATGTCGCAGGAGAGATTGAATGGTCTAGCAATGTTATCTATTGAGAGAAATATGTTGGATAAAATCAATGTAGATATGATTATAAATGATTTTGCATCAAGAAATGTCCGAAGGAAATGCTTTTTATAAAGCATTATATGTATCTTTAATATACAATTTTGAAAATTATTTGGGATGTAATGAATTTTTATATCTTTTAATATTATTTGTATTTAAAAAAATTTGTGTGTTAGGGGCCCATTTTTTCCACTTCGCCCCGGGCCAAAGAATTTTCAGGAACGGCCCTGCATGCACATGGTTATATAATGTACCTTCCACACTAGAATCTTTCCCCTCTCTTCTTCTTTCCACCACCTTAGCTCTTCCCCCAACAAAGACATTGATGTCCTCATCTTTGTCACCAACAATGAATTGAAGATTTTTCATTGTGTATAGCAAGATCCAAAATAGTCACATTGACCATGCCCCCCTCCCTCCTCCGTTTTCAAAATCCCTTTCAACACCATTGACGATCTCCAAAGCTCCAAAGCTAGTCTCAAAAGCCCTTTCAATGTCATCAAAATTCCCTAAAGTTCTATTTTCGTTGTAAGCATATCATGATTAAAAAACAAAGTCAAAATTGAAAAACATAAAATCAATTCAAAACCACAGTTAGGTAACAAATCTTGCCTCTTAATAATACAAAAGGGAAAATCAAGCAATCATGATCAATTTGAAGCGTGTTTGATTGAAAAGGTATTATGAAGATGAAAATAATACTTGCAATTGCAACACCAATGAAGAGAATGTGAACTGGGTCTTTGACCATTTTGGAAGAAATGGAATGAATTAAGGAAAATGTGGAGGTTGTGAAGAAAGAATAAGAAAAAAAACTGAAACGCGACAACAACAAACGATAGCCAAAGGAGTTCTAAGAGGGGAAGGGCTTTATGAAGGAGTTAGGAGGTATAATCCAATGTGGAGAGTGTAGAATGTGATTGTGAAGTTTAGATTAATCTAATGATGGGTAAAGATAGAGGACCATAGCATCTGTCTACATT
Organism: Glycine latifolia; assembly: GCA_013407115.1. Taxonomy (NCBI): domain Eukaryota; kingdom Viridiplantae; phylum Streptophyta; class Magnoliopsida; order Fabales; family Fabaceae; genus Glycine; species Glycine latifolia. The sequence goes on along the minus strand of CM023951.1, from coordinate 13,349,622 downwards.
TAGTGCTTCCTTCGTCTCAAAACTAGTGTCATTTTGGGTTGTTTTATGCAAATCATGAAAAAATAATAGAGATGAACAATAGTGATAATTTTATGAAACTAACCTTATCATTAATATTATTGCATTGAAAAGCTAAACTTGTTAAAGTGATACTTATTAGGGGTATTAGTGAAAAAATTAAAATTGCATTGAAAAACTAACACAACTCTTATTTCCGGACAATTTCTTTTTCAAAAGCAACACTTATTTTGGGAAGGAGGGAGTATTACTTTTCAACTAGAATCTGAGTTTTATCATAATAGTTTGCATAATAAAAGTTTATATTAAATGTCATCATAGGTTACTAAGTTTAAACTAATTTTGATTGATAAATAAAGCCAAAAATATGTATGGAATTGTATCTAAGCTTTATATACCAAAAACTTATTTTCAACATACATAAATGAGTATATAAAAGTCAAAAAAATATCAAAATTATTAGATTTCAATTTAAATCTCTTGGCCTTCTCATTTTTTTCCTCTTTCACATTTATTTAATTATCTTGTTATTTATCAATCATAAAGAAATGTTATTGATGATTTGGTGCATGTTTTTATGTGAAAAGAAGAAAGCGAGGGTGTTTTATGAAACACTCCTCTTATTGAGTCCTTATAAGCTTTCTTACATGAGTTGTCAACTTGTTTTTTTTTTTTTTTTTTGCATTCCCTAAAGAGAAGACAACTAAGCAATATGCTTGAGAGCATTTAAAGTCATGAACTTGAGTACTATGATAGTGATTTTAATTACCTTACTTGTCATTATGACTTTTGCACTTGCATTTTAGCAACCACAAAAAAATTAATACGACTTCTAAAAATGCATCAACTCTTCTTTGAATGACACCAAACATTGGATTGAATCCTTGGTGGGTTGACTTTCAAACCTTTGAATAACACTAAAAATTCTCATGTTGCTCAAGCTTTATCTTGGGTGTTACAAAATAATGCATTAATGATTTTACCATATTTTGTCACAAGCCAAAAATTCAAGCTCAGATTATGCACAGACCTTCCCGGTTTGAAATTTTGAATGCAAAAAAAACGTGAACATCTTCCTTCATGCTGAACTGTATGTCTAAGAGTACACAAAATTATATTAAATACAATTCCTCATTTGTTTTTAGTACTATTTTGGTGACTTTTGTTAAGTTTTAATACATATATTTATTACATACATTATTAAGTAATCTTCCAAAACAAAAGTCTATTAACATGAATAATTATGCATTTTCTTACAATATTCTCTTACTAATCCATCTACTTATTTAATATGTAGTAAATAATTATTCTTTTTATGTTTATATTTACTGTTTTTATTTAATAAATTCTTTATACAAAAAATAATAAAAGATACAATATTACTTTATTAATAAACATTTTTGCTGGTTATTGGTGTGGGATGATCACTATAAAGAGGTCTCACTCTCACTCTGTGTCTTGTTCTTTTTCAAATTCTTTGGTTAAACTAAGCAAAAAGCCAGCCATGGCTTCTAAGATACCTATCCCTCTTAAAGCCATCAACACAAAGTTACCATCTTTGAAAGCAAAGAATGATCGCCACACCAAGGTGAATGGGAGAGAACGTCGTGTTCTTTTGCCACCTTTATGTGCTGCTCGCGTCTTCCAACTCACTAGTGAGTTAGGTTACAAGACGCATGGGGAGACCATAGAGTGGCTTCTATGCCAGGCCGAACCCTCAATTATCGCTGCCACTGGTACTGGGATATTACCTTCTTCCATGGTTGTATCTGCATCAACATCAACCCCATCATTGTCTGAGGATGAAAGCACTATTGGTATGCATACAAATCCAATGGTTGCGTCAACGGACAATGAGATCGAGTCAAAACAAGAATTTCTACCATTGGATTTTGATTTGTTGGCAAACTTTGATTTGGAGTTTTCTGCTAATGAGATGGAAATCGTGCAATCATTGATCACAAGGTTGGGTTGATGGACAAAATAGTGATGGAAAAAAAGAAGAAAGAATAGATAGATTTATAGTGTTTGTCTAAATTATTTTCTAATTACCAATTGCACAAAATATTTGTCCATAATATTAGCATATATAGCTTGTTAATTCAGCAAAGAAAAAAAGTATATGTAGCTTGTTGAATAGGTTAGCTTATTCAAATTAGGGCTTTAATTGTAGAAAAATGTATGGTAATGTTGTTTTTTTCTTTTGAGATGAAGAAATCTTTATCATTAGCATTATTTTGTACAAAATTTTTACGAATCAAAATCAAATCATATGATTTAAGTGGGTACTTTTTTACACAGCAAAATGAAATAATTGATATATTAGAAGGACTAAAACAAAGTATCAAGAACCAATTTTTTTTTTGTTTTATTAGAAATTCAACACAATTTTTTTTATTAAAGACCTAAAATAAAATTTACTAGTGTATCAAGTACCAAAAACATATTTAAGCCTAAATTTTTTCTTCCATTTTAGTCTCTAATTTTTTATTTATTTTATATTTCATCTCACCATTATGTTGGCACTATCAAGTGGTCCTTAAAATATTTTTATATTTTTTGTCCTTTAATTTTTCTTTATCACAATTGTTGATATCTTTACCATCAGACGATGATATTTCAAGTTAACATAACAATATAATGACAAAAATTAAATACAAAGTAAAAGGTTTTTAGGACACACCAAAAGTCAAGAAAAAATTATTAGGTACCAAATGTAAAATTTTAAAAATTTCCAAAGATTAAAAAAAAAAACATATTAAAGCATATATTAGTAGTATAGTATTTTTTTTTCTTCCTAATGTAATATAATAACTATCTCTTTTGTTGATTGTAAAATCAATAGACTTAAAATTACTATTTTTTAAGTTATATTAATAAATTTATATAGAGAACACTTATTGATTTAAATATTTTATATATTCCTTAATCAAATGCTTACATAAATAAATATTTACAATACATGATGATAGAAATTTTACATAAAGTTGTATTATATCTAAATTAGAGAAACAAATGTTTAAATCATCCAATGATGAAAACTTTATGCAAAGGATATTAGTTTCTAAATCACAATAATAAATATTTTTGTCACTTTTACAATAAAACATATATTATAGGTAAATATATACATTTTATAAAGATAAAAGCTTTACTTAAAAATATATTATATTTAACACTTAAATATGTTTTAGGTTCCTAACAAATTTACAATTTTTGGATTGCTGATAAAAAAAGCTTTTGCGTTGTATCTATGATATTTTAAATTTTTGTTATAAGTTAAGTACTGACATGTTTGTTAAAATTTTAAAATATAATTTTAGGTGAAAAATGATTAAATGAAGTGAAAAATAAAAATGTCTTAATAAGAATTTAACTCATAATCATTTATCATAGATAAAACAATAAATCATCAATACACTTGTTTTGTTTAATTAAATATATTAACATTATTTTCTATATATTATCACTAAAAAATTATTAATTTTTTTTCAAATTATCAAAATTATAAAATACAGAATATTTAATATATTTCTTTTAAAAATTTATTTTATATATTTTTATTTTGAATAACTAACATATTTTTATATTTATTTTACCAATTTATTATTAAATTTCATAAATTGTAAATTATTTACATATTTTTTAAAATTTATCTTAATATACAGATTATTTTTATTCTAATTATTTATGTAAAATAAAAAAATATTTATATATTAAATATTTTTAATTTATAAATTTTGATAATTTTAAAAAAATAATAAATGCTGACTAATGATATATAAAAAATAATATTAATATAGTTAGTTAAAAAAAATAAGTATTTTGAATAATTTTACATAAATATTCTGAATAAAAATAATCTATAAATTAAAATTAATTTACAAAAAATATGAAAATAGTTTACGTATTATTTTATGAAATTTAATTATAAATTGTTAAAATAAATAAAAATATGTAAACTATTCAAACTAAAATTATATAAAATAAAATTTTAAAAAATTATATATTAAATATTTTTTAATTTATAAATTTTGATAATTTAGAAAAAAATCTTCACTAATGATACCTAAAAAATAATATTAATATAATTAACTAAATAAATCAAATGTATTAATAATTTATTGATTTATTTATGAATAAATGATTATGTGTTTAATTTTTATTAAGACACTTTCATTTTTCATTTTTCTTAATTTTTTTCACACATAAAGGTTGTTTTGAAAAATAGGAAAACTTGAGTATGTTGATTTAAAAATAAATAAACCAAATTTACAAACTTAAATTATAAAAGACTAACTAAATAAAACATCTATACTTCTCAAGTTTGAGAACGGATTGGGCTATTAATGAAATAGCTCTTATTACTTGAGCAAATATAATGCTATCCTAAAAGTGATATAAGTTTTATACGAATTTAAATAAAATAAATAAATTAAAGAATAAATATTTGTTAATTTATTCAGATTTAAATTATAGGAATAAATATTTATAAGTATATTGATATTTTTCTTTTGTAAATATATTTGCATCACAAAAGATTACAGCTTTATTTATTAATATATTAATATTTAAATTATGGAAACAAATGTTTGCATTTACTGGAATAGAAACTTTATATTAAAATGTATTAGTTCATAAATTACAATGCAAATATTCACATTATAGTTAATGGTTTTAATTTAGTTGGTTGAGTAGCATGCTGAATTATTATAAATCGATTTCCAGCGATAAAAAAATTCACAATATAATTAAGTATAATTTTTTTACGGACTCATATAAAATTATATATACATTTCACATCATGTTATAAAAATGTATTATAACAACGAGATAAGTATTTTGGTTTTACATTAGAGTTCAAATTAGAATGGTATTGATATTTCCTACCAAAAATAAAGAATGATATTGATATTTAAATCACAAGAATAAATATTTCTGTGACATGGAAATTAAAAGTTTACAAAAATTATATTAATATGTAAATCACAAAATATATGAAATTGAAACTTTACATTTAATGATATTAACATACACAGCTAAGGGACAAATATTTACATTCTATGTGAACAAAATCTTCAAATAAAAGCATACCACTAAATAAATTCCACAACTATATTTACAAAAACTTTACATATAATTATTATTTGGTTTAAATATGTTTTTATCTTAAAGTTAGTTCAATATTGGTTTTGGTTCCTTAAATTTATATTTGTTTTTTTAAGTCCATCAATTTCAAAAAGTGTTATTTTTAGTTATTTCTGACTTATTTTTTGACGATTCAAATATACAATTTGTACCCTTGTTTTACCACACGAGAGATTACAAAGTTCATTTTTTAAAATTAAGGACTAAAAAAAACAAATTTAAATTTAAGGGATAAAAAATAATATTGACCTAAATTTGAGGGACTGAAAACATATTTAGCCTTTATTAATTTACAAAATTAATATTTTTATTTATATCATTTGTGAATTCCATTTAAATATATTTATTTATTATGAAATACTTATATAAAAATAAGTTTATATATAAGCCGTGCATTGTAGATATCAAAATGGTAATGGTGAAAACTAAAATATGGTGTAGTGCGAAGTTGCATGTGTCATTTAGAGAAACCAACTTATGGGTGAGACACCTGCCTTAATTGCATCATAATTCTAGTACTAATGCATATATTTTTTATACATTAATTTTCATTCGTTGATTTATAGGGTACGTAAATGCATTCATTTTGATCTAAGTAAATGTTGTTTCCTTATACATCGCCAACTCTTCCTCCTTGTTGCCATATCTTCATAGGAAAATGCGAATACCCAAATCTTGCGCTTTCTTTCTCCGTCTCCACCCACTGTCTAGTTTCCAATTCTCCATTGGCATCTCATCTCATCTCTATCATTTTGCTTCTTTGCTTGTCAACCCATTTTCATAATGAACCCAACCCTTTGTACCTACAATTTTTTCCCTTTCTTTTGATATCAATAAATCTTCCACATTGTAAATAAATAGATATGATGATGAATCTTCCTAAAGAGACAAGGAAGGTTCCTTTTGTTATAGTTGTTGTATTAATAAACTTCATTGTGGAACCCAGACTAATTTTTTGTCAGAAGAGTGGTGGTGGTGGTGGCCTTGAGATAATCGCTCAAGAAGTATATCGTAGTATGTCCAATTATACATCTGTGTTCAAGAGTGCAATAAAAAAAGAATTGGGTTATTGCATAGTTGATGTGTGAGTCTCATCATTAATGTTTTAATCACAAACTGTGTACAAATACCTTTATTCTTGTCTTAGATAGTGTTGATTCAAATATGTCACATTATTGATGGGTGTTATTTTGTTTCCCTTCAGGGACGCTGATTGGAATGGAGCATTCAATTTCACCAAAGATCTTACCTTTTTGACCATTTGTGCCCAACAACTGAAAGGTACTTAATTACTTTCATCATTAAAACAATGACTAGCATTTGAAATATTTGTATATTGGTAAATGATACAAAAAATTTGCTATACACTAAAAATGTAACAGAAATATTTAAACCATCATATCAATATTGATGATCGTGTATGTACACGAGGGAAAAAATTGATTATGCAAAATGTGTAGGGACTTTTTTTTGGGATAAAACCATGAATCTTTGTTTCATTCTTTATTTTTTAGTAGTTTTTGGGATAATTTGTGTTTTTTTTGTGTGACTTTTTAGGAGATATTACACAACGAATGTGCACAGAAGCAGAAATACAAGCTTATGGCCAAAGTTTTGCTAGTGGGAAGTCAGGAACCAGATCTAACTTTTTGAAGCCCAACATAAATTGTAATTTGAGCTCATGGGTTAATGGTTGTGAACCCGGATGGGGTTGCAAAGCTAATAAAAAAGTAGACATTGGTAGTAACAAGAAGGATATACCTGTTAGATCCGTTGATTGCAAACCTTGTTGTGAAGGCTTCTTTTGCCCTCACGGTCTCACTTGCATGATACGTAAGTATTATTTATGCACATACAAGAACAATCACAACACTAATTAGTTTTTATTTTTCTCTGTATTTTTGCCCTTCATTGTCGTGTGTTCTACCATTGCTCTTACCTACTAATGTGATTGACTTTCACAACTTCAAACAAAAGAAAAATTTATATATCATGTTAATATGTTTGAATGTTCTAATTTCATTCATTTGTTGTGTTCTTTTTTTTGTTGTTTGTTTGTTTACTATTGAAGCTTGCCCATTAGGCTCTTATTGTCCACGTGCACAACTCAATAAAACTAGTGGAGTATGTGAACCGTAAGTCCTTTACCTTTTAAGTTATATTGTTCTACATTTTTTATTTTGGCACACTTTAATATTTATCAACAGAATCAATATGCAGATATCGTTATCAGCTTCCTCCTGGAAAGCCTAACCATACTTGTGGTGGGGCAGATATTTGGGCAGATATTCAGAGTAGTAGTGAGGTGTTCTGTTCAGCAGGGTCATTTTGTCCCTCTACAATTGTAAAAAATCCTTGCAATAAAGGGTATTAATGTCTATACCTAAACTTTCAGTTTTAGAACTTCTTTTTAAATTTACATATAGCCACTTGATTTCTCACTGTCTATAACCATATGCTAAAAATCTTGCACTTTGTTTTTGCTTATAGTTCTCATGTCATTTATATACTATTCTAAATTGTTTTTATATGTGGATTGTAGGTATTATTGTAGAACAGGTTCTACTACTCAGGAGCGTAAGTTTTCCAAGTCTATTAATTATTTGATTTCTTTTGTGAATTGAATTTACTTGTAATCACATTTTTTTTAATGGTTATTCTCATTCCCTATGCTCTTAAGTTTACGAAATTTAGAAAATGTGAATGCAGGGGTGACAAAAAAAATTGTATCAGGGTGGGTTACCTCTTGTACTTCTTGTTTAATCTAAATTCTTCTTGGCTGACCCAAAAAAGGGGTTGGGTAATTAGGTGTGTTCTCTTATAAAGGAGTTGATAAGCATATTAATATGTTTCTCTTAAAACTTAAAAGAAATATTCTTTTTGTTATTACTTGATGTATCTATTAATCATTTGATATGCAACTATATATTTGTTAGATACCATATGAGTGTAAAAGCTGATTTGTGTGACACAGAATTCTAATGAACATTTCTCTCTTTTTTTATACATTTTTTTATCTTCTCCAGGGTGTTTCAAGTTGGCATCTTGTGAGCCTAAGTCATCAAATCAAAATATTACTGCGTATGGTGTCTTAGTTTTTGTAAGTAATATTTAAACATTTCATTTTAAGAAATATTTCTCATATACAAGTCATGAAGTGTGAACCATGGTATTGTTTAAAGTTTTATTTCAAAATGAATTTTAAGGTGTGCTCTTTATTTTTGGGTTGTATGCTACACATCTTTTGCCAAAGGGATAAGTTGAGCTTGGAATGGATTACCTGGTAATTTAACTATTCTTTTCTTTTGAATTTTTAAAAGGAACTTTATGTCACTTTAGAGGTGGAGAGTATTGCAGAATTTAGCATTTTTAGATGGAATTTATAGCATGTTTGAGATTCAAGTCCATTATGGTCCCATAGAACTAACTCTTAACTTTTCAATACAGGCTGGCTTGTGTTTTTTGCTTATTATCATATACAATTGTTCTGACCAAGTTCTTGCAACTCGAGAAAAAAGACAAGCAAAATCAAGAGAAAGAGCTGCTCAAAGTGTGCGAGAATCACAAGCACGTGAAAAATGGAAATCTGCAAAAGACATCGCTAAAAAGCATGCAGTAGGACTACAATCACAATTATCACGTACATTTTCTCGCAAAACTTCAAAGAAGCCAGATTTGAAAGGTTTTGGTTCTAAACATTCAGATTCTACTTTACCACCTGTTGGTACATCAAAGGGAAAGAAAAAGGACAAAAACAATCTCTCAAAAATAATAAATGACATTGAGGAAAATCATAATAATTCAGAAGGGTTTAATGTTCAGATAGGAGATAAAAATGTCAAAAAACAAGCACCAAGGGGCAAGCAATTACACACTCAGAGTCAAATTTTCAAGTATGCATATGGCCAGATTGAAAAAGAGAAGGCTTTGGCAGAACAAAACAAAAACTTAACCTTCTCCGGAGTAATTTCAATGGCTAATGACATTGAGATAAGGAAGAGACCTACGATCGAGGTTGCTTTCAAAGACTTAACCCTCACTTTGAAAGGGAAAAACAAACATTTATTGAGATGTGTGACTGGTAAGTTACATCCTGGTAGAGTTTCAGCAGTCATGGGTCCATCTGGGGCTGGCAAGACAACATTTCTTTCTGCTTTAACTGGAAAAGCAACTGGATGTCACACAACTGGGCAAGTTCTTGTAAATGGTAAAGAATCTTCTATCAGATCATACAAGAAAATCATAGGGTTTGTGCCACAAGATGATATTGTGCATGGCAATTTGACAGTGGAGGAAAATCTATGGTTTAGTGCTAGATGCAGGTATACTATATGTTAAGCATTTTATTCTGTTACATGACTTTTTATGTTTAAAAAGTACTATGTTTTAACATCCTTAGGTTGGCTATTTAGCTACGTTTATTCACAAGTCTTGTAAATAAAAAGGTTTGTGAGTTTATTGAACACATTTTCTTACTATCAATTTTCTCTCTTCACTATATTTGTTTGTCATTGTAGACTCTCTGCTGATCTACCAAAAGAAGAGAAGGTGTTAGTGGTTGAAAGAGTCATTGAGTCATTAGGTCTACAAGCAATAAGGGATTCTTTAGTTGGGACAGTGGAGAAACGAGGAATATCTGGAGGTCAAAGGAAAAGAGTAAATGTAGGATTGGAAATGGTTATGGAACCTTCCCTTTTAATTTTGGACGAACCCACTTCTGGTTTGGATAGCTCATCTTCTCAATTACTACTTAGAGCACTTAGACGTGAAGCTCTTGAGGGAGTCAACATATGTATGGTCCTTCACCAACCGAGGTGATTTTCATAATTTTCTTACATATATATATATAAAATGCTTCTTAAGTAAACCCCAAGATTAGTCTCTGATATTGTAAGACTTGGTTACGTTAATCCTTGACTTCGCAAAAAGTCATTTGCTTTTGTCCTTAATGCCAATAAAAAATAAGGTAATAAATTACTAAATTAAGAACCAAATAAAGGCTTAGAAGAAGTCATGTACTAAAGTGATCGACACTTACTAGTCTAAACTAGATGTTTAATCAAATGTATCCTGACATTTTACCACACAATGGTGTCACTTACAAAAAATAATACCTTTTTTTTTGTGTGATCTCTAGTTACACCTTGTTCAAGATGTTTGACGATTTTATACTACTTGCAAAGGGAGGTCTTACAGTGTATCATGGACCAGTGAACAAAGTGGAAGAGTATTTTTCAAGCATGGGCATCAATGTCCCTGACCGTGTTAACCCTCCAGATTACTTCATTGACATTTTAGAAGGAATAGTAAAATTAAGCCCAAGCTTAGGAGTGAACTATAAACAACTACCTGTTAGATGGATGCTTCATAATGGATACCCTGTGCCCATGGATATGCTACAAACTATGGAAGGAATGCCTGCGCCAAGTGGTGAAGGTTCATCACATGGAGCAGCAACTGCTACAGAAAACAATGAAGCACCTTCTTTTGCTGGAGAACTTTGGCAGGATGTAAAGTGCAATGTTGAGATGAAAAAGGATAACCTTCACCTTAACTTCTTAAGTTCAAATGATTTGTCTGATCGATTAACACCAGGAGTGTTCAACCAATACAAATACTTTCTTGGAAGGTAAGTTATGAGATTTAAGGAATATTTCAAATAATTGTCACTTTTGTTTTTTATATTTGTTTTTGATTCCTTCCAGAGTTGGTAAGCAACGACTAAGAGAAGCTAGAACACAGGCTGTGGATTTTTTGATTTTGCTTTTAGCTGGCCTTTGCTTAGGAACACTTGCTAAAGTGAGTGATGAATCATTTGGAGCAACTGGTTACACATACACTGTAATAGCAGTATGTAAGTTTCATCTGAATTTGTTGTTGACTGTTGAGGAGTGTCAGTGATACATTCTCTGACACTTTTTTTAGTACACCTTTTATTATTGGTTGAAAATTATTAAAAACTACAAAATCATGAGTGGGACTCATTAAATATAAAGTGAGAACCACGTATAATTATGTGATTTGTAATAAATTTCATCTAATAATAAAGGGTGCGTTGAATAGAGTGTATATTGCTAGCATTTTTCTTGTTATTGTTACCAAGTTACCTATGTTTTCATCTAATAATGCTTTATTTTCAGCTCTCCTTTCTAAAATCGCAGCTTTAAGATCATTCTCATTGGATAAGTTGCACTATTGGCGAGAAAGTTCTTCAGGCATGAGTAGTTTGGCTTACTTTCTATCAAAGGATACCGTTGACCATTTTAGCACAATTATCAAACCACTAGTTTACCTTTCCATGTTTTATTTCTTCAACAATCCAAGATCTTCAGTCACAGATAACTACATGGTTCTGTTGTGTTTAGTCTATTGTGTCACTGGCATAGCTTATGTGTTAGCAATCTTTCTTCAACCAGGTCCAGCACAACTGGTGAGCATTTAAATCTTTTTCCACTTTAGGTGATGTTTCCATGTCTTAATTACTTTTAGTTACAAGTCATTTGTTGTATTTTTGCAGTGGTCAGTGTTACTTCCAGTAGTTTTGACTCTGGTAGCAACCTATAGCAATGAAGAAGATAGCAAATATGTAAAATTTCTATCTGACTTGTGCTACACCAAGTGGGCTCTTGAAGCATTTGTAATATCAAATGCTAAAAGGTTCGACTTATGATATATATGTTCATTGTTTCACATTGATTTATTATATTATCTCTTGATTTTTTTCATATGCTTATTTTTAAGATGATTTTTCTCCCATGTAGATACACTGGAGTTTGGTTAATAAGTCGATGTGGTGCACTCTATACTAATGGCTATGATCTTAAACATTGGTACCAATGTTTAGGCCTTCTTATCGTAACGGGAATCATTAGTCGGATGCTTGCTTTTTTTCTGTATGATAACATTCCAGAAGAAATAGTTTCAACAGCTTCAATCACTTTAGTTTCTTTTTGGACAAATTTAAAGACGGTAAGTCCAAAGCTGTGACTGGTGCTACAACTTGTGGCGTGTGCCCAACAACTGTGTAAAGCAACATGACATTGGTGTATCTTGGTATAGACAAAAGCTTATTTGAGCAAGTTTGACATTTGATAGGTGTGGATAATGTAGCATTGTACTTCCTTGAAAGATACCACTTCTCACTAATTGTCATTTTCGTCACAATAACTAGTTTCAAATAAGCTTCAATAGTTTTGTGATTAACATAACATTCATGACTCCATCATTTTGTTTAGTGTAATTTGTAGAGTTTTTAATTGTTCTATCTATCCTTCAGTATATGTTTCATGATTATTATTATTTTTGGGTAAAAAGCTATTAGCGTGCAGTTGTGAACAGATTACAAAAAATTGTTTTTTTTAGAAGAATCTTAAATATAATTGTTGGTGTGCATCTTAAATATTGTTTTTTTTAGAGAAAAAAAAAGCTATTAGTGTGCATCTTAAATATAATTTAGAAGAATGTAACAAATTGTTGGTTTACTATCTCGCTGATTTAGAGAAGTTACTAACCTTTTTATAAATGTTCAACTAATTTTTTATTTTTTTATATTCATAATATTCAGGTAATGTCTTTATAATGTGAACCATATTTATAAAATTCATAAATTCTCTATGTAATGTTTTTTTAGATGAAATTCTCTGCAATGTTAGTTTTAACAAACTTTAAAACTTATTCCCTATGATTTGAAAGCGGAGACACCCCTGATCTCTTTATCCATGAAGGCGCTTACTATATATATAACTAAAAGATAAAATATATTTTACCCAATTTAAAATAGTCAATTAAAACAATTATTTCTTTAACTTTCATAAATAATATTTAATTACAAAAGTCATTTTTGGATGTTCAAAATATTTTTTTTACAAAAGTCATTTAAAAAAATATTCGCAAGAAAATATAAAAATACAAATTGTAATTTAAATAATTATTATAATCTACGTTCAAGATAAAAAAAAAAATAAAACCGTGCAACATATGATAAAAGGACTAGTAACAACATAAGATCTCAAAGCAAAACATTATAGCATGAATGTGTGTTTGGAATAAGTAAGCAAGCCTTAATTGAATAAGAATGTATAAAGTTGTTAAAATTGACCCGGCCTAGTAGTTCGACCGTGCCCATGAAATACAGGCCCAAAAACTATCAAACCTATTTTGGCTTAATATTTTATTTTCTTATTTTTTATAAATAAAATTATGTAAAAAAGAGAGGTTAATTTGGCTAGATGGGTCTACAAGTCAAGCTAGCTAGACTAGACTGACAAAACTGCAGCGTATATGAAATTTGGATCAATCCTACTCAATTCACTTTTCACACTTTGGCTATACAACTTATTTTGATAACTATTATAATATTAAATATAAAATTTTAAAATAATTTTTTATTCATATGAATAAAAATAAAAATAAAACATTATAACATGAATATGTGTCTCTTTTAACATAATTTTATTTAAATTATCATTTAAATATTAAAACCCTTAAATATTTTGTACTTAAAGGATAAAAAACTATCTCATAATTTATCCCGTAATAGAAAATTGAGCTTTCATCCGATCTATTTTCATTTGATTTGATTTGTCCCATGATTTTTTTAAAACAAAAAGCACCAGTATAAATACATTTACATTGACTAGTACACGTTTCTTTCTCTTATCCCTCCAATAAGGGCCCGTGTATCATTACAGCGTCTTGACTAAGCTTAGGTGCTTCATAAATCATTTCTTTAAAATAAAGTTAAATAAAAAAAGTAAATTAGCCTTCATAATGCAGAAGAAAAGAGCATTTGTATCGTTTACATAAATATTAACATTAATTTACTGAGTGCATCACAATCTGCCACGCATAGGTTCTCCAAAAACATGTCAACATATAACGACAGACAGCCATTATCAATGATAAAACCTTAAACTGAAAAAGAAAAAAAAAATGCATATGATTAGAGCCTGGTACAGTCACAGATAACAGGACAAGAGGTTTATGAAATCACTCACCCATAGTGATTAATTTCAGTTTAAATTGTTCACAACAATCAAACTATAGAAAGAAATAAAGTATACAATTGTTAAAAGCAATTATAGCTAAAGATGTATTTATCACTTGATTATTGTGCTTGGACGTTTTTTCTTTATATAAAAAAACGTGAAAAAGAGTCGGATCTGTAAACTTAACAGATAAATACAAAATAATTTGATTAACTAATAATTAATTTTATACAAAAAAATAAAATTGGCCATAAATATCATCACCTTAGCCAGCTCTGCGGGTAGCATGATGAAACAACATAGAGCTAGCATGGTCCAAAATTCAAATGAGTGTAAACACTTAAACAGTATATATGTGACACGAAAGCATGGGCACCAGGCTCTTATGCGTGGATTATTTTTCCCTTTCATTCCCTAAAAACAAGCTATTTTTTCTCTTTATAGGTGGAGGTGGATGAATGAGATCTCTTTATACATCAACAAACCTAATAAAAAACTGGATCCCGTTGCCTCTCCAATTTTACTTTACTTTTTTCTTCTTAGTCCTTAATTGATATATGAAACATAGAGATATTTGCGGTGGGATTTAATTTTTTTTTAAAAAAAATCATTTGAATTAAACAGAATTAGCATGCAGTTCAGTTTGATGGTTTTTTGTTTTTTATTTATTAATAAAATATATATTTAATAACTAAATTCCATAGTTATTATGCCTTATATATTAAATTATAAGATATTAAATGGACAAAATTGAGTAATTTTTATTAAATTTTAATTAACATTTTTTGACCAAATTAACATTTAATTAAACTGACATTTAATTAAAATTTGACCAAATTTTAATTAACATTAAAATATTAGAAAGTCCCCAACTACCAACTAACAAGTGTCCATGATCTTAGTCAATTTCTTTACAACATATATTTAAGTTTTCTATTTAAGGAGAAAAATTAATAATATTTTATTATATGTGATATGAAAATTAATTGAAATCATGATTGTCTCAAACTACCTAATAATTTTTTATTAAAAGAGTTTCTTCTTTGCATTTTTATATAAACAAACTTTAAAAAATTACCATTTTTTGGATATCTTCCTTAAGAAACAATTTTATTTGGGTCATGATTGAACATTAAATATAAATATCTCTTTCAATAAAAATTTGAATATCCGTTCTTCACATTATAAGAAATTAACCCATCATGTTACATACAAGTCTAGTGGTAAAGATTTATCAACATTGACCCATCATAATTAAAAAATTGTCCTTTGTTAATTGGTGTATGAATATAAACTATGAAGTCACATTTACATCAACCAACCAAACAAGAATATATATGAAGAAGAAGAATAAAGTTACTCAAAGATTAACTCTTGAATACTTATTTCTTATCTTTATTATTATTTTTTGAAATCCATTAATTGTAATTATAATTAATGTTAATCATTAGATTTTAAGAATATAAATAATAAAGATGAATAATAAGTTTCTTAGATAATTACATTAAAATAATTGAATATCAATTAAAAAATCTGAATTTAATCCTTGTAGTTTAGGATTAAAACAAAATAAATAGGAAATCTATAATAAAAAAAGAGACATTAATTAATGAAAAGTCCAACTGATCTAGTATTATAAATATGTAACTTTATCTATCCTCCTATATACATTAGAAAAACAAAAACGGAGGAGGAGGTTACCTTTACTTAAAGTCAGTCATGTAATTAGAAAGGAACTTAGGATGGGAATGCACCAATAGCATGCCATAACCGGTAGCTAACTCTCAAAAATTAAACCAGGATTGCAAGCTACGCCAAGAGAGACCAAACCAAACACACCACTCTCTCTTCTTCTTTTTCTTTCTTCTATCTGTGCATGATGCCCCACTCCCACCAGCACCCACAACCACAACAAAGACGGTTACTATCTCAATGCCCGAACCAACTTCATGAGCACCCTGCTGAAAGCTCCTTTTCATCTTCTAAAACACATTACAAAACCAAAATCCCTTCATGTCTTATTCACTCCGAAACAACGTCAACTACTCCAACATCAACCCCAAGACACTCTTTCTTTGGCCCCAAGATTGTGTCATCATCCCCTCACCAACACTACTACTTCCATGAACCTCACAGCCCCTCCTCCTCATTCCCTTGTAATTGTTTTAATGTCTCTTCGAGGCGTTGGAGTGCCTTCAAGCTTGGTTGCACCTCCATGGACCCTCAAGTAGAATTCTCATCATCACTTCACTCTCCCTCTGAGATCATTGTAAGTCTATTAATTTCATCAATTAGTAATTTTTTTTATCTATAAGAATTAAAGATACGTACATAAGATTTATAATAATTCACATACTCTACTCAATCAAGAATTAGTATCAATGATCATAGTTTTAACCCTTCTAATATAAATTAATGTTTGTGAGGAAATTGTGCCAAATGTATAGGCGTGCGTCAGTAGAACTGTTGTTTTGCTATGTATAAATGTCATCTACTATGTATATAAGACAATCAATTCAATTAGTACATGCGTGGCATATATTAAGTGTTTAGAATGAAGACACATGTAGTTGGTATGCTTTTATTTGCCTTATTTTGTTTTGGTTGGTGAGTAAAACTTCTTTAGTTTTTTATTATTACATACTTCATTTTTGTTCTTCGATAACGTAATGCACTTGTTTGTATTCAATTCCTCAATTCAGTATTCCAGATAACAAAAAAATTGTGTGCATCACGATCTAAAACGCTCCCCCCCTCTTCTTCTTTGTTGGCAGAGGAAAAAGAAAATTACTGGACGGCAAAAGAGAGAGGAACTTGAAAAAGAGGTATATATATATTGATACGCACTGTACATTTTGATAGCAAATTCTAATTAACATGTAGAATGAAACATCTAAAATTCAATTGCTGCATGCTCGTTTCAATGAGTGATGATTCAATTCATAGATGATATTTAACTATACGTTGATAAGCAAAATTAGTTTTGTTTTTGACATGGAAAATAGTTGAGTTTTTTTTACATGAAACAAAACCAGCGGTGCGTGCATTTAAGGATGTCACTACTAATTACGATTTGCGCCAGAATTAGCGAACTCTTGATTTACCTATCAAGATTAATTAACTTATTATGTATCATTTAACGTCACCCATAACCAAAAATTATGAAGTACAATATTCTTTTAATCATCGTAGAGCATGCTCTCTATAGATTTTAGATATACCATTTCTATAAGATGATTATCTGAAACTGTAACCAATACTTTTATTAGTCAATCAAGATGGGAGCGAAAAGGGTCGCTCTCCTTTTGAAAAAGCTACCACTGGGTTCATGATTATGTCAAAATATAGCAATTACTTCTACAAACTTTGGAACTATAGGTTTGCTATTTTTGCCAATGGAGAGTAAGAGCGGTGAATGAGAACCATACCCCTCAAAGGCACAGCCTTAAATGGGAAATTTTGTGCATATTCATATCATAGTTTAGATGTTCAACCGATTTGACAATTAAGTGTATGTATTTAATGGGGACAAAATTGAGAATTGCATATATTCTTTACACGGATGTGACATTTCCACACTTAGTGAGAAAATTACATGATTTTCTTTAATGTAATAAACAGGTCGCTATGCTTCAAAAGTTGTTGGACCAAGAAGAAAAGTTTCATGAGATTTTGGAGATGGTGCATAATAGACCAAATGGGTCATCGATATCAATTCCCAATTTTCTTCCACCCAAGGTAATATAATCCTCACCTCGATCACAATTTGCTATAATGTTATTGCCTTCTTTCTCTGGCTAGAGTGATAGATAGCTCTTCATTCAAAATTTCATTTTGTTAAGTACGATGGGCTTATGTATGTGATTGAAAGTATCGAGCTAGGGATATGGGCTCAATATATAGAGCAAGTTAGTCCATTGCATTCAGGAGGGCTCTCATAAAAAATAAAAAAAATCTCAAACACGTTTCCATATTGAGTAGGTCTATCATCTATTCAGTATAAAAGGTCTATCGTCTGTCAAACAAACAAAAAATTAAGTAGGTCCATCAAACTCTATAACTTCACCAACTGAGTTCCTAAAATGTTATAACCTATCTCAATTTAATATTGTGCATCTCATTTAAGGTGTATAGAAGAAGCGCTATCCATTTAACTCTTCTACAATAAAGAAATGTATATATTCTTGAGAGAACACAATTTCTAACACATTTTATTATTAGTTAAAATTTATTAAAAATTATAAAACTAAACAAAAAGTTAAACTGTTTTTTTTTATAATAAATTTCAATTAATAATAGAGTCGGTATTAAAAAAAATGTATGATTAACATTTCTAATTGATGATTTGAATTAAAGCTTTCATAATACATGGACCTTGATTTAGGAATTAAATCTAGAAGCTATAAACGTAGAATATATGGAATATATCTAGAATGGTTAAATTGGAATTTTATAAGGTGGCAGTAGTGAATAGTCTCACAAACATGTCTGAAGCAACTTGCAATTTGTGCAGATGAGAGAACTCTTAGGAGAGCTAGTCATGGTTGAGGGTGAGATAGCTAGACTTGAATCCCAAATAAGCCAACTCCAAGCTGGTTTGAAACATGAACAAGAACTCACCAAGGAATCAAAGCCTAAAACGTGGAATCAAGGGAACTTGAGCAATTCTAACAATCACGTATCAACTTCTCCGGTTCCAAATCCTAGTCCTATTCGCAGAAGTGTTCAAGAAAGGATGGCATTTGAAACCAAGGCGTTGCATTTCATAAGCAAAGCTATAAAGGGCGATTATAATCTCAATGACTTCAGTTATAATGACAAGACAGGTTTTGTTAAGACTTCTGTCGAACCGAAAGAAAGTAAGTTCCAAGAAGATGTGAAATTTCATGAAAAACTTCCAAGAAAAAATGGGATGGTGAAGCCTCCTTCACCTATGCGTGACCCCCGCCATCCATCACCCAAGGTATGCATGCCCATTTTCCCATTCATGCATGTAGCTTTGTTTTCCTTAATTAAAAGTTTTGGCCAGATGGCCATAGTGGTATAAATTATTCTATGGTTTAGCATCATCATCTGTCTGTAATTTTGATTTAATGTTAAGATTCTTAACGTGACAAATAGTAAGTTTATAAGTTCTGAGTCAATTATGTGTCATATAAAAATTAGTCAGAGATCATAATAGTGATTCTAAATTATTTAACAATTTCTTGTTGTGATACCAAAGTAAAAGGAAAAATAAATCTCTTGATGATCTTATAAACTGTAAAGATCAACCTATGGTTTCCAAAATAAAATTCATCTAAACAAAAAACAATTTATTCCACTATGGTTGGCTCAATTACTTGAATCTGTTGGAAATATTTTGTAAAATACAGAATCAATAGATATTGTTGGTTCGAATTTATAACTTGACGTATATTACTATAACTCCACCACTAGGTCGATCCTAATAAATCAGACATCATTTGGATTCTATTATTACTTCATAAAACAATATTTAAATTTAAAATTAATCAATTTTAAATTTTTTTTATCGATAAATATTAACTTATTAATTTTATTAGAAATAGCAATTGGAGGATTTAAACTCGTAACTTCTAACCAATTTAACTTGGAAAAGATATTGTTGTCAACTGAGTGAATTCGCTAATTTGCAATTACTTTGCTATTTTCAGTTGCGGGAACGCAATCCAGAGATGTACTTGGATCTCCCAACTAGATCACTACTTGATCCACTTTTGTCAGAAGAGAATGATCTCAAGTGGCAACCCAACAAGCTATCTGAGAGCATCATGAAGTGTTTGAATTTCATATATGTGAGACTACTCAGAACATCAAGAGCAATGGAATTGGAGAAATCAGGGCCAATTTCAAGGTCTGTGCACTCTTCCTTAAGCTCAAGAAGCTTCAGGGTGGACATTGGATCAAACCCAAAACCAAGCCTGTTGTTGCAAAAGGAATCAAGGCAGCAAGACCCATATGGTATCTTTAACACAGAAGAGTCCATTCCAAGGGACATTGGTCCTTATAAGAACTTGGTCATATTCACCTCTAGCTCTATGGATCCCAAGTTCATCTCAAGTCCATCCTCTATACCATTACTAAGGAAGTTAAGGTATGGCATGGATGATGTGTAAATTTATGAGAAAAACCAACATTGACAACTTTGTAAGTTCTACTAGACAATGAAGTGGTACAAGGACAAGTGAACAAAATTCAAAGTAACATTTTTGTTTTCTTGTGGTCTACAGGATCTTGATGAGCAATCTACAAACAGTTGATTTGAAAAGCCTTACAAACCAACAGAAATTAGCATTCTGGATCAATGTGTGCAATGCTTGCATCATGCATGTATAGTAGAAGATTCCCTTTTTTTCTTTTTTAAATTTCTTTATTATCTTTGTTGTAACATCAGAGTAAGTGTTGTTTAGGAATTTGATTCACGACCGATCTGATTAAGGAGAATTCTAGGACATGGATTAGGAAAATGATTAATGTATTGTTTGTTTCAGGGATTTATCCAATATGGAGTGCCATCTAGCCCAGAAAAATTACTTGCATTGATGAACAAGGTACCTTTAAAATCTTGTTATAGATTTTAATTATCCTGTTTGTGGCCTCTTGGACTCTGTCCTGATTTGCTGACAAGTGCGTAATTAAAAAGAAAAGAAAATTATAATATGATTCTTTTCAGAATTTAATTTTTCTAATTTATGAAAAGAGAAGTTAAACAATTTGTTTTTGAGGTTTTGTTTGTGTTAAAAAAACTTATCTAATTATTATAATATTTTTAAACATATAAACACATTCTATAATGTTGAATTGGCTTCTGTGCAGGCAACCCTCAACATAGGAGGCAACATAATAAACGCTCAAGCAATAGAACATTTCATATTGAGGAAACGAGATATTTCTAATGTGAAAGAGGTAAATAATAAAAACATGATCAGCCAGTTTTTTCTTGTTCTTTTAAATTCATAAACAACTAAGCTTTTAGTTTTGTTATTGTTGTTGTTATATATCTCCAAAACAATGTGTCTCCTGCTTTAGGTACAGCAAAAGGGTGAATGGGAGGAGCAAGAATCGTTTGTCCGTGAACTTTATGGACTTGAGTTTAATGATCCTAATGTCACATTTGCTCTGTGTTGTGGAACTCGTTCTTCTCCAGCTGTAAGTCCTTTTGCACAAGAACATATCTATGTATTCCTTTTTTCCCTCATAACATAAATTCAACGACTCTTTAACACACTTTCTATTATTGTTAATTGGTTCTATGAGTTGGTTTAATTGTCAGCAGTACTAGAGAATATATATTAAGAAAGTCTACTACATTTGGTATATATTAGTGAGTTCCTAAAACTTGTTAGACTAAAAGTCAATTACTATTAATTTATGTGTGTGAAAAAGATACTATTAAGATAGGCAAATTCTCTTCTAGTGATGTCTACTTTCAAAAGAATATTGTCTAACTATAGTATAGGCCAAAAAATATCATTGATGGATATAAACGAAGATAGTAAATAGATACCTGTGAGTTACAACTTGTATTAGTATCTCAATTTCAATTCAAATATGGGAATCATGCAGTACAAAACACGAGATAGATCTTTTAAAAAAATAGATATTTTTCTTCAAAATAAAATATGAATACATTAGATTAAACTTCCCAAAATATTATTTAACTTTCATTCAGAGTTCGCAAAAAAAAGGTCTTAGAAGATTAAAAAAGGACCATTGAGTGCCCTATTGTTATATCATAATAGATTTGGCAGATTTTTGTATACATTGTTATCTATATCGATATGCACTTAAGTGAGATCAACACAGATTACTCGTATTTCGTTTGTTATCGACAAAATGATTGAAAATTAAGGGAATGATGTGCACTTGATGCAGGTGAGGATATACACAGCAGATGGTGTTACAGCTGAATTGGAGAAATCAAAGCTAGACTATCTACAGGCTTCAATTCTGGCAACTAGCACCAAAAGAATAGGATTCCCAGAGCTCCTTCTCAGAAACATGCTTGATTTTGCTGTGGACACAGACTCACTGGTGGAGTGGGTATGCAGCCAGTTACCTACATCTGGGACTCTAAGGAAATCAATGGTGGATTGCTTTAGAAGCCACAGTGATGTGAAGCCTTCTACCATTGTTGAAAAGATACCCTATGACTATGAATTCCAGTATTTGTTAACAATATAAATGTACATTTCTTCTTGTTTTTAATCCCCATAAAACTTTTTCAGTATACTAAATATAGAAGGGCAGAATTGCCATGGTCCCATGTTGAGGTATAATTATTTTGTTACATAGAATTTAAAACCTTATTGTTATTATAATAACAATTTTACTTTTATTCGAACAAAAGTCATATGCTATGAATATTGATCCACTTCTTTTCATGTTGAGAATTTCTATTTTCTAATATACTGTATACTGTTACTTTTAAGACAATTTTGCATAGTGCATATTTTTAATTTAAACATTTTGTAGCAAATAATACTGAGGATGGTCCAGCTGCGTCAAGAATAGAAAATTGACTTGATTTCTTCATACATGCTTCACTTCTCCTTAACAATTTTTCTATTCCATTATTATACATGCTTTAAAGTTTAACAAACATTACATGGTGTACTCCTAAAAAGATATTATTATAAGAATAAAAAAAAAGTAAGAATATTTTATGTAATTTAACAAAATCTCAAGAAATGTCAATATAATTTGCTCAAACATTTTAATATAACCCAACTACATGAAAAGTTACGCTATTAGCAAAGTGAAATGTATTACTTTGATTTACCCAACCACAAAAATGCTATCAATTTATTCTTAATTTGCAATACACTATTTCATATTTCATTTTAATTTAAAGAATCAAACATCTAGCACATTTAACAGCAACTTTTGAACCCAACAAAAAATAGATGACAACCCATGGAAAGCACAGAAAGAGGATCAGGATAAAACTTCTTACACTTTTACTCATCTGCAGAAAACAATAATAGAGTGCAGGAAGCACCTGCCAGAGGATTATTATGATAAATACTTGATATATTATATGATTAATCAATTAAACCTCATCCTTGGGCCTGTGCTAGAGATTCAGATATTATATGTTGATATTTACGGTTGTGGGCAGGGCCCACTATTTCTTTAACTTGGGTCTCGGCTAGAAGTTTGTGCTATTCGTGCATTGTGCAGTTCAGGCGGGGATTTCTCAACAGCACCACTGTCCCGATTATTTTTGTAAAATTTTAAATCTTATATATTTTCATTTTTTTTACAAATTAAATATCGTTTTAATGTCAACCTAATGAGAGCAAAGTGTGACAAGGAACTTATCGTTGTCCTTATAGGACATGACCATTTTTAGGGAAAGATGAGTGCCTTTAGTTACTGCTTTAGAAACTGCGCCAAGTGTCTCTCCCACCACGTGATTGCTAACCATTACATCTTATACCTTTATTGGTTGAAAAAGCATTAGAGATCTCAGTAATTTGGGTGGTAAATTGTGTTGGAGTTATATCATAGACAAGACTTATACGTAGTATTGTGTATTTGTCACTTCAATAACTCATGCATGTATTAAAGGTCTTTTCCTCTCTGGGAAAGAGGCTAAGCCCCACCACAAGGTAATATTAAAGGATAATACATAATACTATTACAATGAAACTATAACTTTGATTACGATCTATTTATTTTATTTATCATTTAAAATGAGAATTCAAATGCAGTACAGTGATTCAAATTTAAGAGAGAGGTGTGAGTCAGCTCAGGATATAATATATCTTTTAATATTTTATACCCAAAAGGAAAAAATAATTATTCTATGATTTTCTAAATAATAAAAAGTTAAATTTTTGTTTTATTCTGGTTTGTTTATATTTAAATAGACCCTTAAGAAATTATTCTTATTAGTCCGGGCAAATTTTCTAATTTTACACTAAAAAACATCTTTTGTTTCACCTGATGAACTATAACCTTGTAAAAAATTCTAATAAAATATCTTAAATTGTTTATTATCCAAATTTAATAGTCCTTTTTTTCTTCTCACGAACTAAATTATAATATTTTTACTAGAAATTTTTTTAATTTAATTTTTCCTAACTTAATAAGTATTTTAAATTTTATTTTTTGAAAAAATAAAATCCAAATTCTCTTTTAATTGAATTTTCAATTTGTAGACCCTTTTCTTTGTTTTAATCCAATTGTTTTTATTAATAGATAAAAACATAGATCAGAAAAATAAAAATAAAATAATAAACAAAAAAGCCACACAGACTTTATTAGCACATAAAACCTTCTTTCGAGTAAAAGGGGTAAAAAAAGAGTAAATTATATTCACACTTCTTGTATTTTTTCTCAAATTGCACTCGATACCCCTCTATTTTATATATTACTTTTACCCTATATTGTTAACGTCATTAACTAACATTAATTGAAATATTTGAGCAGATGAAATTGTCCGTTAGAGTAAATTACACTTGCATCCCATATATTTTTCTCAAATTGCATCTGATACTCCTTCCTTAATCTTATTCTGAAGAATGCGTCAAGACTATTGATGTCATTGGTGCCAAAGACGCTAGTGTCCAGGAAATCAAATGCAGCGTGATGGTGGCTGAAGTTATGGCGGGGGACGATGAGGTAGTGGAGGTAGATATGGTGGTGGTTGCTCCAGCGGAAGTAAGTGAGTCTGAGTATCATGTTGGTGGGTGAGGATGACTATGAGGAGAAAGAGATGATGCTATCGTTAGAGATGGAGGAGGAGGAGAATGATGTAGTGGGGGTAAGTGAATAGGAGTTGTTAAAGAAAAAGAGAGTTTGTAAAATCCAAGATGTAATTTTCAGGAAAAAGATAAGGGTATTTTATACATAAATTTTTATTAAAAGTTATGTGATTAACATATGTCTATTTTTTGTTAAATTATTAATGATGTTTAAGAGAAAGAGAATCTAAATATAAGGTGAATTAAATAATTAAGAGATTTTTATAGGATAAAAAAAAAGATATCGAGTATAATTTAAAAAATAATACAGGAGAACAAGTGTAATTTCCTAAAAAAAAATGTTTACCAGGGAAAGAATGAAAAAGCATGAAGTAAGAAACTGTATATAACGGAAAGTGTTGATGCACCAATTGATATCATTTTTGAAGCCCTAACTTTGAATTGATTTTGAATAAAGTAAAGCAATTCAGCACCAAGAGTAGATGGGCCAAAGCATTTTCCGAACGCAATACAACGCATGTTATGATGCTGGCGTTTCAAACAACACGCCTATATTACGTAATTCTCTTTGAAGCGCGCTTTGGTTTATATTAGGTTCATGATTGTGATTCGCAAGCCCTTTGGATTGCTTGCAATTCGTGATCTTAATTATGTGAATTGAATTGAAGTGTGACTGTACCTTACAACTTGAAAAACAGAACATGTTCCATCTCGGAGATAGACCCCACTTCTTTTCTTTATATGCTTTCATGTCATTAAGCAAATGAATGGTCAATGTGACTGAGAAATCATCCAATGTACCTTCTTGTGAGTTGTGAAATTTCTTCATCGCTATATTCTCGCAACTTAGTGCATATTTATGCGTAGACCGTATTCGCTAGCTGTACATGAGAATCTCATCCCTTCAATTTTTTGCTTTCTAAATGATATCAACCAGCCCCCACTTTTTTTCTTTCTTTCTTTGACTACACATGTGCATGAATATACTTCAATTTGTCACCTTTCTCTTAGCCAAAGTAAAATAATGTTAAAAATAGTGTAACACAATCAACCATTAATGAAAGAGTCACCAGCTTTTACAAACTTATTATCCATGCCACTCTACTCCCACAATCACATTTTCACTATATTTCTCCTCATTCTAGCAAATAAGTATTTAAAGTAGAGTTCACTATATTTTTATTTCTTTCCCCTCTATTTCACATGTATAAAATAATTTCATTTTTTCATCTTTTATATTTCCACTGTCTCCTCTCATTTTCTTACCTATTTCTATGCTAGCAAGTAGAGTGTTAATGTTTATGTAAGTTACTAAAAACATTGTATTAAAAAAATCATTTATATAATACGTACTTGTTTTCAATAAAATAAATAAAATCATTATCTATGAGACGACAAATATTTTTATGAGAGAAAAATTTGTTTAAATAAGATAAAATTATTATGAATAATAACATTTTGTTTGTAACTAATATTTAAGATAATTACAAACTCAAAATTTAAATTCGAGACTATTAAATGCATATTTGATTTATCATTACAAATAAACATTGATATAAAATTACTTTTGCAATATCATATGCACTTTATTTTTTGTGGTCAGTTTCTTTTAGATCCTTGGATTTTATTTCGAAATTCGTACACGACAGTTTAAATGGTAAATGAAACATTGCCTAATTTATCTTTTAATTGAAATAAATTTATATCACCTAATTTGTTTATTGCTAGTAAATAAAATCAACTTTGCGGATAAAAAAAAAATCGATTTTAAGAAATTGATGTTAATCAACAAAATAAAGAGATTATCTGAAAGAGTGGATGGAGTGTGGAGATTAGGATGATGATTACAAAAAATAAAAGTAAAAGGTTAGATGATGATTAGTCAAAGAAAGAATGATGACAAAGATAACCTGAGATATACACGCATGGGTTTGCTTCATTTGCTAAGAACATCTTTTTGATTTCGGCTTGCCGAAAATGCATGTAAGGACACGGCCTGCATATGGAGTGTGGCATTTAGCATGACATAGCAAAAAGGTACGAATGAAGTGCTTAAATGGTTGAGTGTTCACTCTTGATGAAAGGACAGGCTATCACGTCGAGGGCAAAGAACACAAAAAGAGTGATGGCAGTGGGGTGAATAGAGGAAAACCAAGGTGGCAAAAGAAAGAAAGAGAGAGAGAGAAAGAGAATAAATGAACGGTTGATAGTGACATGCACTGAGCACAAAACCCTTACCCAATGCTCACGCATAACACACTGACCCACAAAGCAAGCCAGGGCCTGGAACTGGGAATGGATTTATGGGGCTACACAGCTTTTTTTTCTTTCTCATTTGGTGGTTTTTCACAGTGCTCCAGCCGATGCTACCCTGCCGCAACTATAGCTACCTATATTGTCCAGCTAGGGTTTCTGTAGTGACGTGATAGCATGACCTCACCCCCAATTAATTAACTCCTTGCACTTTTTCAATTATCAATAAATGTTCCTTCTGTAGTGTTTTATGATTATTTATGTAAAAAAAAATCATGGCTAAGAATAAATATTAAAAAATTTATAATACTACTTTATCATTCAAATGATAAAAAGGTAGCTTATGTAATCTTTTTATTCATATGAGAAAATTGAAAATAAATATGAAAACATCATGATATTTCTATATGAATTTGTTTAAATTTAAAAAAATAATTTTAAATAAGTATTTTTTATATAAATATTTATTTAAGAAGCAAATAAGATTTTTTTTATAATAAATAAAAATTGTTTTTAAATAATTATATTAAAAATAAAAATATTTATTTTATTAAAATAAATACTTATTTTAATAAATAAGTTTAAACAAGACGGCTATAACAATTCACACATATAACATTGACTTTGTTTTCTTATAAAAAATTAATATCATGTAAACAATCTTTCATAATGCGTTTCATCATCCAATAATTAACCTTATCCTAGTTTGTCTAAAGAAAAAAAAACCTTATCCTAGTTTCTTTTCTATTTCCTCTTTACTTTCAACTATTGCCACCGCAAGTAATAAAAAATTCAAATTTTAAATACAAAGGTATATTATTTTAAATTATGTCAAAATTTAAGCAAAGCTATAGAATTTGTTAGCACTTAGCTGCGACGTTTTTTAAATAAAAAAAATCTGTCATATGAAGTTTTTTGTGTATATTAAACATGCCGACACATGAATATTACATAAACACATGCCCGTAGATATACAGTATGCAGAGGCAGACATTTTTATGTATGTCGTGCTCCTCCGGAGGCATGAAAGTTGAAACATACGGAAAAAGCATCATGGACAATAGAGTCTCGTGACCAAAAAATTTGCCTACTTTATTTACTGCTATTGAAAAATAAATACAACAAAATTTGCTTCAAACGTCAATTATATACAATTATATATACAGTAATAATAAACAAAAAAGCAGTCAACCTTTCGAAAAACTGAAACGAATTTTATATTAAAAAAGTCAGTAAACTCTATTTTAAATTACAACTTTTGTGGAAAATAAATACTATATATTAATATGTGAATGATTAACTTATAGTAGATAAATTAATGTTAAGGGCTTCTTTAGGGTAACTAAATATATTATTCCTTCTTCTCAGCTAGTACTTGGTGTTTCATTTGTTAAGGGATCTCTAATTAGATCTAGATCCATTGAGCTGATTAAGTGCATATCTGGAAACCCCTTTAAAACTTTAGTTGCATGAATTCTAATGCATCTAAACGGAAAAATATACATTCCTAAGTAAAAAAGCTTGTGAGTGTAACTCTTTTTTCGACGTCAGTTGTGTTCAACTAGCATCCAAACACAGCCTAAAAATAGACCTAGATCCATTGAACTCTGTAACTTCAGTTGATCAAATTTAATTCAAATATTTTTTCTTATTTAATATAGAAGATGAAAATAGTTTTAAGAAAGATGAAATAAATTGTTTGATAGGTGAGAGTTAGAGGGAAAATGATTTTATAATTAGTACCTACTTTCACCCTATCTCTTTATCTCTTTTTCTATTTTTTTTCTTCAATCAAATATTTATATTTTCACACAATTCTTTTAATTTTATCTATCACATTTTTCTTTTCACTATTAGGACATAAAGAAACTCAGTTAATTTTATCTATTTATAAAATTTAAGCTTTATTAATTTCAGATATAACCTAAATATGTTTTTTAAATATATATATATATATATATATTTGCAATCTACACCATAAAATTGTTAATTTTTTATAGTAAGATGTTAATTTTAAAAACAAAATAATCGTAACTTTACAATTTTATTTTCATTTAAAAAAAATAGAAAAACACTGTAAAATGTACAGTACCTTGCATGGTGCAGTGCTGCAAGTGTGCACATATATACATGTATTTTATTTATTACAGGTATGAGATTCTGAGCATGAATTGAGAAAAGAAGAAAAAGTAATACAGTACTAATTACTAACACGTTCAGTTCAATCCACCATAGGAGGCAGCAACTGAAGCTTACGTCAACTATGGATTATACCCTGTCTGTCACAGTCATTATTTATTGAATGTTTTTATTTTCTGTTTGGTTGTGGTTTTGGGGTTCGAACCATTCATCCTGCACCTGTCTACAGCAGATCTTTTGCTTAACGGCAGTGATCATATCTCCATTTACCGATAAATTGAAAAGCCGGTCACACTATTCTTAACCCTCTTCACTCCGTTTCCATCGTTGCTTTGCGGTTACCGCAATGATTACTATTAGTCACTGGATTGAACATTATGTCAGCTATATTTGTGGATTTGTAAGCCTCAATCATGAAAATCACTGAGTTATTACTGTGATTAAAACCTTGGGATTGTTACTGACACTGCGTAATTAATCATTTTCATTTTTAAAAAAACTACTTTAACTTATACAGATAGAGTAGTACTTTTAGATCCCGTTCTTGAATTCATTCAATAATCATCTTAATTGTAGAAAAACAAATGTAGTTATTTTTATTATATTTTCATAACTAATTTTAATTTTTAACAAAGATATTAAATAAAAATTATAATTAATATTTAACGTATAAAAAAGTACCGTATGTATTAAAAAGATTTTGCAAAACTACTTTTCTTAAAGAAATTTTACAAAAACTTCTAAACTTGTTTAATAGGTATGTCAATTTTTAACATTAGTCAAAATTATTTAAGGGTTGGATTATCTGTTCCACAAATTAGTAAAAAAAGTTAGCCAAAAGATCAAAAATTAGTTGATATTTGAAAGTTAATTTATTAAATTATAAATATTAAGTAAAATTATTTTTTGAAATAATTGAAAAATATAAAATAATAAAATTATTATTTAAAAAAGATAATTAATAAATTAGATAAATATAAAAAGTTAAAAAGTTAAAAAAAATAGAACTTAATATTTTGAAAAAAATTATAATCTACTAAAAAATCAAATAAATTTTTAACTAATAAAAAAATTAAAAGTTAACTAAAATATTTGATGCAATATTACTTTTGACCACTTATCAATTATATTTTTCATACACATATATTGAAAATCAAACTCTTAAACACACACTTAACATATAAATATCTATCCATCATGTTATCTCATATTTGTTGTAAAAAGTTAAATAAACAAAAATAAAACAGATTTAATATGTTGGTAGGTTTCTATTTATTTTTTTTGGAAATTTTTGTAGTTTGTAATTAAACTTAAAATTTTATAATTGATTTTTTTAATCTTTTACAATTTTCGTAAATAGATTTCTAAAGTTAGTTTATGATGACTTGAAATAAAAAAAATTATGACAATTTTACTAATTTTAATCACACGATTACATATTATTACTTTAGTTTAAACTTTAAAGATCTATTTAAAAACTAAAAAATTGGGAGACTTACTGATATATTAAAAAAATCATATATCTCAAAATTATAGCATTATCATATTTATGTAATTAAAAACACATAATATATATTCTTCCACAAAGATTAAATTTTCCAGGAAGACAATATTTTATTTGGCATTAACAGAATTATTCAAACTATTTTAAGAGAATATAGATTAAGTTATTTAAGATCCTAAATAAATTTTACAAAAATTATGAAATATATCCATTATTCTTTCATTTTAGTTTTAGTATATTCTTTTTATATTTCAATCTTATTTTATGTTATTTCATTTATTACATCTATAATTTATTTCCTCTAAAATTATTACCTCGCAAGTTTGTTTGGTAAGAAGAAGAAAAAACAAGTGAAAAATATGATGAATAAAAATGGAAAAAACAAACGGAAATATAGACTGAAATAAAATAAAAATAAAAGTCTTTATTAAGTAATAATAATAATAAGTAAATGACGTGAAAACTTGTTCCGTTTTCTAAAAAGAAAAGTTGGTATTTTGGTGGTGAAGCATGAGGAGGAAGAAGGAGCCCACGGTGACAGAATCAAAAGACACTGACCGTACATGAGGGATGAGACAACGTTTGTTTGTTTACGGAAAATGAATGGCCAGGACGTGGGAGAATAGTTCTGAGTTCAAACTTTTTTTTGAGTTAAAATTCCTTAGCACCAATAATAAAAAAAATTATTCTATTCTTTAAATATATAAATTAGTGATGAATTAATTTTTGAAAAAACAAAAAAAATTGATTTATTTTTCAAATGTGTAAAAGTGGGGTGATTTTATCTTACCATACAATTAGACATTGAAATCTAAAATTTAGAAATCAATTTATTATTTAATTTATAATCTAATATAATTATTGTATCTCTTGCACATTTATAAATGGAATTTTTGTTCTTTTACATATTAAATAATTATTAATTTATATATTTAGAAATTAAAATGTGCATTTTAAAAAAATTAATTGTAAATTTTATCATCTAATTATTATTATTTTATAAATTTTATCTTTCAATTTTTTTTTACAAATTTCATCACTCAAATTTTTAATTTTTATACATTTTACCATCTAAGTTTATTTTTCACAAATTTATCACCTAAGTTTTTAATTTTGCACACTTTGTCATTATGTTGATAATGAACTGATGTCATTTTACAAACATGTATCAATAATATACCCCAAAATTAAAAATTTAGGTCATAAAATTTACAAAATTAGATTTAAGTCATAAAATTTGTAAAATAATAAAAACCAGATGATAAAATGTGTAAGTAGAAAAAAAAATCTGACACCGTTACTGAACTAATAATGATT
The DNA here is from genome assembly GCA_013407115.1 of Glycine latifolia. Lineage (NCBI taxonomy): Eukaryota > Viridiplantae > Streptophyta > Magnoliopsida > Fabales > Fabaceae > Glycine > Glycine latifolia. The sequence continues at coordinate 13,317,523 of CM023951.1, read as the reverse complement.
AACTAACACAGTGTTACTGTGTACTTATAGAACGTTTATGTACCTGTAATTATCTTATAGTATTTTTTAAGTTAAAATTATAATTTTTTTCACTAATTATTTTTGAAAAATCCACCGAGATTGAACTAACAAGAAAAGAGTTGAAATAGCTTATGCGAAGTTGAAAATTCAAATTTCATTATCATTATCCTAGTATGCAACAGTAAATTACACTAGCTAGTAAAGTTTTTTTTTTTTTGACAAACATTGGCTAGTAAAGTTTAAACTAATTATTACATAAATATAATTTGTACAAGTTATTATATTATTTAGTAACTTTCAATTAAATTTGGTGAAAAAAATAAATTTCAAGGAAATAATTTTATCTTAAAACAAATCATTAAATTGAAAAGTTCTTTTCATATCAATCATATTTTTGAAATTTTATAGTAATGCAAAATCATTTAATACTAGTACCTCATTTTTATAAACAAAATATGCATCAAAACACACCATTATATACTGAACATGTTTATATAAACATCAAAATAAAAATTAAGTTCATATAAATTTTACTATTTCAATTTCAAAATGTAAGTAATTTTAAAGAACAAACTATTTTTCACTTTTATATTAACTTATATACCAAATTAAAAAAGATATGAAGATATTTTTACGTCATATTTTCTTTATGCATTTTTCACTAAATGAAGTAAAAGGTTGTATTAATAGAGTAAGAGAGACAGATAGCCTTAAATTTGGCCATATTTAATAAATATAACTTCCTAGTCGTTACAGTATATTACAGTTTGAATGGGTAATTTTTCCGAAACTTAGAGAATAGAGGGAGGTGAGTAATTGGGGGGTATCAGTATAGTATAAAGCTACAACAAAAGTACAAATCTTGAAGAAGCTGACTACTGGAATAGCCACCTAATCACCGTAGACCGTAGGCTGGAAAGGCTAGTCTCACAATAATGCACGTCTACATATAGATATTTTGGAAAATAATACATAGTATAAGACATATTATTAATAATTTTATATTCTATCTTTATAATTACTTTCTTTTGTTTTTCCTTATGATTTTTTTTTTAATTATCAAGATCCAAGAATCATTTATTTGTTTTAGAAATCAAAGATATGTCTCTATTAATTTTCTATTTAGAAAATTAAAATTAAAAAACATGATAAAATTGAACAATATGTGTGTGGGTGAGTATTTACGTATATAATTTTCCCCTAAAAAAGTAATAATTTTAAATCATCTTATTTTTTTATAAAGTTACGCTTCACTTTTAACAAATAGTTTTAACAAAATAATTTATAAACTTACGCTTCACTACAAAACTAACTATTTTACTTCAATTCTACCCAAAAAGTTACGTTTGCACCCTGAATTAGAGTCGAAAAATGCCAATTTTTTTCCAAATAAACTGCAAAATTTCCAACCTCATGTTCTGAGTCACAAATCCTTAGTACCAACTTTATTTATCCACTGCGTACGAATTTGTCACATTTTATAAATTATTTTAATTTTAAAATTACTTTTTAATTTATTTATTTTTATAATTTTTGTTTTAATTAACTTCATAAATATAAAATTACATTTAAAATTATCAATATTGAATTTTTTACTGCAATATCGAATAGTTTTATATATTTAAAAGTCACAACATTTCATATATTACATTTAATAAATATAATATTTAATGATCTTGTTCAAGTCTCTCTCTTTATGCATGTATATGGTGAAAATAGACACTGGGCATTCATTTTCTTGACAACTTTTGAAAAAGAGAATAATTTTGGGGAGAAAATGTAATTTTTTTAAAAAATATATGGGCTTGATTACTTTAAAAAAATGCCCTCGATTAACTTTCTTATTTTGGAGCATGCGTATAGATTTTTCAGATTTTCTCTCTTGGTTTGAAAATGTTAGCCCCACGTTAGGTAGGAGATCGAAGATAAAAGGTTAATTTTGACTGTTTAAGATTTTATAAGTTTTCATAAAGTTTTTCAATTTACACCTACGTGGTAATTAAAGTGTGAGTTGTGAAGAGCTTGGGACAAGACAAGGTTTGAATATCTGTTTAGTTAGTCTCCATTTGTATGTCCAGATCAAAGGAAAATCCATCCTTTTCAGAGTGAAAACTCCTCTCTCCTTTTTAGGATTTTATTATTGCATAACATACTTTTAACCCAAAAAGTGAGGTTAAAGTTTTTAGATAATAATTACAAACCATTATTACATGATTGAAACAACGAACGAACGAACTGTTATTTTATTTCATTCGTTCCTCTAGATAAGATATCTACATACATGTTTCATATGTTGTTGTTGCCATAAATTTTCTGGTTTAGGAGGGTCGAGGAGACAGTGACAGAATCGGAAATACGAAGAAATAAAAAGGGCAAAGGAAGAAGCTGTGAAAAGAAGAGGGAGAGAAGAACGGACCACAAATGTTGGAGTTTCACCCCACTCACGAGTCACGAGACCAGCGTCACACATTATGATTTTTTTTTCTTCGCATCCGCTGAAGTTTCAAACCTAAAAAGTAAATAAAAATATAAAAATAAATTAAATAAAAAATAAAAAATATAGTGGCTTTATGTTGAATTTAGGCGTTAAAAGTAACGGCCGATAATCGCTATTGCAATCATTGTAGCACTGCTGAGCTTCATTCACCCTTCTTCTCACTTCCCATTCCAAACCAACGCCAACAACAAAACCACCTTCTCAACCGGAATCTTCACACTCCCCACCAAATCTCATCAAAACCTCTTTTCCATCGCACCTAAGGTAATATAAACTACCCACTATGCTACCTCGTTCACCACCACACTTACACACACAATCTTCACTTCTTTCTTATTCTTTTCTTATTATTATTTTTGTAAGTAGTTTTCTTTCCCTATAAATAAATTCAAGGTGCTTGTGTTTCTTGAGATATGAAGTGAATTGGATGATTATGGGAAAAGAGAAGTGGAAAATATCGTGATTTCGATCCCGCAAACAAAAAAATTAATAACTAATAACTAACACTTGTAAAAAAAAACAAAAAACGTGCTTGTGTTTCTTGTTCCTTGTTCAGTTTCGGCTATGCACCACTCTCAAGGTGTCTCCTTCTTAAGCTTTTGTTACTTTTTTTTAAGGAAGTTGTGAGTGGTTGGAACTTGGACGCCTCTACTAGATCCGTTGGAGTTGGACGGGTGGATCAAAAGCTAGGGTTTCACGAGCTGGTGTGCTTTTACGTATCCCGTGAGAGCTTTAACTTGTTCTTGTTTTTTTTGGGGTACTTGCGTAGGTTTTACGGGTTGGGTGAGTTATATTATGTGAGTGGGTGCTTAGTCTTCAATCTTACCGACACATAGATTGGGAGGGTGTTGGTTGCACTGTTCGGTTTTGGTGGTTGGAATAGTTAGAAGCTTGCTATCTCTCGTGCTTTCTTTTGTTTTTGCACAAAAACAAGCACAAGTAGCCTTATTAATTAATTTGACGGAATTATTGAATAATAGTAAATCAATCAACTCTATCTCTTCTCCTAGCACAACTAAACGAAAACGAAGCTCTAAGTAATCGGGTTCTTCATTAACACTTTTCTTCTTTCATGATATTCTTGTAAATATTTCGTGTTTGAAGTTTGAACCTAATTTGCTGTTTCTCCTCTCTCTCTCCCCGCGTCTGTAGTATAATTTTAGTTTAATTTCAATTTTGCGTCGAAATTATGTTAATAAAAACTATTATTATTATTTTATTGTTAAACTATATGTACTTGTGATAAATAAGGAGCTGATCGTTGTGGTTCGATGCAGGAGAGGTTTTTTATTTTTATTTTTAGTATATTTTTTTGTTTCTAATTTCGTTGTTCTCTCTCTCTTATGCGTGATGCAGATATTCACTTGTGAAAGGGCTTCTTGGGTGATCGTTAAGGCATTGTTTGGGAGTGGTGGAATTAGGAGGTTGGAATGAGCAGCTTAAGGCCCGAATTGCATGTTGCGCAACAACTTCGGCGCGACAAATTGAGGATCCCAAACAGTTCCCAACAACAACACTTGCAAGAGTTCCCCAACAACCTCGAACAGGTGTCGTTACACCCAGGGTTCAACTTGGATCTTCTTCAAGTAAGAAACGTTCGAAATGGCAACATGCTTGATGAAGCACTTTATTCATCGGAAATGATCACTTTTTCAAACCCTTTATCTGCTCCTAGAAACCCTTTGGAGTGTCAAGAGCTTATGATGGCTCAGTATGGTTCAACTTCGTTCCCTCATTCATCATCCCTAAAGGACCAACAATGTGAACCACGCAACTTGGGTGCTAGTTGGATGGTGAATTATAACAGCAGCAGCAACAGCAGCAACAACAACAACACCTTTTACTCTTCTGAGCTCAATAACAATGTTTCTAGTGAAATGGCCAATAGGGAAATTCAGAAGCAGTTTGGTGAAATGCAATACCCTCCTTCTTCATCTTCTTCGCCACCACTTTACCATAATGCCTTGCAGGACATGGCTTATGGCGTTTGGGGAGGGAATAATAATCATGCTGAATCTGTGCTTCATTATGGAAACAACGAGTTACGCTTTGGGGGTGCCAATTTATGGACACATAATAATAATAATAGTCCATTGGGTTTCAAGAAGATTAATAATCATGAACAAGTACATGACACGAATCATACTCATCAGGGTCTATCATTGTCACTCTCATCAAACTCACAACAACAACAACAATCCAAGCCTTGTTTTGAAGAAGGGTCTGTTGTGAAATCACCCTCCGCCACCATGAAGCTGAATGTGCTTTCAAACAACAATAACAACACTGTTTATCGAAATGTTGGCCCTCTCGGTCCTTTCACTGGTTATGCCACGATTTTGAAGAGTTCAAGGTTCTTGAGGCCGTGCCAACAGCTGTTAGATGAATGGTGCTGTCAATCTGGTTCAAAGTTTGCAAAGAGAGGGGTTTGTGATGTTCCAGAGTGGGTCTCTCGAGATGTCAGTTCTGCTTCTACTTGTGCTACTGCTCTTAATGTTGATGAAAGTGCTGCAAAAGGTGGTGGCAATTCGGGTGCTTCATCCTCTGTGTTGTATTGTTCAATCGAAAACAATAATAATAATAATGCTACTAATAGCGCTGATGGCGGAGCCGCGAGTAGCTTTTGTCTTTCTTCTCGGCCAGAGTGCCAAAAAAACAAGGCAAAACTACTGTACATGCAAGAGGAGGTTGGTGTTTCTTTTTTTTTCTTTTTCACACTGCTCCTGTAGTATGTATAATAGTAACCCTTCTGGTCTGTTTGTGATTCTTTTTTACTTTTTTGTCTTGTGTGTTTTTGGTATATGGCTTAATGTCTGTCAGTGATTTTTACTGTTGTGTAACATAGGAAAAAAAGGCCAAATGCTTTAAATAGTCCGTGTGCAACAAGAAGTCATTTTTGGTGTGTCGGCTACTGTGGATGCAAAGCTCTTGAAAAGTTAGGTTGCAAAGATGTATACAGCTAGGTTTCACGTCCTGAGAATATGGGAAAAAATAAAATTGCATATTTGTGTGTTTTGTTGAATTGGATAGTTAGTTAATTTCGACGTTTCTCTAATTTTATAGCTTGTTTTTATTCTTATTGGTTTGAATTGTTGGTATATGCAAAACATTATTTTCCTACTTGTTGGTAATAATGCTGTTGTTCTTTTGACATTTTGGTTTCCGCTAATGCTGTTGTTTTCCTTTCCTCAAGAAGCTTGTTCTGGTCAAATTCAGTTTTGATTTTGTACTTTCTAATTTTGTTTTTTTGTGTCTTTAATTTGTTATTGTTGCTCTCATTCTTTTACTTTGTTTTTGAATTTTCATTGTTGGGGTGTAATTTATTACTACCAAAAGAGTGGCTTGCCCCACCCCTTAAAAGAAGAGTGTAAGTTAACTGATATGGTCCAATACCCATTTGAATTGATTTTGGTATGTGTTCATATAGTATTTGTGTTGACGGTGTCATATTGTATTTGAGTTTTGATATTTTAATTTGAACTAGGTGAGAACATTCTTGTAGAATGATGAATAGCTTCTTTTTGAGCTTCCTATTATCACTGTTCTTTGTTTCTGTCAAAGATTCCATTATGTGGACTGTGGAGTAATATGTATGTCATTTGTCATGTTATTCTTGCATCTTTCAGTGATTAATTCATATTCTCATATTTCTCTTCTTGATACAAATATAGATATTCTCATATTTATTTGTTAATAGAATATCTTGTCATTTTTCGGAGTCAAGTTTGCTAATTTGCTGGACTCAATCTATAATCATATCCATAAAAATATGAAGTCACAACAATGAAAATCTTGGTAAACATTTTCCGATTAATAATGAATTAAGTTGATAAATAGTAGCTTGTTAATAACTTTTTAATATATTAACTAGTTAAGTTGTTAATTGTTTTAAAATTAGAAATTACAAGTAATTTTAAGTTTTTCTTTTGTGTGTGTAATTTTCTGAAACAAATTAAGTTAATTTACCTCCGTAATTTGTAACTATTATGGAATTATATGCATTTTTGTAAAGGGATCTATTGAATCGTATGAACATGACTGGAATGCTCTTGCATTGATACTTTTTGTGCTTATTTTCCTTCTTTGTATATTTTTAGAGAATATTAGAGAACATTCTATCCTCTGTTTCCTTGCTTGCTAATTACCCTTCCTTTCCCTACAAAATAATTGCGTTTCATACGTAGTAAATTATTATTGCTTACTGAAGAGTTTTAAAATATACTATTTTTCATTCACGTGCATATACACATGTTCACCTGCTCACCTGCTCACGACAGTGTACTCACTTAGATGCTGATGTACTCTAAAGACATTTTTTTAATTACTTTTTGAAATAAATATTCAGAAGAAAATGCTCTCAACTCGATTCTCAATGCATCAAGCAGGATAGATCTTACTGTTTTTTGTTGTACCTTATTTGGTAGCATTTTGATTTAGCTGTTGAAAGAGGTGATACATAGGTTACGTTAAATTGCTGTGTTTACTGTTGCAAATTGCTCTAGTTTGGAGGCAGTGGAAGATAGTGCATGCTGTGTTCTAATAGTAGGAATAAACTTTGTTGCTCAAGATGACTGGTATTCGTTTCTTGTCATAAGCTATTTATAAATCCATCTAGGAGTCGTAAGTCTATGCAAAAACATTACTTGTAGATAACCTTTCAACTCTGTGCATATTTCACTTTCCAAAAGTACTTTGTTTGTTCCAAAGTCTCTATCTATAAAAAGAGTTTGAGGGATTATCGGGCTATCAACTTGTTCAAATTGGGTGGGTTATTAGTGGTTAGTTTTTGTCATCTACTTCAGCACACTTTTAATAATTTCTTTCCCTAAATAATTGTGGTTGTTAGAACAAGATACAAATATCTTGTTATCATGTGTTGTACACCATTGCTTTACTAGGCTTGCTACAACTCCCCAATAATTATGAAATTTTTAAGGGATGAGTTTCTGATTTTTCGGGTTTAGAATAATACAATTCTCTTGTGCTTAATTATACTATTGTTAGTTAAAATTTATGGAGATGCTTTTAAATTTGCTGTTTTGATTTTGTTGCACTGAGTCATGATAGGTTACTAGGAGATACAAGCAATACCATCAACAAATGCAGATGGTTGTTCAATCATTCGAGTCGGTGGCGGGTCTTAGTTTGGCTACCCCGTACGTCTCCTTGGCTCTCAAGTCAGTGTCAAAACACTTCAGGTGCCTAAAAAATGCAATCTCAGATCAACTGAAGCTTACATGTGAAGTCTTGGGAGATGACTTTTCAATACCAACCACAAGTACTGGTAGTAAATTTGACAACAACATGGCCAGGCTAAGGTGCATGGACCAAAGTTTTCAAACAAACAAATCTGGAGGAGCTAACATAAACTTTCTTGAGCCCCAACAACACGTATGGAGGCCCCAGAGGGGCTTACCAGAACGCTCAGTGGCAATTCTTAAAGCTTGGCTATTTGAGCATTTTCTTCATCCGTATGTTCTCTTTCTCTGTGACCTAGTGTGAAACTATGAATCTTCTGTTTGCCCAAAAGAAGAAAAAGGAGATTAAATTATGGGTTTCTTTTGTTGTTCAATTTCATTTCAGGTACCCCACGGACACTGATAAACACATGTTGGCTACCCAAACTGGTCTATCACGAAACCAGGTTGGGGGGTCTACTCCTTTTGGATTCATTATTATGTCTATAGTCCTTTATCTATTTGCTTGATTGAATTTGTGTATTTGACATGCTCTTTTGGTTGCTTCTAAGCGGGTCCAATCAGTGGGCCAATATAGTCAAATGTTTGCTAAGTCATCAAAATTCGAAGTTGTAATTTAGCTAATTAGGAAACTTGTTCTTTTTTTTGTTTTTCATTCTCAAGCTTTTAGGCTGACATATATGTTTTTATTAATGATTATAATTATGCATTGGTTTTCATTTTATTAGCAAAATTTCTGTAGGAATTTTTGAAATAATAACATGTTTGTGTTTTCACCCATTTCCTTCTCTAAACATTGTCCCTTGTAATTTGTAATAATAGAGGTATGCATATAATGCGAATTTGAAAATAAATTATGAAGCAAGTTAGCCAAACCCACCTTAAGGATTGTTGTTTTGTTTTGTTGCTTATTATTTTTTGCCACGAGAGTCAATCATATTTTATGGTTGACATTTTCAAAACCAGCATTCTAGTTTTTCCCACATAGTCTATTTAAGAGATGTGATAATTCAATATGTGACTAATTTGGGAGAAATTATTGTATATAGACGATGGGGTCACTACCAATCTCCTTGCGACATGTTATTAGTTCTATATTGTAAATTGAAAAATATAGTTGTGCAACGTGGAGATCGCCTCAGACAACATGGTCTAGGATCATGTAATAATTTTTACACTCGATCATGTAGAGATTGACCGGGATTAGATGGTGTTTGACAATGTATATAATATTTTCTTATTTTGACGCAATTAGGTATATATCCTTTCCAAGCTAGCTGATATACATTTTTACTGATAGAAACCTGGAAATAACAATGTAACTGGTTAACATAGGTATCAAATTGGTTCATAAATGCTCGAGTCCGCGTGTGGAAGCCAATGGTTGAGGAAATACATATGCTCGAAACAAAAGGTGCGACAACAGAAGCCCGCCAACACCACCAAAACTCAAGTAAAAATGACCAGTTAGCTTCTGTTTCTGAAGGCAGCAACAACCAGCCCAAATCTGAAAACCAACCTGCTCACAGGTTCGGCGCCGCACATGCATCACATTCACATGCAATCCCTGAAAAGCAATTCCAGTGTTTGGAAATGGGGTCATCCTCCTCTGCATGCAACGAGGAACAACAAATTGGAATGGAAGAAGACCAATGGAATCAAGAGAAGAGGTCAAAACTGGAATGCCAGATTACTACTACAACACCAAGCATGGATGGGACTGTGATGGGGTTTATGCCGTACCGAAGAAGTGGACTTGAGGGTCTTGGATCAGTGTCACTCACCTTGGGTCTTAGGCATGGTGTTGAAGGTGTGCAACAACAACAATTGCAACAAGAGGAGGAGCTTAGGCGTCAATTTGGAGGGCACATGATCTATGACTTTGTGGGCTAGTTAAGATATTTTGTTACGAGGGAAGGAATAATAAAGGGTCAAGGAAAAATATTTGGACCCTTTTGCTGCTGAAAACATACTCTAGTGAATGTGGCAAAAAGTTGTTTACATTTGCTTGAGAATGAAAATGGGGGAATACTGTGTAAGCTGTTTACCTTCCAATTTTTGCTTTTGTGCCAGAGAAATTGCATGTGAACTGAAATTGGGTGGCTATCCTTGCAACATTGTCAGCTTCCATAGGGTATTTGGAAGGAGTGGTCAATATGTTAAACTTGAAAAAGATGGGGTTAAAGGCAAGGGAAACTTAAGGTTAGGTATATACTTGCATTCACATTTCTGTAATATTTAACTTAACGCGCCTTTGGGCACATAAAAAAGAAAAGAACAGCAATATTTATACACTCGTAAATTCTACTACACCTCTTGCTATACTGTTCATGTCTAATCGCAATTTTCATTCCCTCTTTGGCGGATATACTTTCTTTGAGGCATTACATTACTTTTATAAGGAATGTGGAGTAGAAATTTTCACTTTGTGATGGGAAACAATTTTCTCTCTTCCCCCTTAAAAACATAAGTAAATATCCGAAAGGTGATTGTGTGTGTAACATGAATAGCTTAGGTAATGAAATGATATGTGATTTGGGAGAAATTGTTTATTGGCTGTGGATCACCTTGTGTTCATGGTGTTGATGAATTTTTACGTGGCTCGATCGAGTTTTTCAATTTATGACAATAGGAAGAAGCAAAAAAAAAAAACTTAGTTTAGGTGATTGAGATTCAGCTTGTCTCAAAATTTAAGGTACATACAGTGAGACTTAGTTTGGGCTTTGTGTGCTTACTGAGATTGATCTTAACACCAACCTATCGATTTAAAAGTTAACCATCGATTATCTGTTTTAATTTACAATCAGTTACTACAATTAGTATGACGATTATCTCCTAAATTGAGAATTTGCTTCAAAGTTACAGAATCAGATTTAGCTGGGAAGTGAAGACCCAAACATGCACTTTGAGATACACAATGCATTTTAGAATATATTATAGGCCCACTAAGTTTTGCCAAGTGATGGCAGACATTGAGTTGTATATATAGACTTGTAAACCCACTACGTGGGGTTATATAGTCGCGTAATCTTCATAATAGTAGGCCAATTGTCAAATGCCTCTCCTTTTGATGCTATCTCCCTAGCGTTAAGGATATTAAAAAAAAATCTAACAATACTGAAGTCAACCATAAAAAACTCAACCAATTTTATAAAAAAGTTGAACTGAATTGTTCTTGTACTGTTTGAGAACCGAATCAAACTAAAAAAACCGAATAATTTATAATGGAGTAAGATTTCTCTTACTATCTCTTGTGAATATGTGCAAAAACATTTTAATTTTGTCATAGTATTGTTCTGGCTGAATTTTTTATGTATAGGAAATGTCACACTTTAATCATTTATGATGATCTCTCTGTTCAGACTTATCGCCAGATTTAATTTTTACAGTTTGGTTTAGTTTAACTTTTTTTAACACCCCTACTAGCGGTGCCTTTTACACAATAATAATACTAGTAAGCAAGATGTAGATACGGAGATATAAGGTTGACTTTTATGATAAATGATGAAGGGAGTATGGAATAGGCCAAGTCTGAATTTCTTTACTAACAAAAAATAACTAATATTTTTGGAAAAAAAAAACAATTAACGAAGATCTTTAATTGAGGCCTGAGAGGTTATCACAACATATTTAGTGTAAGATCTTGAGTTCTAGATTTGGTCTTCACTAATTTCCTAATAAATAAGGTGCATAGATATCTAACATGAAAAATGAGTTTTTCTCGAAAAACACTTAGGATCTACATAATATTCAAAAAAGAATATTTTTTTTTCATTTCTCTTCCTAAAATCTCAAAATGAGATCTACCACTAAAAAAAAAAATAAAAGATTTAAAATCGATCACTAAAGATGTTATACTTTGCGGTAAAAATCTCTTTAAATAATATAAATTTGCTAATGGAATCTCCAATGCCTAATAGAAGACTATGGTAGATTACCTTAATAGTTGGTCTACTGTGGACCATAAATAATGATCCTTTGATTGATCACATGTTTACAATATTATAATACACCCTCCACATTGTAGCACTATCTATCTTCTTCTCCTTAGCAACCCTTGTCAGCCACTACTTTTCTTCATCGTTGAAGATGATTTTTGGTGACGACTTTTGTTTTTTTCCTTTCCTCCTTGCATCCCCAAACAAAAAATCGTTTCCACGCAACCATCGCTCCTCACACTATGTCGTAGGAGTTTGAACTAAACAATTTCCCTCCACAAACAAACCGTTCTGGCTGGACGCCATCATTTAGAAATATGCAACATACCCTACCAACACAGTCCTCAATCTTCTGAAAGCCATCCACACAGTTGTAGCCATTGAGATCGATAAGCATATTGAGATCGACCATCGTTCGAAAATCCACAATGCACCCCACTGACACAATCCTTGAAAAAACAGACCCAACGATGGAAATGCCTATGCTCTAAGGAAACTTCTTGTTGAAGTAGATGACATCTTCCAACTAAAATTATTGTTGTTGAAGCTAAGATTCAACACCCATGAAACTTGGTGTCGGGAAAAAACCACAACTTGCACTTAAACGTGGTAGCCATCAAGATCGACTATTGTATGCCCAAATTCTCGAGAATCGCATCCTCAAACGTGGCCTCTGAGATAAGATTAGGGTAAGTGTTAACTAACTCACCACAAACCTCAACTGTTTGATGAAATCCCTAAGCAAGACAATAAAAGAATGAAAACATGATATGTGGGTTTTGCTTTATGCAAGTTATCGAAAGAGATGCAATGAAAGCCTCATTCCCATGATTTGATCTGTTGAGGCCAATGTTCCTTACTAGATATCCCGCCTTATCATGATTAAACTTTATTTTTTATTGGCAAATGTCAGCAATTAATATGTTGTTAGTGGGGAGAGATTTGAACTCATGACTTCCTTATCACTCCAACCCTTATGTCTCTCCACCAACCACCAAACCACCTTATGACTCCCTTGTGATTAAGTTGGTGTATAGGACAATATCATATTGGAGTGCTATTCTTCTCCTTAGGTAACTGGCTAATCTTGGTGACTATAGGTTTTGGTTTTGGAATCAAAGGAGGAAATAACAAGATATAAACCAAAAGTTACCTAATGGCGATAAATGGTGGTCAGCACGATGATTGTTAAAAAGAATAAGAGAGACAATACTATATATGATGTGGATGGTGCACCATAATATTGCGGATATAAGATCAATAATCTAAAGGTCATTAACTATAGTACTACACAATGAATCATCTTATGGTGGTCCATCCTAATCTTCATCCAATAAACTAGCTTGAATAGAAAGGAAATTTAAATTCCCTTCCTGAAGAGTCTTTCTAATGTCATGAAAAAATGTACTCAATAAAAACAACTTTAATAATTCCGTATGAACCGGAAATCCAATGATAATGTGTTTTTAGCAAATCAATTTAAATGTGTTCTCACATTATCCGACCTAACCTGATCCTGACACATAATAACTGAGCTAGGACCTGATTAATTATATAAAATATATATGAGTGCTAAGTAATAGAATATTGGGAGTGCAAATCTAAACCTAATAAATCAAAAAGAGAAAGAGTGAATAAGAGAAGCTAAAGTGGACATATAGCAAAGGGCACTGGTCCACCTATTAATCATCCAAAAAGCTAGCGTATTTTGTTATGCATGTATTAATTAATAATGAATATGCTACTTAACTATGGAATGGGAATTAAGCACAAGAATAATAAATATAGATGATTCTAGTGTCACTCTTTGGTGTTTTTTATAAGTAATAAAATAGACATTTAATCCTTAATAAAGTAGCTTAACAATTTCATATATGAAAAATCATAAGTTTAAGTTTTTATTTTTTTATGAGGTAAATATAGGTATTTTATAAGAACTTTTTCATCATTTTTTTTTTTGTCTTGCATTAAGACGCCATTTCCTTGCTCAAAATTTTACTGTAAAAAAATAGTAACAATATAATAATATTCCTGAAACTGATAACCACATGAAAATACATAATTGATCAAGATGGAATCGTGAATAAAATAAATTAGTACTATACTCTCATATTTATACAGCCATTTTTTATAGGCAAAAACTTCTATTTACATAACCATGAATTGTATAGTAATTCATAAATGAAATTTATGCATGTGTACAACATCTCTTTCGATTGATTTTTTTAAACGTTGGATTGAACTAAATTTTCTTTAAAAATTAATTAGATCCAAAATCTAATCAATCTAATAGATTTTTTTTGTTTATTTTATTTTCAATTTTACATTTTTTGGGTTCGATTTCAGGTTTGCATTACATTAGATTAATTTATAAAAACTCTTAATCAAGATGCTAACTGTAGTGATTCCTAATAATACTGATTGTTAATATTAATTTAATGATTTATTCAGAGTATATGGTGTACTCTTACCCGTGTACTAATTTAAATTAACAAAATTTAACATAATGACCAAAATTTTGACAGAAGTAGAAGGGAATTTTCCTCATTTAGAGTTTAAGTTAAATAAGAACCAATGTTTTTAGACTCTATGCATGGTTAACGAATGCATCTGTATACTAAAATCAAACTCTAGTCATTGTTTCTAGACTTGATTTACCTAAAGTACCAAGTTTGAATATTGTGAATGAAAAATAAATGTGATTGAAAGAGAAAAATTTTATTAAAAATGGTTAAGTCAAATTTTTTAACAAAAAATTAGTTATCAATAAAGTCAATGAATATTTCGTATAAATAACATAATTAAAAAAAAATATCAATATATTATAGTCATATGGAAAGTTTTCTCAGATGAAACTATGCTGCCATCTCAAAAAATTTGCACTCATGCAATTAATGGTCATAATCACAGAAACAATCAAGAACTTTTGAAAGAAATGGTTGGAATTGAAGACAGATAAATATAGAATTGATCAAACAAGAGTCTTCTTTTATTTACTATTAATAACTCAACTCTGATTGTGTAATTGCACACATATGTAGAATCACAAAGCTTTAGGGTACCAACTCATACATTCTTACATACCAATATGGACACGTACATAAAATAACCAGGGTTTGCATCGTACAAACGTATAATTCCTCGAGTTAAGTTGATAAACATTACACTATATGTAATCTTTAGTAATAATTTGTTGTCTAACACTTATTAAAAATGTTGTTAAACACTTTTAACAACATTTAAAAAATATTATCAAATATGAATAAATGTTATTAATATGTCTTTACGACATTTTATCAAATATTAAGTATAATTCATGTGGCTAAAATTTTTAAAACCTTTAATAAATACTGTTAGGCAAAAATATATAACTAAAGGTCACATGTATAATAGTGAAATTAGTCTCTAAGTAACTACTTACATAAATATCTAATTACCAACACCCACTCAGCAGCTAGCATTCATTACTCATCACATCAAACACTGCAAGACATGTGCATACATATATACAGCTTTATGATGCATCCTTAATTAATATATATACTAATTACTAATATTTAATATTTAGTTTCCTCCCTGGCCAGGTGTGCCATAGTCCTTGCGTGGGATGTAATAGTGATTAAACTCCTCACTCACTATACGTTGGCCAGATCCAGGTTTTCCATACTCCTTTCGAGGGATTTGATGGTGATCACTATCATCAGATTCATTACTCAGTTCCGATCTGTCGTCCAATTTTGGCACCAATTTCATCCTATTTGTAGCCACAGAAGAGCCTGCCAGCATCAACACTAGTAGTGCAATCACCACAAGCTTCATTCTCTTCAGCAGTAATTTTTTCTTTAGCCACATACCATAAAAAAAAAAAGTTAAGCTCATACTATATATAAAAGGGGAATTAAGAATTAATTTGTTTTAGCCACAAGTAAAAGTGAGCTCATGCTGTAAAATTAGGCACTAGCTCGTACTAAATATTGAGGACATGAGATATGTATATGATTTTAAACAAAGAGATAGAACAGGTT
This sequence comes from Glycine latifolia, assembly GCA_013407115.1. Taxonomy (NCBI): domain Eukaryota; kingdom Viridiplantae; phylum Streptophyta; class Magnoliopsida; order Fabales; family Fabaceae; genus Glycine; species Glycine latifolia. Next base: position 13,301,844 of record CM023951.1, on the reverse strand, counting down.
TTGTAGATACACATAAATTTGATATGATCTTTCAAGAAACAATAAGCATGTTTAGTTAACTTACCAGCTGATGCTATGAACTTTAATTTTTGTGTTATCTTACACTGAGCAGAAAAGAGGAGGCTCAAGGAGCTTAAATAGGGGCTAGATAGGGGCATATATATGGAATGAAATTAAATGTGAGAGTGAATAGGGAAGTAAGTTTCAAACAATATCATGGTGGGGTTGAAACCATTGACATTGAGGCAAAGATTAAGTGCGATGCCCATTAAAGTTGTTAAATAAACAAATTTAATGATGATGTGGTTGTCTGTATTTCTATGTGGATTAAATAGGGAAAGTCCACCTATAATGAAGAGGCATGGGTGCATATAGGTAGAATTAATGAATTGTATCCTTGATTTCTTTTCTTTCTTCCTTTTCTATTTTAAATCAAATAATTCCACCTAAAATGTATGTGGTCTGTCCAACTTGGTTGAATGTTGGGAAACACCAATAAGTAGAATAATCATTTCAAATCTACCTCATAAAAATGACCAATAAGTACGCTTTTACTGTTAAGATTTTTTTAAAATAATTTGTTATAGTGATGTGTCTAACTAATGGATTGAGGTTACAAGAAATTTGTGATTTAGTGTTGGTTATATTTACCTTATATTAAGCTTAAGAAAGAAGAGAAGGAAGATATTTTAGGGTCTCTATTTCCCGTTAATTAGTTGTAAAACAGATGTTAAATTTAAGTGGATTTTCTACTCCCGGAAATTAAACGCATTTCACTCGTTTTGATTTGAATAAATATATTCGAACATCTAAATTCTTATTCTACATTTAGTGAAAGAGAAAATCATAGATACGATGAATCAAATAATGTGATAGGAAAACATAAAGATAAGTAAGAGATCGATGTTGATGATATTTACAATTAAAGTGTGTTTAATTAAATATCATTATTCTTTTGATTTTCACAAAACATCCATTGAATCGTTTCACTTCAAGCAAAACAACTTTGATTCCTTGTTTCAAAATTTCATCTCCACTACTAAAGTAATATTGTCTTCCTTAGCTGTCTCAAACCTTAGGAAATGGTGATTTTGCATGATTGTTTTGTAATATCCTTTTAATTAGGTTAATGTTTCCTTAATAAAATTTATCTGGGTGAAGATCGGTGGCTTAGACCATATAACATTTTCTCGTTATTTTTATACAATAAAACGTACAATCAAACACCGGCGGAATTTGATCACATATTTTGGAGGCGCCATAATAATCAAATTTATAATATATAAAGTAAATGTTATATTTTTTATAATATTGTATTTTATGGAAAACTTTAAAATTTTAATGATATTATGTAAATATTAATTATTTTTAATTGATTATTTTTATGATATTAAAATAGACTTAAATATTTTTCATATTTATAATATAATCATTTTTCAGTTTATCACCTAAAAAACATATGTTATTATTTTACTATATGTCCTTTTTAAATTTTTACTTTTGATACATATCATTAGTCTAAATTTATTAGATAATGATGTGACATTATGTTAGTTTTTCATAACAAAATTAATGGCAAGTATAAAAAATAAATGTTTGTAAAGGTTAGGTAGTAAAATAATAATAAAAAATTTACGTAATATACTAAAAAATGATATATTGGTATGAAAAATATATTTAAATCATTAAAATATTTATTTTCTATTTTATTATTAACACTCTTCATTTTTTAACAACTAAATAGAAAAACAGAGAATCTATATTTCAATTGTTTTTGTAAAATCAGTAAGATAAATTAAGTTATTTTAAGCAAAACAAAATTTATACAAGAATGTGCATAAAATATTGAAAATTTCAATATATTGAGGGAAATAATCGTATTTTTTTGTCAAAATCATAGCAAAATTTGAAGAAAAAGCTAGTAAGATCAAAACCATAAAATTTAAGGAAACGAATTTCATAAAAACCTACAAGAAAAATTTGCGAGTTTAAGTTATATTGTGTAAATTTTTTATACAAAATGAGAATATAAAAGCCATAAAAAAAAAAGAAGTCTGAAAATGAATGTTACTCTATATTTATTCAATGAATTAAAACCATTAATAATTAATAATTAATAAATAGACTTAATTGCAAATTTTATCGTTAAACTTTCATTATTTTATAAATTTTATCATTCAAGTTTTATTTTCACAAATTGTATCACAACTTTCATAATTTTTTAAATTTTACCATCCAATTAACTTTCAACATTTAACGAATTTTACCATTTTTTTTTATTTTTGTGCATTTTATCATCACACCGATAATGAAATGATGTAAAAAATCAATTTTTTTAGATTTTTATGCATCGGTTATAATTATAATTGATGTAGAAAAATGATTTTCTATATCAATTGTGATTATAACATATGTAGAAGTCATTTTTCTACATTAGATATATTACAACCGATGTCAAAATCATCTATCTTTAGTAAATAGTTTTCAAAATCACTTAATTTAGTAAAAAAAATCAGTTAACATGATAAAATATGCAAAAATTGAAAACTTTAATGGTAAATTTATGAAAATAAAATTTTGATGGTAAAATTTGCAAAATGGTAAAATTTATAATTAAGCCTAATAAATAAACAATAGTTTAAAAATAATGTAGAAAATCTTATTGACTAAAATTAAAATAAGTTTCATGTTTAGCAACTAAACTAAATGAACAGTATGTTTTTTACAAGATTATTCATTCGTGCATGGACAACTTCATCTTTATTTTTTTAGTTTTTTCTCTCCCTATTTTTTGTTTAGTTTTTGTGCATGTACACATTAAGAATGTCTCTTATTTTAGAGTTAGAAATTAACTCCTTTGAAGGTTTAAAAATATTAACGAAGTAAATTTCATTTCTTTCGATTAATAACAAAGCTATAAACTATGTTATTGGTGGCATTGCCTCAGGGGTTATTTAGTATTTATATCTTTATGATATATATCATAACCCTCTTTTATGTTCACATCACCTTTTGGCTTTTGTAATGCTTTGTGGTACTTTTGTTAACTCATGTATAATATATATCTTTCTTTTGCCGATTTTTTTCTTAAATAACAGTTTTTTCCTCACACGCGCTATCAAGAATCAAACTCTATATTTATGGTTTACAAACTCATCTGTATATATATATATCATAGCCTAGCTTTTCGAAGTTTTCTCTGATGACATTGTGCTGCGATCCTTAATTTTTTTTAACTCAATTAATGATCGTAACACACAAATTACAATCACGGAAATAATAATGAATTAACTTTTGAAAGAAATGGAAGGCTGAGAAATATAAAATTGATAAAACCAAGTCTTGTTTTATTAACTCAACTCCGATTTTGTAATTGCGACACCAAAACTAGCTATGAGTACGTATCATCAAGCAACAGTGCGACACATATATGTAGAATCACAAACATAGCTTTAGGGAACCAACTCATACATTCTTGCATACCACCAGGGTTTGCATTGTACGTTTCCCCAACGTACCTAGTGTTAGTAAATATTTATTTTATAATTTAAAATGTATAGAAATATATTGCTTATATCAATTTTGTTTTTATGAAATAAAATATTTTTTTAGAATTTGTTCCGTAAAATTAAAATTATAATAATTTATATTTCTATCTTTTAGGATTTTGCTTTTTGTTGAGTCAATTTTTGTCTTTACGTGTTATTAGCCTTGCAAATTAAGGATAGTTGGTTATTCTATTTTTTTAGTAATGTTACAAGTTTTTTACTTATAGTAGTATCTTAAAATCAATATTAACAACTTCCACTTATTTACAAAAATATTATAGCACATTTGTTAACATGATGTTAACTAGGCGATGTAATATGCATATTTTCTAATAGTGCGTGTATACACACAACATATGTAGGAAATATATACGCTTATTCAAGAAAATTAGATATAAGATTAATTGGATATTTAAAAAAAGGAAAGGAAGAAACCGTTGTAGGTTTAATTTTCTTGCTAACAAAAAGTAATAAATAAATAATTAACATTTATCAATAAAAATAAAAAACACAATCATTCAATAAATAAACAAGCAGCACGTTTAGTTAATTTACCCGACCATGCTATATGTACCTTTCTGTGTGATCCTATACACGGAGAAGAAAGGAGAAGGTTCAAGCATCTTAAATAGGAGCTAGCTAGCTAGGGGCATATGGAATGGAATTAAATAGATAGGGAATTGGGAAGTCAGTTTCAAATAATATCATGGTGGGGTTGAAACCGTTGACTTGAGGCAAAGATTAAGTGCGATGCCCATTAAAATTGTTAATTAAACAAATTATTGATGATATGGTTGTCTGTATTTCTATGTGGACTAAATAGGGAAATTCCACCTAATGAAGGGGCATTGTTCATATAGGTAGAATTAATTGTATCGTTGATTTCTTTTCTACTCTTTTTTCAATGTATGTGGTCTGTCCAACTTGATTGAATGTTGGGAAACACCAATAAGTAGAATAATCACATCTAATCTACTACATAAAAATGACCAGCAATAAGTATGCGCGCTTTTACTGTTAAGATTTTCTTAATAATTTGTTAAAAGTGGTGTGTGTCAATAATGGGTTGAGCCATGAGGTTACAAGAAATTTGCGATATTTAATGTTGGTTATATTTAACTTATAGTATTAAGTTTAAGAAAGAAGAGAATATTGGACATATATTAGGGTCTCTATTTCCTGTTAGTTTAAAAAATGATGTTAAGATTTAAGTGGATTTTCTACTGTCAGAAAACACATTTCATTCATTTTGATTTTGCACAAAACATCCCTGAATCGTTTTATTTCCAGGACAACAACTTTGACTCGGCGTTTCCAAATTTCATCTCCACTACAAAGCAACATTTTGCTCCCTGCTTAATCTCCAACCCTAGGGTTGGAGACAATAGTCTCGGTGAAAAATAACTTCTTATGCGGGATTCCTCTTTTTTTTGGCAGGCAATGGTGATTTTGTGTGGGATTCCTTTTTCTTAAGAGGGTTAATGTTTCAACTTGAAGTCTCCTGCATCGTCTAGTTCTCTCCACATTTAAGGTATTATTAGCTTTAGCGCGAATGCGCGCGGTTCAAGGTATTATTTAGTAAGACGAATCGAACTCAACCAACCAACTTTATATCTCCCACTATTTTTATAAGGTGATGTCCTTTAGCTTGAAGAATTGTTGGTGCATATTTACTAGAGGACAATGAATAAAGTTTTTGAAGCTCAGAAAAAGATAAATCTGGAAGTCTATGACTATGATATGATCATGAAAAGTACACGATTGAGTCTCACACGTTGGATTTGATCGAAGTTCAGGTCGTTTCATACGAACAATTAATATGTGCTTGAATCTGGCAAGTGCACATTTGGGGTGAAAGCCGAAAAATTTCTTGGCTATACTTTTGCACAGTGAGGTATTTATAAGGTCAACCTAGATAAATGTCATGCTGCCTTGAAAATGAGAAGCTCATAGAAATGTCAGAGGAATACAACAATCACTATTGCAGAAGCACTATTTAACATAAGTTATTTTGCAACGGTCATAGAATCAATGTAAATCCTACGATATAGAAAAAGCACATTTTAATTTTTACATCGTTAAAATTATACCTGGTATAGAACAGTGAATTTCTGAAGACCAGCACCAACATCTTCCCCTTTGAAAACAACATGCACATTCATAATATTCTTCAATTTCTTTTCATCTTCAGTACAAACATACACTAAATTCAAGATCTACAGAATTGAAAATAACAACTATCTTTAAATGAGTTACTTTTTATCTTCGATCGCTTTTCATTTTCTTATAATTAATTAAATTACAAAAAAAAAATGAAGGATGGGGATAAGAGTAACTCATCTCTCTTTATATAATAAATTATGACTTAATTTTTGTGAGTCATGTTCAATATAAATATTGTATTGAATAAATTTATCATTTTAATTTATTTCAATTTTTCTTATACATAAAAAAACAACTTAACTAAGCTTTTGGAAATATTAAGATTTGGCCACTTAGATTTTGGTCATATATAAGCTTGCATAAAAAAATTGTTAACACCAAAAACATTCGTCTCTTTTAAAATATAATCAGTTTTAAATTTTTTACTGCAACTTTATTTAAGTTTTAATAAAAAAATAATTATTTGTATAAATTTATTTGATTTTTAAATTTATATGTATTAGTGCAAAAACGACAATGCGTGCTTGGATTTAAAAGTTACCTCTATATATGTGGTTGAGTGTAACTTATGTTAAAGATGTAACTGTTGTTGGAAGCTAAAATAAAATGATGTAGTGGTTATAATAGTTAAGGATAAAAACCTCCCAAACAAAGATGGCACCAAACTAGATTATTTTCTTTATAATATTTATAGATAATCAATCATACATATAAGTCACAAAATAATAATAATAATTTGATATAAAATGAATAATGAGTTTAAAAATATTCATCTACATATATAAATATAATTTTAGATACCAGTATATTATATATATATATATATATATATATATATATATATATATATATTGGTTACAATAGAACTAGACTCAAAATCTCTTATACAAGGGTCTTAGAATCAAATATTGCTGCTAAAAAACATGATTGGATATATTGAAACTCTACTAATTATAAATAGCTAGTAGTATTTTTGATTGAGATTAATCATCAACAATGTCATAATAAATATTTTTCAATTATAATATGATAAAAAAAATTAGATCATATTGAAGATCTAGTATTTATAAATAAAAAATGTTATATATATATATATTCCAATAATTGTTGGATATATAGATTTAAAAAAAATTAATTTCGCTATATATGCAAATATGTTTCTCAAATGTACATAGCAGTTACTATTTTCAGCTTATGAACTTTTATTTTTTAAAAATTAATAGTAAATAAGAAATTGAAATGAATATTATCAGACTTTAATTTTGAAAATTTGCCGAAATATTATTTTTCCACCGTCAATTAACATAAAATTATCTTAAATATGACTTTTAAAGAAATTATATGACAAAAATTAAAACCTTTATATAATCAGTGTACGTATTTCATCAATTAAATTCTAAATATGATATATTTAATTATAAATTATTTTAAATAAATATATATATATATATATATATATATATATATATATATATTAATTTTTATCTTATCCTGTCATCATAATTTAATTTATTTTTTTTAGCAAGACAGACAAAGTACATATAGAAACAAACCAAATCTTCTTTATTATTATCTCAACAACATATGGTGGTGCAACGGCCACAATAGTACTCACAGGCATTGGGTGACCCTTGAAGCATCACATGTACGTAGCTAGCTTATATGGGTACAACTGTGGACATGAGGTAGGAACTAGTTCCCCAGCAATTCCTTGCATGCATTATTATGCACGTACATCCAGCTTACAAACTTCCACACATTACATATATATTATGGATAATCATACGAAATATCTATTGATTTTATATATGATTAATTTTTATTTAAAAAATTAACCAATCACTTTTAATACTAATTATTTTAATTACATTTTTTTTCACTTAAAAAACTTAAACTCAAAAATCTTATTTAAAGAGACTGAGTCAAGTTTCACATGTACAAACAACTTTGTTCACATTTTATATAAATAGATAGATAGATCCTTCGTTTACTAATTAACCATTCCTTTTCGGGCTAGCTGGTTTGGTATATTCCATGTGGCCACTGACTGTACGTTCGCCCGGTCCACCCGTTCCAGGAATTTCATGGATATCACTATAGCGGTTCAGAGGGATTTGATGCTCATTATTATTACCATTACTGTGTTCTCCCTCCTTCCCCTGTAGCATGTTGTTGGCCACCAAAGTCTTCACATGGATAGTCATAGAAAAACTTGCAAGCATCAATAGTGTTAGTGCAATTACCACAAGCCTCATTTTCATTTTGCTTCTTCACCCTTCAACACATCAACTACATTGATTTACTTAATTAGCCATAATAAAAAACGATGATATAAAATTAAGCATACTACACATTCATGCATGATAATAAATTGTTAATCATAAGCAACAGCATAATATATATATATATATATATAGAGAGAGAGAGAGAGAGAGAGAGAGTAAGATTTTCTCATCGCCTAGCTAGCTAGGCTCTAATATCATATAGAAAAAGGAAGAAATTAGGGTTTTCTCATTATTAAATAACTGATACAACTTATTTGTACACACGAGATATCCAAAATATAAGATAAAAGATTAGTTACAATTATTTGAATTTAAACCTAACTAACTAAGCACTCGACAATATATGTATGTATACGGTTTAGGAAGAAGAAGAGAAAAAAATAATCAGTGTGAGCATAAGTTTATTCTTTAAAAAAACTTGAATTTTTTTATATATAAAAAAAAAAGCCAGCGTATTTAGTTAACACACCAGATATAGCTAGGATGCTATAGATACGTGCCTTTGAAGTTTGAATGATCTCACACGATAGAAGAAAGGAAGAGGCTCAAGCAACTTAAATAGGGCATAGGCACGGGAATGATAATTTGAGATAGAATCCATGGAAAATAATATAGTGGTGGGGTTGTCACCAATGACGTATGAGGCAATATTTATAGTGCGATGCCCATTAAAATTGTTAACTAAACAAATTAAATGATAACATGTTTTGTCCATATTTCTATGTGGGCTAAATAGGGAAATTCCACCTAATGCTAGACATTCAAAATATAAGTTGAAATCCAATTTGGTATAGATGATATATTTTTTTCTTTTTAATGGTATACCAATGGGAAACACGATGAGATGATGAAGACTCATTTCAAATCTACCTGAAGGAAAAAAAAAGGGTGAAGTAGAATTTAAACGGTTAAGCTTGTTTGGTGAAATAGAGTAATATGTGTGTTTGGATAAATTAATTCTGAAGAAGTATGTTTTTGTATAACACTCTCGATCTCCGTCAAAAGATACATCTACCTTTTTAACTTTTTTAAGAATATCAAAACTATGTTTTTTTTTTTTACTTTTGTCGAATATTATCAAATTACCTTAGGCTTTTCAAAAAAAAAAAATATTTTCGTAATTATGAAAACACAAACAAGCAAGCTTTTTAAGAACATAAATTCTAATTTCTATTAGTTTAGGTCTACCGTAAATTTATCTATTAGACTATAAGTTAAGGAGTTCAAGTACACACACCCCATCTAATTAATATAACTTTTGGTTGTTAATTACAAATTTAACTACTAAATCATGTGCTGTTATTTTGATAACTATACGTACATGCTCGATAAATTAAATATTCATAAGTATTTAAAAAATTTACAATCGACATTTATATCATGAAAAAAATGTATTATAGGTGAAAATAAAATTAAATAATAATGTATTAACTAACTATTAAGATATTATAAAATTTCATAAACTCAATTTATTTAATATGATTCTCCAATTAAAACTTATAAAAATTCACCATTTGATTGAAGGACTTCATTATATCATTTCTACAAAATTTATGTTAATTCAAAATTATTTTATACAAATAGGTAATGTATATTTTAAAAATTAATAAACTACCAACTTTGTCCCTAAAACTGTAAGTAGAGCTATGGCTGTTTGGCCTAGCCCAAGGGGCTAAGGCGCGATTTATATATAAAAGAATAAAAACAAGTAGGGTTGTTTGGACCAGACAGATGAGCCAAGGCCTGAAAAGCAGGTCATGCCAATTTTCATATATATATATATATATATATATATATATATATATATATATAAATCTTTTGCAAAGATTTAGATATACTATATAAAAAATAATAAATAATAGATAATACCAAACTAAATAGGGTTGGTCGTTTTTAGACCTGCATTTCCCTAGATGAAGACAAACCAAATTGGTCTAATTATTTTTTCAACAATCATCAACTCATGATGTTTTCCAGTTTGTTGATGTCATTTTTTAGATAATGATAATTAGATTTTTTTGTCGACTTTGGTCAGGGTTATTATTTTGTCGATGTTGTCTAGAGTTTTGTTGGTTGACTTGGGCTAATGATGTTTTTTAGCCAATGTCAGTTGATGCTAATTTTCGGATGAAGTAAGCTAGGTTTTTTCAGTTAACTTTGGTTAGGGCTATTTTTTGGCTAATGTCTTCTAGAGTTTCTTTGGCCAACTTCGGCTGATGATTTTTTTGGCCGACTTCGGTCAAGATTATTTTTGGTCGACGTTAATCAGGGTTTTATTTCAATTGATATCTTCCAAGGCCATTTTTGGTCGATATTGGCTAGGGCTTTTGGTCAACATCGATCATGGCTATTTTTTGCTTACATCAACTAGAATTTTTTTTGTTGACATTGGTCATGTTTAAATTTTGCTAACATCAACAAGGTTCTTTTATGTCGATGTCGATTGAGGCTTTTTTATTGCTAACATCAACTAGGGTTTTTCGATCAACATTTGTTTTGGTATTTTTTTGTCGACATCGATTGATAAATATTACCGACCAACATTTTACAAAAAAAACTAGTCCATGTTGGCCAAAAAGTTGTCTTAGTTGTCAGTTAAACCATAAAACCCTAGCCAACGTTAGTCAAAACCCTCTTGGTCGATGTTGACAAAAAAATCCTAATTGATGTCAACCAAAAAAAAAGCCATGGCCGATGTTTGTCAAAATCATCATTAGCTAATGTTGACAAAAGATAGTCTTAGTTGACATCGACCAAAAAATTCCTAGTCCACTCCAACAAAAAATAGTCTCAACCAATGCTAGTAAAAAAAACCTAGTTGATGCCTGCAAAAAAAAGAAACCTAGTCAACTTTGGCCAAAAAATAGTTTTGAGCAATGTCGGCAAAAAAAAAAAAACATAGCTAATGTCCACCCAAAAGCATCACTGATCGACATTGACCAAAAACTTAGCGAACCTCAACCGAAAATATTATTGGCTAACATCGACCGAAAATAGCCCAAGTCAATGTCAGCCAAAAATCTCAGTCGATGTCATAAAAAAATCATTGATTAACGTCGACCAAAATATAGTCTTGATCGATATCGACAGAAAATTAGTCCCGATCAAGGTTAACAAAAAAAATAAGCTTTAAATTGTTAAACTAAAAAGAATTAAGTTTAATTTTTTTTTGTTTGTGGATGGACTGGATGGATATCCATTGAAAATAGTGTTAATGAATGGATTGAATGAATTCTTTATCAAATGGATCATATTAAATTGGATCTATTAAATAATTTTTAATAAATTAAAATAGATTAATGGATTATTTTGATTGATTAGGATTAATCCGTTCCATCTATTTGTCACCCGTGATTATAGCCTAGGGGCACCTCATATAACACCGCATCTTCGTTATAACATTTTTTTTACATCCACATTACGAAGACCAAGAGGAAAAAGGTAAAGGACATCCATGTAAAATGGGAAAATAGTAACAACATCCACGCATTTCTTCTCCCATGCATGTAGAAGAGTCGCGAGAAGAGGCCCAAGGCCATGGAGAAACTTTGGTTCTGCTACCTTCTTTGAAACATGCTGTGTTGTTGATTGTTCTTCCTCCAACGCATGCACCGTCATTGGTTGCGTCTCCTTCAACGACCTTAGAATTGTAAAGAGGCTTAAATATCTTTTTATTCTTTTAATTTTAGTTTTTTTTTACTCCTCCAAATTTTAAGAGAAAAATATTTACTTCCCTTAGTTTTTTAATACTCCTTAAATTTGAGCCTAACTCCTCCAAATTAAAAAAAAAAGATTATTTTTTCTCTTAATTTGGAAATAGCTCACTTTAATCTTTATTATAAGACGAAAATGATCACAAAAGAATAACTTTAAGGATAAAAATTAAAATGATCTATCTTCAAATTAAAATACCAATATAATAACTTTTAAATTTAAAGAATAAAAAATAAATTTAAACCCAAATTTGAACAATAAAATATATATAAATCTTAAATATATTAAATATAAATCAAGTTTCGACAAACATCAATCTTATAATTTATCATGATTTTTCATTTCATGTAATCAATATATTTTTTGTCTTTAAGAGATATAAGATTGATCTAATGACAAAAATAAAAAATAAAAAAAAATATATCATAGGTTCAAATCTTCTTATTTTTTAATAACAAATATTTATCGATAAAAAAATATTTCCTATCCTAATAGGTGAAGACCGTATTGCGATTATGTTTCCCTTGAAAACTTTGCTTCTTCCTTGCACTACTTTTGGACCAATCTAATTTCGCTTTAATATAACGAAATTAACTTCTATTGGATGAAAAATAGGGAGAATAATGCCCCAAGTAATAGAGGAGAATTTGTAATTGCTTATGCTCATGAATTTGGATTCAATTTGTACTTTTTACTGTACACATTAAATATATGTTTCCGCTATTACTTATGAACGTTATTCTTAACAACTTTCCAACTATTTATTTTATAATGTTCAAAGCTCAAACATTAACATTAAGACCAGGTAAATGAGAGAAATATCAAGCATGCAAATGACATTAGCAAGCGCTAATCTTCTTCCAAGAAATTAAGTTAATTTATGTAAACATTAATTTCATATTTAGTTTGATCGTTTGACTAAGGGTTATTTTAATGATAACGTACGGTGGTAAAAATTGAAAACTTTTGACAAGGGGAAAACACTATCCAAGCCATTGAAAAATTCAAAAAAATATTATTTTTTTAATTTCTTGTAATAAAAATCACAAACCAATTCCACATGCACAGTATATAAATATATATTGGAACAGACTCTGATCAATTTAGTTGAACATTCGCTTTCTTGCACCTAGTTTTCTTTCAAGTAATTTCAACGTGTATGACACAAAACTGCATATATGAATGACCATTGGATTGGTCTTTGTTATATTAATTTTTATGTTATACATTTCAGACAGTAGACAAAATTTGCGATCGATCTAAACACGCCAGGTGTAAATTAGTAATTCACTTTTGGCTGAATTCAAAGGCGAGTTAACGTGTACATTAATCCACCTAACATTTTTTTTTTACTGCAATAATCGAACTAACACATTTAAATATTTGTATTCTGATATCATATACTGTCTTGGACAATACATAACAACCTTTTATATATATATATATATATATATATATATATATATATATATATATATTTATCAATTCTAGTGGCTTCTCCGGTCCGATCCAACTCATTAATTAATTATATTAATAAATCATATTAATAAGGAGATAAACTCTTCTGAATTTTGGCATTTTATTATACTACTAACAGCTTCATTATGTATTTGAACTTTAAAATATTATTGTCCTAATATTTAGCCTTAAATGTAATTAATAATAGTAATATACTAATATGTTAATTCAAACATAAAAGATAGGTATAGTAAATTCCAGAAAAGATAATCTTAATTTTCACATGTTAGAGGGAAAGAGATCAAGGGGCAACGTTGGGCGAATTTGTTTTTAACTGAAAATATTAAGGCAGATTTATTCTTTAGAGGGACAAGTGCGAATAGGTGAAATTTTATATTGAGAAAAAAAAATAAACAAATTAAGCAACATGTATATAAGCACAAACCTAATATTTTAAGATTTTTGATTAAAAGTGGGGTCAAATATTTATTTATGTGGTATACTAAAAACTTTGGCTCAAGCACACTACACAATTAAACTTATATGTTATTCAATTTGTTTATAATTAGTTTTCTTGTCAATGTTGGAGAACTTTTTTAAACCGGAATAGTATGTATGTTATTGCATTAATTTAAAATATTCCCTAAAATTAAAAGGGAAACCTTTTATTATCCCATTTCATTGTCAAGAAAACATTTTCCCTTTATTAATTAGAAGTTGTATACATTTTTAATTAACCCTTAATTATTTTATACTAAAAAATTGGTTGATATAATTAAAAAAATTATAAGCACATGTGTTAAAATCTAAATCTTGGCTTGAGAGCTCACGCAGTTTTCTGTTCAAAGTGTTTATATACATGTTTAACTAGAAGTTGCTTAATATGATTTGGTTTTAACTTTTATGAAGTGTTTCATTTTGCTTCTTATTATGTGCTGGACTGTGAGTCAATTATGTCGTACAAAACTTCAAAAGAGTACATTATTTAATGTAAGAATTGCGTTTGTTTTTGTCAAACCAGGACTCGTCATCGCAAACGTTAGTCAAATAAATTCTCCCAAAAAGAATATTTTTAGGATTCACTGAAATACAACATGCTACATAATTATAATTAAGGACAGAAAACGTGATTGCTGAAACGTGTAAACATACATATATTGTTGGTAACAAATGACAACAATTCTTATTGGTTTCCGAAATACCTAAAATACAAGTCTAAAAGAAAAGTGTCTTGAATAACGTCAAAGTAATCGTTTTCACATTTCAATCCTTGACCATTAATTAATTTTATCATACACAGTACTGTACGTGGCTGCCTATAAATATAGTACGTTCTTTAAATCCTTACCAGCATTAATTCTATTCCATGTACAACATCAAATATACATAGCAAATTACACTCCATAGCTCCTAAGATGGAAAAGCTTGCTAAGCAGGTTCTGATTTGCAGTTTATTAACGGCACTTGTTTTTCTATCATGCCCACTAATAATGTCTCATGAAGTTGGTAAGGATCCTTTTGCTTAGTTGCTTTGTTCTTAAGTTGCATGCATGCGTCAAAAATTAAATGGCCACCACTAAATAGTGTAGTAGTATTTTTTAATGTATTCACACAAGCATACACACACACAAACTTTTCTGGGATTTTTATTTTATCAGATTAAAAACTAGCTAGGTCCTATATGTATATGGTAAGATTTTTAAATGTTAATTCATTCTTTGATGACACATATATAGAGGACGAGAGCGAGTTTAACTATGATGTAAAGAGTGAGATAGGACCATTTAATTGGGGACACATTAAACCCGAATGGAGTCTATGCAAAATTGGATCCATGCAATCGCCAATTGATCTGTTGAATGAGAAGGTTCAAATATCCCATTTGGGAACCCTCCAGATGAACTACCAACCATCCAATGCAACTCTTAAGAATAGGGGCCATGATATCAAGGTTAGTCAATTTGAAAAAATATTTAATTTACTATTATCACTAAATATTTTTCTACTAATAATTTTTGTGTCCCTTACCAATTAACTTTCTTTGAATGTGAATAGCTGGGATGGCTTGCGGGCACAAGCTGTCTACAAATTAATGGAACGCAGTATGTACTTAAACAGTTCCATTGGCATTCTCCCTCTGAACACACCATAGATGGCAGAAGGTACGTGTATGTATGTGTATATATATATATATATATATATATAGATTAATTACTAACATATTTCTTTAGGTTTACAAGAAATTAATTAAATCTGTAATCTGTATATTTAAATCTCTCTACATCCTTGCTCTACTACAAATACGTGAATCTACAATGGTTAAAAATGTCATATAAAGACGGTTATATAACCAGGGAGATTTGAATGCAGTGGACTTACCAAGATCACAACAATGGGTCATATACCATATCTCAACCCAAAATCGGGAGACATTAAGTTCATGGATCTTTTCACTTTATATGGACCTCAATTTGTCCATGTTTTTTCAACGTGGGAGTTCTTTACTCACACCCGCATCCCAATCATATTTGATTTCCCAACATAAAGGACCTAATTACTATTGGTAAAGATTAAAAAAAATGTAAGTTAGTACCATAACTTTCAAGTACATTTGTTTTATATATAGAATTCACAGGTACAAGCTCAGAAAGTGTCATACATATGGTATCTAGCAACTAATAATCAAAATAGCATATCACCTTCACCTGACAATAATAGTTGCTCTGCATCTGTGTACTTATTCCTTACAATTAAAGAACAAGCAGTATTATATGCCAATTCAAAGCTGCTTGTTGCCTTAATTTCCAATATCTACCAGATACACCTCAATTTTATTCTTTTTAGTCAAACATCATCTGCATATATATATATATATATATTAAAGTTAAGAACTTTAATAGATTTTACAAAATAGCATTTGATATGGGATGTTTAAATAACCATAGTACCAAAAACACTCAAATAGTCACTACAAAATCAATCTAGGAATGAAAGTTTATGGACAAACAAAGCAATGAAAGCTTTAAAACACAAAAAAAAAAAACAGAAAAACAACACATTTGAAGCTAACAAACCATGCATACCTAAAAGATAAATTGTTGGGGATGTCGAATGAAGTTCAGCAATATCGATCCTAGCAAGGATTTGAGTTCCTTATCACTAACACCTTTGTCCTCTAAGGTTTCATTGTCTTCAAATCAAAAACTCTCACAAACCACATGTTATATGCAAACAGCAAACTGGAATCCCAAGTCTTAGGGTTAGTAAACAAAGTTGCCAATTCTGAAAATAAGATTATGTCAAGTCTCAAACAAAAAAGGATGATATTCAAAAAAGGTATTTTAGTGATCAATATTCAAGATGATAGCAGTAACTCAATTATCTAGAAAACAATGAGAAATTCGATCCACTCTAAACAAAATCACATAATAAAACACACATTGTATCCAAATAATTAATAATTTTTGTATGGTTGGATAGGATATTCAATCCATCAACAAAAATAATATATATTATATATGCAAACAATTTTTATTTTTCAAATATTCTCCCAGTTTTGTGCACAACCCTAAAGCTATTGTCTTTTCTTCATTCTATTAATGGGGTTGTTACGCACTATTCAAACGAGTTGTTTTATACCAGCAAGTTACACGAAATGGTGTAGGGAAGCAAACCTGGTTTCAGGTCTCCAAATCGTGTCAACCCCTTCCCAAATGCAAAGAAGTTGAAGTTGCACGATGCCAATTAAGCACGATGACACTTCCACAGCGGCGCAAGGGGTTCCATGACGGCGTGAGAGTGAGCTTTGGCCACAAAGCACTAAAGAGAGTGGAGAGGCAACGTACCGAGTGCGAGAGTGAAAACGCGCGAGTTGGTAGCACAAATGCCCAGCATATGGCTAAAATTAGATATATAGTTTAAACTTAAAGACGGTGATAGCCGTCTTTGATAAATTGGATTTAATTACAATAATGCCTTTTTTTTTGTACAAGGCATACAAAGACGATTTTGTAAACAACCGTCGTCGAAGACTGAATTTGAAGACGGTTCCAGAACAACCGTCTTCGTTCCACCCAACTTATTTACAAGTTTGCCACCATGTTATAATCTAAGACAATTTTATGATAACCGTTATCATATGTGCGTCGTAATTATGAGTTTTTGTAGTAGTGTTGCATACATACGTAATTCTTTTTATAATAAACTATCAATTTAAGCTCTCAAGCAAGTAGTATCCTCTATCCTAAATAGTTCTTAAAACAATGAAATTATTATATAAGTAGTCTTTAAAGTATTCAATATCTATTAATTCAGTCCCTAAATTAATGTCTATTAATTTAGTCCCTAGATTAATTTAAAGAAATTTTCAATACTTGGGGGTATAAGAGTAGCAATACTTTAAGAATGAAAATGGTGGTTTATTTTTTTATTGTTCTCCTATAATTAAAATTAGAGTTTTATTTCAATAATCAACTTAATAAAAAAAATTGCATTAAAGATCCAGATAGAATATTTTAAACTAAAACTCTAACTTTGATTAGAGAGCAATACCAAAAATATATAAGGAACTGCATTTTTGTAATTGCTATTCTATTTTGTAGTGCTTTATATAGGTGGTGAAATAATTTTTGTACTCATCTGTTTTGATATAGTTCGAACACAGTTTGTGCTTCTTGACCTGAGTTTTAATTATCTATCTAAATTTTATCCTCCAATTAATTACCAAAAAGATTTACCCTTACATAAATTAATTAAATACTACAAATAATAAAACTAAGTATTTAAATCAAATTTCCAATTACTTTTAGGTTGGATCTAGAGTTACACATGGTGCACGAAACTCCGTCAGGACAAACTGCAGTGATTGGAATATTGTATAAGGCTGGAAGAAGACCAGATCCCTTCTTATCATTGGTAAACTAATTAAATATGTCACAATTTCTTTATATATGTCTTTGTTATGATTGAATACTAAATTTCTTAAATGTACATACATCTTTTTTAGTTAACGAACGACTTAGAGGCCATTTCTAATAGTACGGGAGCAGAAAGAGAAGTGGGTGTAATGGATCCAAGGCTGGTTAAAATAGGCACAAGCACAACACTGTATTACAGATATATTGGTTCGCTCACTACTCCTCCATGCACTGAGGATATTGCTTGGACCATCCTTAAAAAGGTTTGTTAGCTAACTCCACTTTGCATGATATATCAATTTAGTGGTATTTGGAATATTTATTTATTTATGTTATGTAATATTTTTTCCTTTTTTATTATTTTCTTCAATACTTTATAGTTTGAACACCTATGTAATTGATCAGGTCAAATTCGTTTCAAAAGAGCAAATCAGATTAATTCGAGATGCCGTTGATGATGTAAGTTATTATAATTTTTCATATATCTCAAATGACTAAAGGCTAATAATGTAAAAGTTTGTAATAATTAAAATGTTAATCATAAAATGTCAATTGAAAATTATTAATTTATATAATAATTATTTTAAAATTCATCTTTATGATAAATTTGCAGGAATCCGAATCTAATGCAAGACCATTGCAGCCAATAAACAACCGCTTAGTGCAGCTAAATAAGCCGAAAGATCATCCTTAAAGTTTCAAGACATTAGCGATCGAGAGCATATATAAAATAATAAAAACGACCAGAATATGATTTGGGATTTTGGTCGGAGAGTGATTTTCCACATGCACTAGGTCTATACGTCATTGTTATTTCTGTATGTTTATTTCATGTTTTAGGCTATATATGTTCAATTTCAATTTTTCATTTCTTTCATTTATATGTATTAAAATAAATTTTCAATTTTTCACCCCCCACCGAAATCAATTAGGTGATGTATTCAATTCCTTTACTATGTTTAATATTAACATTAATGGTTGGCAAGCTGATTTTCCTAAATTTGCCACTCTATAAAGATCCATCAGTACCGAGGGACATATATATATATATATATATATATATATATAGAAAGAAAAAGAAGTTTTGAAAGAAACACTAAAAATACATATACTATACACCAATTTTCTTAAGATTGTAATTCAATTGGTTAGAACATTGTCCAATAAGATCCAATGAAAAGAAAAAGAATCTAATAAAAAAAACTGTTTTCTAACAATTTGGGGAATGGAAGTTGACTTACCCTTTTTTGGTTCTTCTCAAAAAATAGATTTTCATCATTTTTTTATCCCATTTTTATTTAAACAATATTGATAAAAATTAATGCTTCTTCTTTGTTTGAACAAATTTTATAAACACAGGTGCCAAAATTTGTTCTTCCTGGTGCCAAAAACTTTTCGTAAATCATCGGATTCATTCCTCTAGTATTAATGATTCTTCTTTGTTTGAACAATTTTCCTAGAAAGGCTTAAGATAAGAAGAAAAAAACTTAATTATTACAATATATCAATTCCCTTAATTATATAGTATATATGTAAAAGATAAAGGGAAGAAATAATAGCACATAACAAATAAAATCTAGTTTGTCTCACCCTAGCTAGCTACTATGTTTAGTCCACCAAGTATAAATGTTATTTTTCCTGCAAGCGATACACAAGTATTATTTTGTCTTTGCATCTTCAGCCACGTACACCAAGTATTTTTTTTCAAGCTTTTATGTAAATCACAAACAAATAAATGCTTTAACCTTAGGCTGTATATTGTGCTATGATATTAAACAATGAAATGGAATAGCCCAATATGCTAGAATAATATAACTTTACAAAGAATTAATGTTTCACAATGAATAAAAAATATTCATACATTTGTTCTCTAGAATTTTTATAACTTGTCTGCTCTTGAAGCCTTTAAAATATTCATTGGAGCTCTCCTTTGATTTTCAGAAAATGTAAACGTTGAGACATTTAATATAACAATAGTCATGCATAAGTTGATAAAGCAAAGTGCTTATCTTCTTTTCTAATACTTGAGTCATGCAGCATGCGGGGATTTTCTTCTTTTTTCTGATTCAAGAGTGAACCAGTACCATAGGATAAAGCTAGCCAGTCAATAGTTTTAAAAGCAATCTGTAATTGACATAGGCTTCAATCGCCAACTGGTACTCCAATCCAGTAAAATGAATAAGGGTCTGCCTATCTAATTCATGAACAACACTAATAGATTTTTTTTCTGGTGTATCGGACTGTTTTTTTTTTCTACTGAGATCTAAGAACTAATTTCTCTAAGTATTAAGATTTATTTAAGAAGTCGATTTCTTTTGAAAAATATATCAGTCTGGAATCAGTATGTTCATGCAGTATAGGCATGCAAATTTTTAGAAAATGCAGACAGGACATTTGATCGTGAATCAGTGATTGATGCTATTGGATGGCTTTCGTTGTATTCTCTACCACTCAAGATTAAGTGGTATCTGATGGAACTAATTAAACAATACTGAGACAAGGATTGGGTGAAATACATAAGTGGATAAAATAATTTGACTTGTATAGTTTTGACCCATAGGAAACAAATTTCATTTTAGTTCATCGGTTAATGGTGGGGTTAAACATTTTACAGCATTTGAAGACCTGTTGATTCAAGCTAGGGTCATTAATTTCATTTAGTCTTGATCTTATTCGCTGTTGGGCAATGGTTCTACCCGTCTTGTATTGACATATATTCAATAAATTTGTTTTTGACTATCAAATTTCTTTTTTCAGAATTCATATAACCATCATATTAATTTCTTCATACTTAAACGTATCCATACAAATATATTATAGTATAATTGGCAGGACTCGTGTCCAGACACATGCATGTGAGATTTTACCTAACTTTGTTCAGTATCACCAATTTCATGATCTGAATATGGTAAAGTAAAAAATTGGAGGCAATGTACCATAAATTATGAGTTAATTAATGCTTTTTGGTCCTATTCATATAAGCTACGGTAGCTTAGTTCAAGTGTACTCCTTGAATCTTGGTATTTGGAATCCTTTTATCGTAGTATTTGTCTAATTCCATTTCCCTCTGGCCTCCCACCTTTTAGATTGGTGCCTAACACAATGCAGGATTAGAAACATCTACAAAGTTTTGTACAGGTCTGCTCATATTAAAGGCATGCTAATTAAAAAAAGAGTTCAACTTAGTCACAATAATTTAGCTTCTTCTTCATTTCATATTTTCAATGATAACATCATTAATGCATGACATGCTCATCTAAATTCTTGCAATGTTGTATCCCTTGTTGTTACTTATAAGCGGAACAAAACCAACCACCTTCCCCAACTAGAGACTCCAATTCTTTATCGTATATCAACATCATCCAAAATTAATTACTAAATGAAATGCTATGTGGTTAGCTTAATGACATGCTCACGTAATTCTGGAACCCGAATTAGAAACTTTGGCGTGGTTACTTGAATTGAATTTATTAAGTTTATTCATGTGTAATTCTTCCAAAAGGGTACTGCGCTCACCAATTACCCAATTATACAATAAGTCATTTGATCGAGTTACGTAATTGCCCAGATGAATTGGTTGCAGTAGTGGAGCAGTTAAGCTTTTAAGTCACGTACTTGAATTGAATTAAGCATTCATTAAGTGACCAATCCTTCAATATGATATCCTTGCTCACCTATGAAACGAAACAAGAGGAGACGCAATTGGTCGGATGAGATGAGACGAGAGTTGACCAGCAATTGTTGTGGTCTTAGTTTTAGCTCACGTGAATTTTTTTTTGTTTTTTATTTAAATTTTAGCTGGGATATTATGATCCGTTGAGATAACTACTTATTATAATTATTAAATTTTAAGAAATAAATGGTAAATATAAGAAATAATTCTAAAAATAAATTACTCTTCAAATTAGTTAATCTCACCTCTTTCTCTATATATATTTATTGACACAAAATCAAGGAAATGAACTCAATACATTTCATTAAGGCAGCCAACTCGTGTGATGAAAAGCAACTCTGGGGTAACTTATAATACTCAGTAGGGACGTGGCTTACTGGTGGAGATTTAGGTCATATGCATGGAAACTTAAGTTGGATCTTCATTATTCTCATTGTACAGCAAAAAAAAAATCTTATCTATATTTCCAAAGTTGTTTAAAAAATCACATTAAAAAACTATAATGTAAATATTTTGTGTTTAAATATAACAAAACACAAAAATATTAACAATTTTTAGGTGTTTAATATATATATATATATATATATATATATAACACCCAAAGTTTAAATAACCATATTTCAAAAACTATAAACATGTATTTTAACACTAACCTGATTATATTATTATTTTATATTCAATAATACTACGTGTGAGTGTGATCGATACATGAATAAATTTTTAAAGATAATGCCAATTCATTGCACAAGTAATAATAATACTAGGAACATAAAGGAATTAATAATAAAATAGAGACAATTAAAAATTTATTTTAGTACATCTGAAAGAAACAAAATTTTCAAAAGTAAATGTACACCCTAAAACATGAAATAGAAGTTAATACATAAGTAGCATTGAATAACAATCACATATATAGGTCCTTAAAAAAAATCACATATAGGCCTAGTGCATGTGAAAATTCGCTGCCCGATGACTTGAAACTTTAACATTGATCTTTCGGTTTATAGAGTTGCACTAAGCGATTGTTTATTGGCTGCAATGGTCTTGCATTTGAATCCTGCAAAGTAGAGGTAAAGATTAAAACATAATAAATCGTTTCATCTACCAGCAGCATGTCGATTGACATTTTAAAATTTATTAATAAAACACGATAAAACTAAGCAGTTAATTATAATCTTGCTAAAAGTTTTTTTACGAACCTTTCAAAAAATATTGGTTGCCAAACTTATCCTAATGATGTATATATAGAAATACTCATTAACCAAATTGGGGAAATAATTGATACATTAAAATTTTGATTGATCGTCGTAAGTATGAGTTTGGTTATAACATATATTCATCATTTATACTAATATTTTAACGAATCCAATTTAAGTCTCACTTTAATAAGATCGATCAGAATTAAACAAACAAGTTTTCCCCCTACTATAATTGACGAATATATCTATATAAATTATTGCTTTGCATCATCTATATATCCGTTGTTCTTGTGAGATATATGAAAGCTATAATAACTTACATCATGAACGGCAACTCGAAGCAATCTGATTTGCTCCCTTGAAACATATCTCACCTAATCAATCATACAGGTTAGGCAGAGTAAAATATCTTGAAGAAAATAAATGAAAAAAGAAAAGCTTAAATTGCACTACTTTTCATTTACCTTAATTGTGTGATTTGATTCCTGCGTCAATCTTTTGTTAAACTTTTAAAAAAAATTGCTTAAGTGACACAAGATAATCATGTGCTAGCCGATATATTGTCTAACATTTATATTGACAAATAATTTTGATCTCTTATGATTGTAATATTTATGAAATTAAAAATATAATTAAATTACATAAATACATGTGTCAAACAATACAGTAATCAAATCATCAACATATTATCATCTCGTATCACATTTATAAAAAATATGTTAAATATTTAATGAAAGAATGGTAGAAAATGGAACTAAAATCGTACAATTATGATAATTGAAATATTTAATTAAGAAAATTGAAAATTGAAAAATTAAAATTGCATAATTTTAATTATATTTAAGGGAGTAAAAGTGTAATTGAGTCAAGAAAAAACTATAACCTAAATATTACAAATAGTGCAGAATTGAAATATCAACGGTGAGTTAGCAAACCTCTCTAAGCACGGTCCAAGCAACATTCTCAGTCACGGAGGAGTAGTCAGAGAACCACTATATCTGTAATACTGTGTTCTGCTTCTGCATATGCTAACCAGCCCAGGATCCAGTACACCCACTTCTATTTCTGCTCCCGTACAACCAGAAATGGCCTTTATGTGATTCTCTAACTAGAAAAGATGCACAACGTATATACAAGTAATTTATTATTTAACTAGAAAAGATGCACAATGTGTATATAACTAATATAAGTAATTTTGTATTCACTAATCAATCACACAGAGAGACACTATGACATCTTTAATTAATTTACCAATGATAATAAAGGGTCTGGTCTTCCAGTCTTATACAACATTCCAATCACTGCAATTTCTCCGGATGAAGTTTCATGCACTATGTGTAACTCCAGATCAAACCTGAAAGCAATTTGATATTAATTAAACTACTTAATTAATGACCAAAAACAGTACAAGAACTTAATCTAAATTTTGTTCTTGATTAAAGCTTCTTTTGCTTTTGTTAATGGGAAAAACAATTACATATAGAATATAGATTTAATTTCTTGTAAACCTAAAGAAAGAAATATGTTTGTATATAAATACCTTCTGCCATCTATGGTGTGCTCAGACGGAGAATGCCAATGGAATTGCTTAAGTACATACTGAGTTTCATTAATTTGTAGATAGCTTGTGCCAGCAAGCCATTCCAGCTATTGACAAAAGAATTAGCAAAGGGTCACAAAGAAATCGTAGGTAGAAAATTAATTCTTTAATTGCATAATAATTTGGTGACAATTAATTAATTTAATATTTTTGGTAATTAGACTAACCATTATATCATGACCCCTATTCCTAAGAGTTGCATTGGATGGTTGGTAGTTGAAGTTTTCCCATATGGGCTGCTATTTGAACCCTCTTATTCAACAGATTAATCGGTGACTGCATGGATCCATTTTTGCATATACTCCATTCGGGTTTAATGTCTCCCCAGTTATATGGTCCTCTCTTACTCTTTACATCATAATTAAACTTGCTCTCGTCCTCTGTAGGAGCCAACGAAGAATTAATTAATTAACATTTAAAAAATCTTACCATATACATATATAGAACCTAGCGAGTGTTCAATCTGCTGATAAAAAAAATCTTAAAAAAAGTGTCTCTGTGTATTTGAATTCATTGATATAAATATTTCATTGTGGCCGTTTAATTCTGTGGCGCATATGCATGCAAATTAAGAACAAAGCAACTAAGTAAGAGGATCCTTACCAACTTCATGAGACAGTATTACCGGGAATGGTAGCAAAACAAGTGCAGTTAATAAACTGCAAATCAGAACCTGCTTAGCAAAAGCTTTTCCATTTTAGTTTCAATTCTGAGCTATGCAGTGTAATTTTCTATGGATATTTGGTGTTGTATGTGGAATAGAATAATGCTGTCAAGGATTTAAAAAGCTTGCTATATTTATAGACAAGCCAAAGGGTAGGAAAACTAAATATGAAACTAGGAATTAATTAAGGAGATCAAGGATTGAAATGTCAAAACGATTACTTGACGTCATTAATGGAAAAAAAATTGTGTTTTAACTTTTAAGTCCTGCTTTTTTTTATATTAAACGTTGTTTTAATTTTTGAATTTTCAAATTGATTAATTTAATTTTTATTTTTAAAAATATGTAAAATTGTTCATCCAATCATAACATGATTAGTCATGTTCATTGACGTGACTCACGGTTAACACATGTGATGCATGATGATGATTATGCGTGGTAAAGTTACTACATGATATTAGAAACTAATTTTATGATATTTCAAAATGCAAGGGTCAAATTAATTAATTTTAAAATACAAGAACAAACACCAAGTTGATAAAAATCAGAGGAATGCAAAATATATTTTATCCAAAAAATAAAATAAAAAATAATAAAACTTTCTTCCCAAATGATAATTTTTAGAAACTAATGGAAAGATTAATATTATTGTTATTATTATTATAAAAAATTAGAATTTGAAAGTAAAATTCTATGTCAGATATATTTTATGTGAATCCTATTAAATTAGTGGGATTCAAATTATTTAGTGAGTCTCTTATACATATTTTATATTTCAATTAATAATAATGTGTAATTAACGTTTTTGAAAATAATTTTATAATACAAATTATTACAAAAGAAATTATTATATAAAAATACAAAACTCGTTAAAAAAAGTATCCTTAAATAATGAAAAAATTAATAAAGTGTATTTAATAATTAATAATGTTGAAATAAATAATAAAATGTATTTTTCTCATTTTAGAGGACTCAAATCCCCATAACAAACATGGTTAGTGATGGCATTGATGATTTTTTTTTTCAATCTTTGAAAACATATACTTAATGGGTGTAGACATGGCAATAGGCGGAGCCCCCCGCTCTAGACTCCCCAAGTCTTCCTCGGTCCCAACCTCATCGGGATCCAAAAATTAGACCTATTCCTGCTCTTGTTTGGGATTGGATTTTCTCGCTTTGTCTCACCTTTGATTTTATCTTTTTTTATTCATAAAAAATGGAGAAAATAAGACAATTTTTTTTTTGTAATTGGACTGAATCTATTACGCCATGTTAAATTGAACTTTCAAGTAAAAAATGTTTGATCTCATTTATTTTTGGATAGTTTAAAGAAATAGTTGTCATGATACCTTGTTTACCAATGTTGAAATTCCAAGTGCTTAGTAACAAATTAAGTAAAAAAAATTGTTCTCATTTATTTTTTGAGTTCAACATGAAATTAAGTAAAAATTATACACAATTATAAGAAAAACAATAATTTCATGTATAAAACAAGCATTAATCTATTGAAATTGTAAGATTGTAATAATAATTTAAACTATTTACTATATTAGAGTAATAGTGGTGTAGGGGCGGGGGCGGGGGTGGAACCAACATACCCAACCCCATCCCCAAAGCTGACTTTCTTAGTCGTGAAAAATCAAAACTCGAACCCGACCTTAGTCAACTCAATTTTGCCTCGTCAAAGTTGGGGAGTTAGTCCTTGCAGGGACAAGAACACTTGCAATGCCTAAATGGGTGTTTATGACCAAATTTAGGCCTATTTTTAACCTAGTAAAAGTCTTCTTAATGGGTAGTCCAATAAGATTCAAGTGCATCCCAACTCATCCTAAGCCCAACATAATAAGACATCCCAATTAGGGATGAGAATAGTCCAAGCTGTCAATAGAGCCCTATGGCCTAACCTATTTAAAGTTTGGTTCAATAAAAAAGTTAGGTTTAGGCTTTTAAAAAGTTTATTTAATTAAATAGGTTAGGTTTAGGTTTATAAAAAAAGTCTAGTGAGCCTAATAGGCCAGTCTATTTACATACTACACTTATATATTTAATATCTTAATAAATTAATAATCTCATATCATAAATAAATAATTTTTGAAATAAAAATAAATTAACGTAAATATAACTTCAAGTTTGTGAATCATAAATATGTAATATGTGAGGGTGATGATGTCTTGCATGCTAATTTTATTAATCCTATTGGTTAAGTTTTAGGAAGAATGTATACTTTTTTCTCTTTTTAATCTTGACATGAACATATTAATAGATAAAAAATCAAAATACTAAAAAGAAAAATAACATTTACACATTATTCAATTGGAAGACATCATCCATGAATCAAATATGCATGTATGCTATGTTGTTGATCGCCATTTTTGTTTGATTTTATTGTAAGGAAATATTCACATAATTACGTTGTTGAAAAACCAATATGAATTGTAAGTTTTACTTTTGGAAAAAATATATAATTTATATTTGAATATAGCACAGGCTTTTAAATAAATTAATAAATCAAACCAAACTTTTAAAAATGTCATATAAATCAAAAAAGAATCTTTTATAGATAATAGGTCATGTTTAGACTTTAATTTTTATAAAATAGATTAAACCTATTTACACAAAGTTTGACGTGGTCTGAACCAATCTTATCTTTAATTTTAATGTGCTGACATATCTTGACAAATACTAGTAGTTTCCTACCTACCAAGTATGCTCTCTCACACACATTATATATCATTATTGTGCTAAAAAAAAGTACTTGAAACTAAGTGTGTGTTTAGTTTTTAGTTGGCACAACTTTGAAGATACCTCAATGGATAAGCTCGTGTCTTGTTAGATTGGACCAAACCATTTGAGCATTTCAAGTGTAAAAAAAATTATAAGTCTCTACAGGTGATCACTTACCGTCTTCCTCTAATAAAATTTATCACCCAAATCATGGTGTCATAATTGTTACCTCACTAATAGGGATAGGGTTTAATCAAAACACCCAACATTTAAAAAGTTCTAATAATATATTATCAATTAAAATTTATAAAGTGATATAAATTTATTAAATATTTAATAAATTTCAATAAATGTAAAAAATATTTAAAAGAGTGTATTAAAAATATTTATCTCTAACGCATTTTGATTTTCCCAAAAAAAAAAACTGTTATAATTATAAAATATTAACCCAGTAAAAAAAAAAGGTCCCGATATGGCCCTAGTTTCATTAATACTACGGTGGAATAGAAACTATCCTAATTTTGAAGTTATAGATAGACATAGATGTTTCTGTAAAAAAAAAGGAAAAAAAAAAGTTGTTTATGCATGAGGGTTGCTATATAAGTGCAAAATGGAATCTGCTTCTCTAATATCCTCCAATGACTAAGTGTTGAGGTGATGATTCATTTGTGTTCAAGGACAAATATTGGTGACAAAACTAGAGACCAATTAAGAACGCAGAAATATTTAATTATTTAGTTTATAGATTAGATGCCTTGACAAACCAAACAATTCCTAGCATATACAGCTGTATCAATATATTTCTTCAATTTCATAATCACGAGGAGCAAAAGAAGAGGGAACATAATAATATTTGTTACATTTCATAATTACAAGCATAATATTAGCCAATTTGGTTACAGATTTCTTCTCCTGCTCTTGGCTAAACCATTTTTGAAAGGACTTTCATGATATCATCCATGGATGGCCTATGCAGGGGATCATCTGCCACACAATCCTTTGCTAAGAAAGACAAACATAAAGCCTCTGGAAGAAAATAATCCTTCAGATTTGGATCCATGAAGCTCCTTAACCCTTCAAAACAACCCCCTTCACTGGCTTCCCCCAACAAAAATCCTAGGGAATCTTTGATTGGCTTTCCATCAAAGTTGTCCCTTCCTGAGATCAACTCAAGCAAAACAACCCCAAATGCAAAAATGTCCACTTTTTCAGAAACCAAGCCATTTTGTAAGAGGTATTCTGGTGCCACCAATCCTTTGGGAATTTCCACACCATTTCTTTTGGTAGGTGTGACACTAGCAGCCAATGCTCTTCCAACATCTGCCAGTTTCCCCCTCCAATTTGCTGTTATGAATATATTCCTACTACTAACATTCATGTGAGCATAGGAAGGAAAAGAACAGCAATGTAAATAGTAAAGACATGTTGCAATATCAAAGGCTATTTGTGTCCTTTTGTTCCAATTTAGAAGGTTGCATGGATCAGATAAGCAGTCCCTCAAGCATCCATTCTTAGGCAACTCAAAAACTAAATAAGACCATGAGTCATCATTGCTCTCATCACCAATATAACAAACACCAAGCAAGTTCACAATATTAATGTGGTTGATTTTAGAATGTAAATCAATCACCTGTTGTGTGTCTTCTAATCTCATCTTCTTTATCATCACCTCATGATCATCGACCGAGCCCTTGTAGACAAAGTCACCGTCGAGACCCTGGTTGCAACAGATCTTGTTTTCTTCACTGAAATACTTGGTGGCCTTTTGGAGCTCTTCCATGCTGTAATTGAGTAAGCAGTACTTTATTCCAATAAGAAGATCCGGAGAAAGGCACCAAGTTGTAGAGCTTTTACCCGTTTGGGTAGATATATGAGAGCTTCTAGTTGGAGACCACAAAGTGAGGGAGTTTGTTTGACTAAAAGAATGGACAACGTCACTTTTCCTCATTCTCTTCATGTACAATCCACTTGCAAGCAATGTTATGAACAAAAAGAATCCTATAATCGATCCTGCAATGTACAAATTAGACGATTGCGTTGATTCCTCGGTCGTAACCACTGGATTTGTGGGAAGAAAACCAGGAGGTGGAGAAGGAGAATCAGGAATATCAAGTATTCTGATTGGACCATCCTTTAATGGAACCAAAACAACTGTATCAGGATAAACAGTTGACAAGGGATTCAAGCTATTAACTGCATAGAATTCTTCAGTTGAAATGCCAAATTTTTTACTCAATTTGTCAGGATCATCTCCTAGTACTAAAGGGTACGTGACAAGGTACTTCACCTTCATGCTCCTTGTGAAATTGTAAGTTTCAGAACAAGCACATATGAGAGGCACATGAAGCTCAGAACCAGCTTCTAGCTTATTACCTTGTGAAAGGTTCTCCTCAGCCAGTGTGAGATGTTTCAGCAGCCCTTCAAAAACACCACAAGCAATCTCAAAGTCTGTTGTGTTGTCAAGGACTTTATAGCTTAAACTGGCTTGGAAATACCCTCCAGAGCAGGAGCAATTAACAGGAATAAGCACCTCTTTACCTTGTTTGAGTACATTAAACAAGGAAGAAGATGTGAGGTTGTTTTTATGTAGCACCTCATCAGAGTTCATGTTGAAGAGCTTTGAGACTTGCGAAATGGTGTTGAAATGCTTATTGGCTCTATACACCAAGAATGTTCTGCATGAATCCTGAGTTGACTTGCAACTGTAACTTGCCCCTGTACAATTGTTTTGGTCGTAAGACAATTGAGCTGAGCATGCATCTAGGCACATCCAAGCAACAAGCCAAAGATGGAGCATAATTTTGTGGTTAAGTACAAGATTTCCCATGAAGGGAATTTCTCAGTAGTCACTAGAAAGTCACAAAGAGGAGAATGAAGGGGGGAACCAAAAGAAGGGGATGCAAAATCAAAGTGATAAATAGATCCCCCTTGGGCTTGAGCTTGATTCATATGAATTGTGTCATTCATTATTGCTATAAGGTATGATTGAATTATTTAGCAAGCTTCCAAAGAAAGATGACATTAGAGATCAAGACCATTTGACTAAAAACTTATTCAAAGTTTGTCAACATGTGTGGTCAAATGCATAAATGCGTATGAAGCCGGCCAAAAAACAAATGGCTACATGAGGATAAACTTAATTATTTTTTTTCATATATGCTTTATGGTTGTTACATGATGTTTGTTTTATTCCTTTCTATTTGTTTCTTACCAGTCATATTCAATATTTTTATTTATTTCTTTAAAAAAAATCATATTCAATATCTTATGTGTTGTCGAGTGTTACATATTTTCGGCAAGTGCACCGATGTATCGTTGTAAATTACAAAATTAAGATCGTCTCCACAAGGATTTGAGTTTACTTAGTTAATTTAAACGAATTTAACAGTTCAATAGTTATATACAATGTGGATAAGCGAATGTTCATTGGTTTGTGAAATAAGGAAAATAAGAAAATGCGGAAACTACGAATTTAAGAAAACAACTAATTAATTTAGGAGAATTGTAGGATTGGATTTCATCATTCTTATCCTTTTATATCTAATTTTATCATGCATAAATCATTTTCTACTCTTATTGATGCGCACGTATTTTATCCCAAATCGATCCCTCGCATTTGAAAATCCTAAGAATATTTACTAGATATCGATCTCTCGCATATCAAAATAAATACCCCAGCATTAAGAATTAATATCGCGTGCTTATGCAATTAAAACGTTAAGCCCTATTCCTAGCAACGTAACATGATAAGTAATTTAATTCGGTTCAAACCCTAAGATTACTTTTCAGTCTCACTTAGGATTAAATTCATGAAACTAGTGATCAAGTAGAATCAAGCATTAAGCACAGAATGAAATTACCAACAAGAGATAGAAAAGATGCATGCAATAAATAAAATCAAAAGAGACACATAGGGATAAAAAGATTACATCCAACCTCAGAGAAGCTTAGGCGACCATGGAGAGAACCTCCTTAAGAGAAGAGTTGATGAAGGAAATCATCTCCGCTTCAATCCGGCAGGGTTTCCCCTATAATCACCACTTTTCTTACTCTCAAAACTACCTAAACGTAATACTTAAGACTCCTAAGCTAAGAACAGCAAGGTGCAAGGGAGGATTGAAGGAAAAAAACGTGCCTTGCTCTCCAAAATTGTGGGCTATTTATAGGAATCCATCACCAGCTTGCTTCACTCGCCCAGGCGAGTGATTTCTTCACATTTTGGTCGCCCAAGCCAGCTAACTTGACACTCCTTAGAACTTGTATTCGCCCAGACGAGCCAAATACACATAGCTTGGTCGCCTAGGCGAGTTAAAGCCTTCAACATTAAGTAATCTTTGGGCTTTGATGGATTTTGGGCCTGGATTGCTTGTTGTACCTCCCATGTTTGCTTTATGATCCATTTTTGCTTGCTTTATGTGTTCGGAAGCTTCGGAAATCCTTTAACCTATCAAAAAGCAAGAAAAGATTTGATAAATCTTCAATAATATGAATACAACATTATCCTAAGTACTAAATACAAACTAACTAGATTTAGGACAAGTTTTTATAGATATTCTTAGTAAAAACGAAAGATAAGTGCCTTCAATGTAACCCTAATTTTACTAAGATATGACACTTATCATCGAGAACTAGGCCCTTCCTCCCATTCAGATATGATACAGATTGTCAATCCGCCAATCAATACTAGATTAAAATATGTCATGGTAAAACACCAATTGCCAGAAAAATAAAAAATTGAAGAACATGTTTATTCTTCGTTTTATCAGATCAACAGGGTTTATCAGTCATACATATAAATGACTAGGTTAAAATCATATATACATGAAGTAATAAGCATGGTAAGAATAATAAGATAAAGGCTTAGTAACATCAAAAAAGATAATAGTAATACAGAGCTTTTTTTGAGATATTCTTGGATAGGCATAAAAATCTAACACCTCACTTTTAGGCACAACCAATAAAAAATTGATAAGTAATAAAATGTAAAAAAAATGTTCATCATTTATTATATTTCATTTGATTTACTAATTCTAATAAGGATTGTGATATAATTAGTTTCTTTTTTTTTTTATAAAGATTTGCTATAATGAAAATATGTTAAATATTTATAGACTGTATTTTTTATAATTTCTTTTGTTATCTTTTGTTATCATTTCTCTGTCCACTATAGTTGTCACCATTCCACCATTGTTATCGCCACATGATTGCCACCACCACCACATCATCGTCGTTATCACCATCGTTGCATTGTTACTACCGCCACCATTCTATTGCCTCCATCATTGTTGTCATCGTCATTGACACTATTCAACCCACCACCATCCATAATTAAAAAAATTGAATTGGTGATTGACTTAATCGAGACATTGAGTCAATGGTTGAACTAGTAAGTCACTAATTGACCCGTATGATCCGGTCTTTATTAAAAAAATTATATCCACCTTAATTGACCTGCACGATCATTGTGTTTCCTCCCTTGGGCGTGATCCTACCTAGCTAGTAGGTCATCAATTTAACTAAAAACTTGGCCGAGTCATATCGAGTTACACTAGGTTCAATGCATGGTTGATCAAATAAGCAATTTAACTTGATTGGACCTCCGTGTCTTGGTTGAACTAGTTTGACTTGTGGAGTCGGTTTGGATTTTAAAACATTGTCATCACTATTGCACCATTTCTACTATCATCATCATCACCATTGTCATTGTCATTATTTCAGTCCCACCATCATCATCGCCATCATCCTCATTGTTGCCACTCCTACCCTTTATCTTTACTACTGTCATTATTTTATAATGGAACAAGATAAGATAAAATAATTGAATCATTTTATTTATGTTTAATTTATAAAATTTTTTAAAAAACTAAAAACAAAAATAAATAAAAACTCAAAATTGATTTTTTTTAAAAAATTTCAAAATTAAAAATAAAAAACCACTCCTAACAAAATCTTAAATTTTTATTTTTACAAGTGAGCTTTTTCTTTTGTTTCTCTAATCAAACAATTTTTTTTCATTAATTATATTTTATTTTTTCTATATTATTTTTCCTCGCACTTTCTATAGTACCAAAAATGACCATAATTCTTTATGTCTCTTCCAAAAACTCCAACTTTGTTTTGTTAAAAACTCAAAAGTGTAGAATGACACTTTGAAGTCAAAGTCTATAATGCCCTTTTTCCCAATCAAACAAAAGAAAAACTTCATTAATTATATTTTATTTTCTCTATATTATTTTTCGTTGCATTTTCTATAACATCAAACAACCATAATTCTTCATGTGTTTGTAAAACCTCAAAAGTGTAGAATGACACTTTGAAGTCAAAGTCAATAATGCCCAAAATTATGTTGTTAAAACCTCAAAAGTGTAGAATGACATTTTGAAGTCAAAGTCAATAATGCCCTTTTCCCCGTTCTTGTAGCCAATTATATTTCTTTCTTCGCAATTGTTTCTCGGCTTTTCTCCGGATACACATGCAGCGTTTTATAGTGCTCGGAGAATCCCCTTGATTGCAACACCAACCCAACTCGAAGATCACCGTCGCCGTTCGCCGCCATTTCCTGAAGCCGAGTAAAAGTTTCCCCGCGCTACTCTCCGAGTTCAACATTGCTCAGAAGAAACCACTATGTCTCCGAAACTGCTATTATTGGCAAATTAGGGTTTGTAAATTAGGTTTTAATGGCGAAAGACACTGGTTCCGGTCGCGTCGTCGCGGGGAAAGGACCGGCTACGAGGTCTTCGAGAGAGACATTATCGAAGAATGCGCTTGCGAGCGGTTCCGCCACGAACGCCACTCCGAATCGCAAGTCGGAGCGACTCGAGAAGCGGACGCCGCCGTCGCTCTCGACGAGAATCACGGTGAGATTTGGTCAGAAGACGCCGAGTCCGTTGCGGAGATCTGAGAGAACGAAGAACGCTTCTCCTTCTCCTTCTTCGGATCCTTCGGCTTCGAAATCCAAGAGTTCGGGTTCGAAGAGCAATTGCAGTGGGAAACAGTTAGCATTTGAGGCTAGCGGTGACGAAGATGATGATGATGAGGAAAGTGGCGCGGAAGCTTCTTCGAGACTTAGACCTAAGAGAATGACTGCGCGCGAGTATCGTGCTCTCTTTGTTAAACCTAAGATAGGTAAATTAACAGGTTGCAGAAATTTTATAAATATAATGGTTAAAGTAATTTTATTTTGTGAAGAGAGTGGCTATGAACCGGTTTCAGATCAGTTGCAGTGTTATTCTAACTGGTGGACTTGGTTAGAGTTTAGTGGAGATGGCTATGAGTTGGTTCTGATCAGTTACACTTTTTAACAAAATGTTTTGAGTTAGGTGGAGTTCTGTTATTGGATTGTTACAAGTTACAACTTTCAATTTATCAATAGCATACAGTTTTTATCTCTCACACACACTCACTCATGGCTATGATGCCTTTGTAGATGAAGATGGAATTTAGGGTTAGTATATTGTTGTTAATATTCTTCTAATTTTGATTTTTGACTGCCAGATTGCAACGAGAAGACAAATGGGATGGATAGGTCAACTGAAGGAGGTGAGGAGTTAATTGAAGAAAGGGTGGTTAGTGAGGTCTGCTAGTGTTAATATATTGTTGTTGTTAATATTCTTCTACTTTTAATTTTTGACTACCAGATTGCCGTGAGAGGACAAATGGAATGGATAGATCAACTCAAGAAGGTGAGGAGTTAATTGAGTTATTGAAAATGGTGCTTAGTGAGGTGTACTAGTGTTAGTAAATTGTTGTTGTTAATATTCTTCTCATTTTGATTCTTGACTGCCAGATTGTCATGAGAAGCCAAATGGGATAGATAGATCAACTCAAGAAGGTGATGAGTTGTTAATTGAAAATGTTGCTGAGTGAGTTGTCTAGTGTTAGTATATCGTTGTTGTTAATACTCTTCTACTTTTAATTTTTGACTGCCAGATTGCCATGAGAAGACAAATGGGAATGATAGGTCAACTCTAGAAGGTGATGATTTGTTAACTGAAAATGTTGCTGAGTGAGGTGTGCTAGTGTTAGTACTTAGTATATTGTTGTTGTTAATATTATTCTACTTTTAATTTTTGACTGTCAGATTGCCATGATAAGACAAATGGGATGGATAGGTCAACTCAAGAAGGTGATGAGTTGTTAACTAAAAATGTTGCTGAGTGTGGTGTGCTAGTGTTGGTATATTGTTGTTGTTAATATTCTTCTATTAATTTTTGAATGCCAGATTGCCATGAGAAGTCAAATGGGGTGGATATGTCAGCTCAGGAAGGTGATGACGGGGCTAGGGAGAAGATTGATGGGTGCCTTAAAGAGAATTGTTTTGATTCTGCCAAGGATGATAAGGATATTCTTCCACCTGAAGATGCCAACAGTAAAGAGATGAGAGCTGAGCCTAAGTTGAGTGGGCCTTTGAAAGAACTATTAGATAATAATGTGACTGTAAATTCATTGGTACCGTCTAATGCTACAACCTGTGAGCCGCCCAGTGGGGCATCTGAAAGGGTTCAGTCTGAATTGTGCATGGAGGAGACATCACAGAAGTTAGGGTCAAGGGATAACATGTCAAATGAAAATTTAATTAGGAAATGTGTTGAGAAGGGTGAAAAATCAATATCTTTCAAGAGAAAAAAAAATATGGTGGACATGCATTCAGATGCTTCTGCCATGTTGGTTGACAATAACATTGGCAACTTGATTGAGGATGCTCACCCATCAACGATATGTGGCAATGTTGGGGAGACCAGCGGGCCATGTTCCAAAAGGATAAGGTAATTGTTAGCTTTTAGCATATGATAGGGACATAACCAATCCTATTCCTGAATTAATATGAAATAAGAGTTTTAATCCATTTTTTGTTTTTTTATTAGGTTTAGCTCTCTCATAGTTTCCTCTTTTCTCTCTTGAAGGTATCTTTTTCTGTATGTTAAAAATACAGTGTGGCTTTTTTTCTAGTAAGATGTGATGTGTCAAGTTTGATTTTTCTAAATCATCTGAATAACTGTTGGATACATTACAGTTTAATAAAATGATTTGGATATGATCTAGGGAGATTTGATGTAATTGATAAAAATTGAGTATTTGAAATGAATACATTGAAAAAGTAAAGGACTAAAATAATTACAAAGGAAAAATATTAGGACCATTAGCATAACTAAGGCATAATTTTTTCATTGTCGACTTGTCATACTGATGGGTAACAAAATGGAAAATTAATCCAAGAGTACTCCTCTTGATAGGATACTCCCATGATAAACCTAGAGTACTCCTCTAGGGTAGAGTACTCCTCTGACTAAAATTTCAGATGCTCTCTAATTAAAGGGAGTGTCAGCCAAGGTTGTTCAAGGCATTTGATGAGGATCTATACTCTATATATGGACCAACAAAATCTAATAAAATAGAATAAAAAATTTAAACTAACCAAATCTAAAAGATAAAGCTAAATCCCTAATGAAGAGAAATCCCTAAATCAAAAACCCTAAATACTAATTCAAAATCCCTAAATAGTAGCTAACTAGATAATTGTCAAATCCACACGCACATGTTTTTGAGCAAATACTGTATGGATGTTTCTTAGTTGCTAACTTTTTTCTAATAGCCATATGAGCAAGGAAAATAGAAAAGAAAAAGGATGAAAGGGAAAGGTAATAGATAGTAAGTTAAAGTGTGTCTCTAAAATTGCATATATGCACTCCCTGACTTTCTCTCAAAGTAGCTGTAAATAGATGTGAATGTGTATTATTATTAAAGTATGATAATGGTAAACAAATAAGGGATCATCCTCAAAAGATGAGATTCACCTCAAGCCTAAGCTTCGCATAGAGGCACTTTTCTGTCACAAATTTTACTAATAGAATACACACGTATCCCTTCCCCTAACTCCCAAGAGATTTGTCCCCTCTCCCCTGCATACCTCCTCACCTCAATTTTCTCTCCTATGTGTCTAACTGACTTTCAGTCTGTTAGGAACCAAGAATTGAAATGAGAAAGAAAAGAAAAGATTTTATTGACTAATAAGAAAAGAACATAAAATAGGAGAAAAAACTCTCCTCCAAGGGTTTCTTCTTCACAAAGGATTTCTCTTTTCACAAAGAGCTAATGCTCAATCTACAAATGATAAGATCCCCCTCTCTCCTATCCTTCTTCCCCTATTTATATCAAATAAACCCCTCTAACTAATTAACTAACCCCTTAACTAACTAATCAATATCCTAACTGTAGTAACTAACTTATTAATAGTCTAACTATGTTTACTAACTTCCATTTCTCCTTATATCCTAACTCATTATCTCACATCTCTCACATTCAGCCTTCCCCTTTTGGCCAAACACCTTTAGCACCTCTTATGTCAACTTTCCCAAACTTATGCATATACCTGCTAGCTACTTGGGTTGTTGATACTTAATCCATTTGGTTGTTGAGTTCCTAACAACTTTTAACAGCATCTTTACATATTTTGTTAAGAAACCACCTGGCTATTGTAACCACCTAAAGTTTAGTTTCTTTGTGTAGATTGTATTACTTATGGGAAATGGGTCTTGTCAACACATATGATACATTAATACAAGATGATATGCTTACAAATCAATTTTTAGGTGAATTAAAAACAATGCCAGTATCTTAAAAGAAGAAAAAAAAAAAACCTTGCCTGCACATTAGTTTTGGGATAAGCTTATTCTGTTAGCTCCTAAGTTTGTTTTAGCTGTTTTTTTTTTTCAGGCGTATCTCCTTTTCAGAATCAGATGTGGAAAAGGATGGGAGGAAAACGGCCAATAATGTTGATCAGCCTTCTTCAAAATCTAATGGTGAAAATTTATCTACTAGGAACAAGGAAGGTTAGTTGTCCCCATCATTATTAAGTTTCAGTTTGTTATGTGTCTTCACAGACAAATGGCATTGACAAATGACAAATAACAAGAATTATTGTAGCCATTTATTGATGACTCCAATGGGCGTCTGACACCATAAGGTACTTTTTGCAGGAAATTCTGGAGATCCACTGGGTAATGTATCTTAATTCTTGTCTAGTTCAACTGCTTGTGTTTGTAACTGTTTCTTGGAAAAATATGGAGATTTAATGAGACAAGGCAGGTTTCCTGGATAGCTTCTCATCACCTGAGGAGCCTCAATGCTGATGTGGAGGCTTTTTCTTATACTTGAGGCATTCACCTCTGTTGTATCATAAACTCAACCAAAATGACCCATTTTTCATTCTCTTTTTGTGAATTGAATGTGCTTGGATTTGGTTAAGACAGAGGGATAGGTGCTAGAGTTAGTTTGAATCTCTGGCATGACTTGGCCTATGGTCTTACAGACTGGGGGTTGGTGCCATTTGAGTTGCAAGCTTATTGGTGACCAAAATGATACCCCAAATCCTTACTGACTCATTCTTATCCTAGTTAGTGAACTAAGATGTAGAGTAGTCAATCTGGCCTATCCGAGGGAAGATATAGGGAGAAGCTAAAAACAAAAATCTTTCAGAGTTCAGACAGTGCCAAAAGGAGTAATATAAGTGGCTTCTCACATCTTCGGTGAAGATTCTTATCTATTTCTATGGTTTTTCACTCATCATAGCTGAGACATATACTTCTCTTCTCTCTCTTCATCTTCAAAATTGAAGAAAAGTAGGAAACACATACAAACATCTTTATTACCAACCAAACTCCTGCCAACACAGCATACTTTCTTCATTTCCTCCATCCCCAACTAACTTGCGCGTGCTGCTGCCTTAACTGTCGTTTCTCCTCATAACAACGCTTATTGATAATGTATTCCATGTGAATTGCAGTTCTTAATTCTTGCTCATTTGTTTGCTGATCAAATGACAGACTCAGAGAGACCTCAAGGGAACACTGTTGAAACTGAGAAAATACGGAAACAGCAGAGGAGCTTACATCTTTTACTGAAGCCAGAGATAGCAAGTCTTTGTGAAATTCTGCGTCTCCCTGTATGTAGCTTGTTTTCTTTTTGTCAAGTTATACGTGCTGTTTGTTTGTTTGTAAAAGGCCTTCATAATTTGGTTGATTTGATTCTGTCCTTTCATTACACTCTGGATGTTCAGATGATAGATTACTAATCCTGTCATAATTTTGCAAATGTTTAAGTTTAAATCTTGCGAATGTTGTCTAATGGTGTGGGAATGAAGTCTGTTTTGGAATTGTGAAGTCCAAGGTTAAAAGGCTAGATCCAGGGTATGTTGAAGAAACTTTCTGATGTGGGTTTTCTGATTTTGTAACATTTTGTTTAGAAATTTAATGGGGGTGTCTGAAATAGGAAAAGCATAAGATAGAAACTTAATAGTGATATCTGAAACAGGAAAAGAACAAGGTTTTAAATATTAACAGAAAGGATATTGCTTAGAGCAGAAACGGGGTTGAAGATAATGGGTTGGAAATGGTTGCCCTGTGCTTGGAATGAAAGAACAATGGTGATCAGGCTAATAAGTTTTGGATCCAATTATAGGTGTAGACCTATATTACTTGTTCTACACCAAAAGCTACCATACCAGGTCCATTCTTAGAAACAAACAGCCAATATTAAATTAATTTTTGGGGGGGGGGGGGGGGGGGGGGGGGAGCTGTAATAACTAATGAGAGCATATCTCTGACATGATGCTCTGCTGCTGGTTTCCCAAGGGTTTGGTGTTGATAGTTTGATTTTGTTGGAAGGTGTGTGTGCGTTGTTGATGGATTACTTTGTCATATTTGGGAGTCACTGTATACATTAAAATAGCCATATCATGGCTTCACCTGTTACTAATAAAACCTGAATTCAAGATCATGAATCCATTACCTAAGGAATGTGTATTTATTATATATATAGTTCCTGACTTTGTCTTCAGAAATTAATATTGCTTTGAATTTTTCTAATCCAACCCTCATCCCCAAGCAATGATTTTTAAAACTATGTACTCTGTCACTTAGGATTTTCATGATAGTTGATTTAGTATATTTCAATCTTGGTTCTATTATTCAGTTTGAATTTTGTTGTATTTTAACATATTTTTCCTAATGCAGGACAATGTCAAGAGTATGGTTGAAAATTGTCTTGAATATACTATGAACAATTACCAGATCTGTACAGAACCAGTGGCAATATTACAGGCTTTTCAACTATCTCTGGTTAGAATTTTCTTGCATTTTCTTCTTTTTCATACATATGTTTTTTCCCTTCAGTTTTCTTTGGCCTGGCCTATTTTGCTTGCTGGAATATATTTTTTTTAACATTTTTATATATGACTGCTGGTAAAATGAAAGTGCATCATTCTTACAATTTCTAAGATATAGGAATAACATAATAATCCTTAAACATCCGTCATTCTACATCATTTGGCCTTTCTATTTGGTAAAGTCTAATACTTCATTGATGCCTGTTTATTTTTTATCCATTGATATTTGTTTGTTGCTGCAACCTAATGGGCAAACATTTTTTACTCTGAACTTGATCTAACCGGTCAATTTCAAACCTGTTTCTTATGTTGAATGCCTTGAAATTTTGTACAAGTTGAGATTCTGATCTCTGGGTAGCGCAGTCAGCTGATCAAATGAGGCTAGGTTCTAGCCTCAATATGCATGCCTGACACAATTTTCACGGTCAAATAATCTTGACTTGAAGT
This sequence comes from Glycine latifolia, assembly GCA_013407115.1. NCBI lineage: Eukaryota > Viridiplantae > Streptophyta > Magnoliopsida > Fabales > Fabaceae > Glycine > Glycine latifolia. The sequence goes on along the minus strand of CM023951.1, from coordinate 13,260,291 downwards.
AACATTGTAAAAATTATTTTCCTGATCTTAATTCTGTTGAATATTGTATTCTTTTCACTCATTCCATTTAATGAGATTTCTTCCTTTCTATGGATTTTTTTTACCTTTTTCTTGCATACAAGGCTTCATATCTCATTGTAGGGATCTACATAGAACAATGCTGTGTGGATGAAACTTTTGTTATTAACAAGTTATGATTCTATCTTCTGCTTATTTGCTATGGTATTATGGTTACCATCTTAAGTTTTTAACAACCTGTTTAATGTTAGAAATTTAGGTTTCCAAACTCTTGTAAATGTGTGTCCTTCACTTGGTTGCCTTTAATACATATAACTGACAAGCTTTTTCTTTTCAGTGTTGGACTGCTGCTGCTTTGCTAAATCACAAACTTGACTTTGAAGCGTCCCTCATGCTTGCTAAGCAGAACTTGAATTTTGACTGCAAGAAGGAAGTGGTGGATGAAATTAATTCAAGGCTCTGGGATCTGAAGGAATTTTTTTTAAAATTCACAGGAAACTCTAATGTTGCTAGCTATCCAAAAGCTTCTGAATCATCAAATGGGGTTTATTCATTTATTGAAGAGACACCAGAGTTTGAATTAGTAAAAAATGATAATTCTAAAAATATTAAAAACAATCAGAAGCATAAAAGCCAGTGGAATAAGCTACTTCTGACGCAACAGGAAGAGAAGCAAAAGTTGAAAAAAGATATTGAAAATGAAAATAGTGAATTTTGGAGAAGGTACCGAGTACACAGGGCAGCTATTCAATCATGTTCTCCCAATGATGTAACCAAAGAGCAAATGCCCAAGGTTTTCAACAGTGAATACAAGAAAATAATTAGAGAATTGGAAAGGCAGCATGAGATACGTCTCAAGGATCTTGAGGACAAGCAATTAAAAACAAGGCGGACATTCCAAGAGATTTCAGCACCAGATGAATTGTTAAACCCAGTTGCTTCAAATGAACCTGGGACTAAGGTTGACCAGACTTGTGATCAAGCCCAGCATTCTAATGCTCCGAAAGACCTTGTGTCTGATCATGTTGCTGAAGGAGAGGGTTTCAATGATATAGTTGAAGTCATGACAAGGACTGGAATAGGGATTGGATTATCTGAAGCTCCTGATGCCAATGCCTCTGTAGTTTTACCATGCAGTAGCACAGTTGAACTGCAAACTCCTCTCGTCAAACATGTTGATGCTAATGAGATGGACATAGTGGCTTCAAAAGATGGACCAGTAGCTGGAAATAAGTGCAACAGTATTGCTGAAAATGAATATAATAGTCAAGGAAATATTTTCTCTAAGCATAACAATTCCAGAGAACAATGTTCTGATGGAGCTTTTAGCTCGCCAGAGGAGGGGGAGTTTGTAAATTATAGTCGTGAATCTCATGATTTTGGGGAGGATGCTATAACACAAGTTCTGCCTTCATATAATGAAGAGATTTGTGATGGGATAACATTAGATGTTCAATGTTCTGATGGAGCTATTAGCTCGCCAGAGGAGGGGGAGTTTGTAAATTATAGTTGTGAATCTAATGACTTTGGGCAGGATGCTATGACACGGGTTCTGCCTTCATCTAATGAAGAGATATGTGATGGGAAAACATTAGATGTTCAATGTTCTGATGGAGCTATTAGCTTGCCAGAGGAGGGGGAGTGTATAAATTATAGTTGTGAATCTCATGATTTTGGGCAGGATGCTATAGCACGATTTCTGCCTTTATCTAATGAAGAGATATGTGATGAGAAAACATTAGATGTTCCCAGTGGAGAGGTGTCTCCTACAGGGTGTAACACCAGCAGTTCAAATGGTGATCATGTTGAAATTCCTTCTTCTAGGCAAGGGGAACTTGATGGGACTATACTGAGCAATCCTGTTTGTGGTTCATCAATAGAAGTTGGGGCTAATGGTTCCAATGATGGTGCAAAGAATATGGCCCCCGTGAATTCTCAATCATCTGAAGAACATATCCCAAGTGTAAATACCATATCCACACCAAATTCTGAGAATGCTGCACAAATCCACGAGGCTGATGACAATAATGGTTCAAAAAATGCTGAAACTCTGAACTCATCGTTGTCTGATGAAAGAATTTCCTCCTTGAATTCAAAATCACCTCAAGACCATGTCCGTAATGAAAATGCCATGTGCATGCAAAATTGTGAGAATTTTGCACAGAGCCTTGAGGATGATGACGGTGATGGTTCAACTAATTTCATTCCAAATCCACCTTTTATTGATGAGAGAAATGCTGATAGGACCATAGTATTAAATAGAGATGCACATGTGGGAATCCTTGAGACTGTCAATTTCACTCCGTCCACAGAGCAAATATCTGGAGATGCAGTAGATGAAGATGGTCTCCCCAACCACATTCCCGAGACATCAGTTTTAGATAGTGTATTGTCCAGACCACATGAAGCTGATAGTCCTAGTAGTAGCTCAGATGCTGATTGTATTATTCTTTCAAATCAACCTTCTTTAGAGAAACAAAATCATGATGGAGTCTCATCAAACATACTTGTTGGACAAATTCCAGTTGAATTGTCAGACACTTGTCATGAGAGGATTACTGTAAATGTATTAGATGGGGAGGAAGCTGTGGGAAGGCCTGCCACAGTCAATTGTGCTGATTATCCTGAGAATGTAATTCCTCTGAATTCTTCATCCATGGATCAAATATCTAATGGAGGTCCATTATTAGATGGAGATTTATCATCAGGGCCTTGTACTACTAGCCCAAGCAATGGTCTGACCCTACCCGATGAACAAATTCCTGTCTTAGTGCCAGAAAATAGCAATAAAGTGGCTGGATGTCAATTAACAGACAGTGCAGTGGTGAAGAAAAATGCCACATCTGACCAGCAGGAAGGAGTATGTAGAACCATGAAAGAAAACAGTTTATCCCAGGAGACTCCAGTGTTGAGGCCAGTTGATGATCTCATGGAGCCTCTAGAACCAGTGCAGTCATTATCATCTGTAGAGTCTCCACCTGACCCGGATACTGCTAGAGAAATGCAGAACACTTTGATATCTAGTCCTGTTGATATTATACCAGACAATCACATTTCTGAGATTCAAAATCAAGTTGTGCATGCCTCAAATTCGGACCAGCAGGAAGGAGCAGGTAGAACCATGACACAGAACAATTTGTCCCTAGAGACTCCAGTATCTAGACCAGTTGATGATCTCATGGAGCCTCTAGAACAAGTGCAACCATTATCATCTGTAGAGTCTCCACCTGACCGTGATACTGCTAGAGAAATGCAGAACATTTTGGTATCCAGTTCTGTTGATATTGTACCAGACAATCAATCCATTAATGATTCACTGGTCGTGGAACCTCCAGAGCAGGAGGGGCAATTACCTTCTGCCGATATCCTTTCTTCCAACCAGGACCTAGCTAACTTGCCTTTGGTGACTGGAACTGAAGACCAGCCATTCAATGAAGATGGTCTTCCCAACCACATTCCCGAGACATCAATTGAGATTCAAAACCAAGCTGTTGTGCAATGTGCCTCAAATGTGGAACTTGACTCATGTTCTCGTCAAGTTGTACATCCAGCCTCAAATATGGACCTTGATTCACTTCTTCCTGGTGGATTCAGACGGCAGTCTTCAGACACAAGAAATTTGTCAACTCTCACAGAGAATAATAGCCATCCTATACAAACTGATAGCCAATCAGCTTCCAGGATTATTCGACATTTGTGCCTTGATCCACTTACCAATGAATTGGAAAGACTGCGTATACTGACAGACCAAAATATGAAAGAATATGAAAACAAGGTTAGCTTTTGGTTTACTGTTGCTATGATAATACTTATATTAGGTTTTATATCCTTAATCTTTTTCTTTTATGATAACTACTATATTATTCTACTTGTTGGAGCAGAAATTGCAGTTGAAATGTGATTTTGAGAAGGAACTCGAAGAACTTTACAGGAAGTATGACATTAAACGTAAGGAGATTGAGGTTGAATTTCAGAATATAAGGAAGAACCTGGATACACGAAATAATATAGTTTTTGTAAATAAAATATTGGCTGAGGCTTTCAGGGCTAAATCCATGGATCTTAAAGTATCTGGTGCATCAAGAATGCAGCAAGGTATATTTCTTCAAATTGTACTGACTCTAGTGATGTTGGAAATTTCTATGCCCTTTATTATTCTCCTTTTGACTGTACAAGTTTCTGCTGAAGTATATTTGCTGCTTGAAAACATAACTAAATTGCTGATACCCTTAAGATATTCGTGGAGACTTCTTAACATGGACAAGTGTCATGCTTCTACCATTGTTTATGTACTTTTATAATTTAACTCCCAAAAGGAAAAAATGAATCTGCACAAAAACAAATGTTAATGGACAGAGGGCTTTCCCTTTCGATAGGCTTTATAGGGCATTTGGAATCAAGCTCTCAAGCAAACAATGCATACAATAACTTATATCCTGGGGTTCTGTTTTCTTTCTTTATATAAAGTCAAAAACTACCAATGCATTTACGGAGTGCAGTTGTTTCTAAGGTTGGCTGTTTGAATTTTTGTAAACATCAGGCAAGGGTTTTATTTTGTTAAATATGCCATTTTATGCATGTCTCTCACTGCGCAGGCACATCCACCTCATATTTTCCCGTTCTCCTCATTTCTGTTTGTCTTTTCTAACCACACCTTATATTGATGTCAGATGCAAGTGTTCCACAGCAATTATTTCAGCTTGCAAGTCAGCAAAATGCCACTCGGCCCTGTCTGGTTGGTCCATCATCTTGTGGGCCTCCTGCAGCCAGCGTGCAGAGTTCCTACGCTACAACTACCACTCAGACTATGGTATCACCAATACAGGCCACTTACATTACACCAGGAACTTTATCCAGTGTTTCTCCAAGACTACCTCATATCAACTCCCTCTCTTCACCCTTGGGAAATGTTCAAGCTGCCGGGGAGATACGTGCCCCTGCACCACATCTCCAGCCTTATAGACCCCCCACATCCATCCCAGCCTCCAGTCCATGTACAGTTCCGCATGGGAGGCCAAGTCAGCCTACACCCGGTAATATTCCAGTAACTTCTCCCCCATTTTCTCACCAGACACCCCGGCCAATGCCGGCAACCTGTCAGTCTGTTCCTCATAGGGGGCATTGGCCCGTAAGTACAGGTGGGTTATCCACGCCTAATTTATTTGCTGCCATGAATTCTCGCACTGATGCTAACAGTCAACCTGGTATAAATCTGCCAAATGTTCGGCCAGATTTGCCTGCATTGAAGAACTTGAACCTATCCAAATTTGGCTGTAATAGCACGCCGGCTAACTCGGCACATCAAGCTACATCACCTGATGTAGTCTATTTATCAGATGATGAATGATCAGAGGGAGTATTTAAATATCTTTTGCGTATTTGTCCTAACACTAGGCAATTTTTTCTTTTCCTTCGTTGAGAGGCTTCTAACAATAATTTAGGAGGGCAGATACTGTTGCGGTGGTGGTGCTGACAGCAACGGTGCAGTCTCGTCCTCATCTGTTTTTATTGTGTTGTAATTATTATTCATTTTAAAATGTATATTCAGTGTAATTAGTTGTATGGTTCTCCTTTGTATTGCAATGAATGGATGTGCTAGTTTGGTGGGGGAGATGAATGAGTGTTAGTTGAAATGAAAGGATGTTGCTGTTCATATCACATTTTAGATTTAAAATACTTAAGGTTTTATGTAAATTAGTATGTAGAAGTGCCCTCCAGGCACCAGTTCTCTAGGCAAAGCAATTCGTTAATAAGCAAATTACTTCTCTTGCACTCTTTAAGGATACTTCATACTTCGTAGTGCTCTTCTAAGGATGCTCACTTGATCTAGATGTTCTTTTGATTAAGAAGTGCTAATTATTAGTTGTGCAAAAGTTCATTCCACAAAATACCCAAATACTCAATAAAGCTCCTGGATAAATTTTAGTTAAATACGAAGATCTATCCAAATATAAAATCGTTGGTAAATCATAAATTTAAAATTTTATGTATAATATTCCAATCAATATTAATTTCTTCAAATGTAAAAACTTAACAGAAATGATTTTTTTTCTATTATGCTTTTGTTAAAATATTCCATTGAAATAAGTTCTTAAATAACAAAAAATTTACTTATTTAAATTATATTACAAACACATTTAAATTTTGAATAATTTAAATATTCTTACATTACAGAATTTAACAGTTGAATTGCTAAAGTGTCATCATTTATATACATATAAAAGATTATTAAAACTTATATCAAATTGATGCTATCCTATTATTTTTGAGGTAAAAAATTGATGCTATCCTATATAATGGAATGGATCATATATAGCGCTTATGAAAATGCAAATTAATTCACAATATTTATTTCGGTCCTTTATATAAAACAAATGAGCCTAATTTTTAATTCTAATTATACCAAACATGGACTCATTATGTATTAATTGTTAATTTTTTTATATTTTAATTTATTGTGAAATCTAATAATTAGATGTATACTTATTCTTTATCTAAGTAGTTAATTATTTTCCTATTAACAATAATATGTTTTATTAATTAGAAAAAATATGTGTTTTGCAACAAGTGTTACTCTAGTTTTTTAGTGTCATTAATTATTTTTTCACTAATATCTTTAATAATTGTCACTTTAACTTTTTAATATAAAATTTTAATAATAAAGTTAGTTTTGTAAAAAAATATTACTTTTCTTTTCTATTTATTTTTATTTTTAGTAAGAAAAACTTAGGATGACATTTATCATGGAATTAACAAAGTGAGTAAGTCACACTCATGGGTGAAAAAAATCATTGCTTGAATTAAGTATAGTGTCATCAAATATTATCATTATTTAAATCATTTAATTATATTAGAATAATAAATATAAATTTATGATTATTAATTAAAATTAACTAACTTATCTATTTGTTTTGGTTTTGATGAATTAGTTATTTTTTATATATTTAAAGATTAGAAGGAGTCTAAATCAATGATCTTGAAAATTTTAAATAAAAGAATTAGAGTTGAAAATGAGTAAGGTCAAGTTTAACTTGAAAGAATAAGATTTGATTAAGCTCAAAGTTCAAATTGAGTTCAATATGAACTTTTGCTTTTCAAATCAACCTCAATTTGATTCATACTTGCAAAGTCAACTTATTTAGCTTGATTCAATTCGAAATTGTGATTAAGTGTTTAATTTTTTGTTGGAATTGAGTGTTGTTCTAGTATCTTCTAATAATTTTGCAGATATCTATGTGGTTGGTCAATCTCTATCATGCAAAAAATTAATTAGTTCTAATTTAAGACTATCAACGAGTGTTCGTACTAACCTCCACTTGAAAAGTAATAAAAAAATTTAATTCAAGAGAAAAATTAATAACACTTACTTATATGTCATGTGATAATTATTAATTAGCAAACATATGACCTAAGATCACCTAAATTTTTTTTCATTCATGTTCAGGTATAGGAAGAGGGACACCATCCCAATCCTTGAGGAACAAGCAGCGGGTCTATCATCCTTCACTGATTAATTACACTAAAAAGTTCATCAAAATCTTCTCTAGGGGACTTCATTTTCCTCCCTTGACAAATTTATAAAGTGTACACTCAACTTCTTTGTGCAAGACAACCTTCAGTGCCTCTTCAAAAGAAGCAATCTTCAGGAATATGAAAAGCATCTCTACTTTGCAAAGCCATCATGACTCAACAATTAATGCTTGGTCCACTATCACGTGCTTTAGTTTTTGTATCAGTGGGTACGTGCATGGCATTACTCGGGTCACTAATTAATGTAGGCAAAAACATAATCATGATTGAAACTCCAACTGGGGTTAATTACCTTGAAAACTGTCACCATGCAAAGCTTTGTTCCTTGATACCTCAATCAAAGGGTTATCAACAGGGGTACCTTCCTGTATGGATCGGAGTCCAGCTATTCTATATATATGTATGAAAATGGAACCAATTAAGTCACCTGAGGCTGAAGGGCAAACATGCATGTTGTGATTCAGCAGTTTTACAGTGCCTTCTACTTCTAGTACTATCGTAGCCTTTCAAGGAAGGTTTGCTTATTCTCACAAACATTAATTGCAGCTCCTGTAACACTCTGTTGCAAAGTATATACATATGGCAAGCTTTCGAAAATTCTAGCATTCAAAAACCTGTAACAAACATGACATCACATCATTGCCTATGAACCATAATGTGCTTGAGAAGTGCTATAAGTCCACTTGCATGCAAAACATGGATGCTACTTAACATTTTAATGTTTCTAATGATTTTTTTTTAATCTAACGCCAATAAACTATCGTGGATCATGGATGCCAATTTTATTTACTATAGACTGATAATATGGTAATTTAACCTTTTTTAATTTTTTTCTAAAGTTTTAAAATTAAGGAATTTATTAAAGTAATTTTTATTGTTGAATTAATAAATTTAGGAATTTTATAATATAAAAAAACAAAAAAAAAATTCTTAAAATATTTTAACATCTAAAATATGTAAAAAAAATGAAATTCATTTACATCTATGTAAATTTATAAATTATTTAACAAACTTGTATATGATTAATTTTTTATCAATACAAGGATGTAACCTTTTTCAAATGCTGAATATCGTCTAATATTATTAAAAAGTAATTAGTCTTTAAATATTATAATCATATTTTAAATAAATTAACTTTTATCTAGTCGCTCTTTTGAGTTTTATGTTTTTTTTTTCAATCCGTGAAAATTTTCTGCCAACTAAAATTTATTTCTTAACAAAGAAAGGAGTAAAATTTTATTTAGCATCCAATTAATCCTCCTCCCACTAGATTGATTCATTTTGGGGTAAAAACATAAAAGTGTATTTCCAATTGTGTCGAATCCTTGCTAATAAATTTTTGTTAAATAAAGTTATAAAACTTTCTATTCCTAAGAAAAACATTTATATATAAAAAAAATAATAGTTATGAAAAATATAACTTAATAAGATTCTCCTATTATAATAAATTTGTTAGAGATATTTATTACGGATCAATTTGTAATCCAACCCAACCTGATTATATTAAGATTTAAGTTTGATTTTTAGGTGTTAAGATCGAATTCAATTCAAGTCAATTAAGATCTAATCTCATATACAAGTTCCGTAATGAGTTGTATTTTTTAAAACCCAACTTAATTATGTTTTTTTCCTATATTTGAGAATAAAGAATAGTTTGTAGGGGAGGAGAGGGATGCTGCCAAACCACAAAGTCACGTTATATAATTAGCAAGAAAGCAGGCAACCTTATTAGTTTCCCTATGAACAAAACTAACGTTGAGGATATCCGCTATGTCGCAAAGAATGTGGCTGAAAGCTCGATCCCTGGGAAGAGTTAGGCCATGAATGAGTGCAAGTAACTCAGACTTGTTATATCGCCTAGGATGAGAACCCGTTTTTAAGGTCTAATATAGTATTTATAATAACTTCTTTTTTAAATATTTTGCAGAATAAGACGATATATAGAATATAAATTTATCTTTCAATAAATTTAAATTTAAACTTTTATGCAAGCTCAACATTTAAAAAGATAAATAAAGAAAACATTTTTATACATTATTACAAAATTAAGAAAATAAAAATAATATTATTGTTATTATTATGGTAATTACGACAAATATTCATTTATTTTACTTAAATAATTTGGTTTGTTTGGCCTAAAAAGACTTTTTAAATGGTCTTAGAACTAGCTTTATTTTTTTAAAACTAAATATGTTTTAATAAAAACTTTAACATAATTTATTTTCTAAAAAAATTGACCTAAGTCTGTTGTACATTAAGCCTTAGATTCTTATCGAGTCACCTGACCTATTATTACGTACCTCTAATGAAAGACACCAATTTTTGTGCGTAAAATAGGAAAAATGTGAGGTGAGAGAATCAGATTTTTCTCATTGTTTCATATTATTTTTAAAATCAAATTTATTTTGATTTTTTTACGCTAAATGAATGGCCTCATATCTATTTATTTAAATATTTTAATTATCCGAATAAAATTGGGTATTCATAGTTCATACAACTATATGACATAGTGAGATTTTCCAATTATGGTAAATTTGTTCTAAAACAACAAAGGAACTCTTTTTATATTTAAATAACAATATCACCCTTACGTTTTCCTCTATTTTTTGAAAATTTCATTCTCTTTCCGTTTCCTTTACAAGTTATCCCAAAATTTCTTAAGTAATGTTTTGATATGATATTTTAACTAGGTTTTAACTTTTTTATCAATTAAAAAATTTATTTGATTGTTTGGTAAAAAAAAAATTTTAATTAACATTTTTTGAAATATTATTTAAAGTAATATTTTTTTTAAAACACTAGTTTCTAGTTTTTTTATATATTTTTTTTCATTTTTATTCTCAATGTATTTATCTAATTTCCTAGTTACTTTTTAAATAAATTATGATTGTATTATTTTTCTGTCATTTTACATTTTTAGTTACTTCAACATTTAGTTCTATCGAACACTTAATATTTAATAAGTTAGTTTTTTAATTTCCAACTATCAACTTCTTACTTTTAACTATCAATTAACTTTTAGTTATCTTTTTATATTATTTAAACTTTACTTATCTTTTGACCAAAATTCTTACTCTATCTTGCCAAGAGTCAGACGGTTAAGATAAAAAATAAAATTAAACAAATTCTACCAAACAAATATTGGTTGAGTGTGCACTGTATACACTCTATACCATTTGCAAGTACCAGCTATCATTTGAATGGAACATATGAAATGTAAAGGAAAATATTTGGATCATTTGAATGAAAAATATATGAATTGGAAACGAAAATAATTGGACAAAGGATTTGCAAAAAAATGAAGAACAAATATTGCTCATTGATTAATATTTGTTTATTTACAATCATTTGTGAGTATTGATTCCTCTAGCCGCCTTATTCTTCAACATTCTTGTAAACATATTATGACTTGTTTTGGCACTTTCGCAGGCAAGAATCCCCCGCATAAGATACAAAACCATGAGCATCTGTCAAGTAAATTCAATTATAAAAAAAAAAATGTAAGATAAAGAATACCAATATTGACTCAATTATAAAGAATATAAAACCTTTAAAATAGAGCTATGTTGTAAGAAAAAGAATACCAATATTGACTGTAATGGATTTGTTCACACCACAACCAGTAATACAATCGTATTTATCGATTGGCGCTGTTTTATGGCATTTTGCAACACAGATAGCAAAACATATTGGATATCCAAGGTTAGATATTAAACAATCTACGCCACATTGTGCAGGACATGAAAGCTTGTCTGGCTGAGTTTTCATTGATGCATAATAGTAATCAGCTTGTACGACGATCAACATAATCATGATCGTCATTCCAATAATTTTCATCTCATTCTTTGCCATAACTTTGCTCAAAGTCTTTAGAATCTCTCTCAGGATTTATATAGATGATATATTCTTATTATGATATTTCAAAGAAAACAAACATCAATTTATGTGAATTTAACTTTAATCCTTCAAAGAAGGATTGGAAGTTCATGCGGCGAGATGTTGTCGTTTGTGGATCATTCATTGTCACTGTGGCAGCGGTGGAAGTTGTCTTGGGTGATAGATAGGGATAATCAAGGAAATACAAAGATGAAAATAACCCTCCACCCTCTGTTTAAAACTTAATAGATCTAACTTCAAACAATATAAATTGAGGACACAAAATATATGCACTATACCACTTGCTAGTATCGTCTACCATTTGACAAGAACATAAGAAAAATAATTCAACAAAGGATTTATTTACTCGTTGATTAATATTTGTTTATTATAATCATGCATCAGTATTATTTCTCGTAACAACTTTCTTGAACATTTTTGTCACAAATTATTACTTGTTCTAATACTATTGTAAGCAAGAATCTACCACACACCACACTGATCACAACACCACGAGCATCCAACACATAAAATTAATTATTAAAAGATATAATAACATAATTAACTCAATTATAAATAATAAATATAAAACATTAAAAAGAGACCAATTTGTAAAACAAATGAATACTGGTGTTAATAAACTTGTTCACGCAACAACGAGTAATGCAATTGTAATAATCTTCAGACTTTTTAAGGATATTTTGCAACACAAATAACAAAACATAATGAATACCCAATGTTAGAAAGAAAAGAAAAAAAACAATCTATGTCACATATTGCAGGACAACTGAGCTGCTTAGCAAACACTGTGGTTGACTCAATTTTAATAGATGGAGAATCATAACTACCTTATGTGTATCCCAACATAATCATGATCAGATGTTAGGAGATCACTCTTATCAGGACGCGAATCTGAGAATTTGAGAACCAAAAGAAGAAAGAACGTGTTATTTCATTCATAGTCCACTTGGCAAAACAATCTGAGTATTTATATGTTTCAATACAAATGCTTTAACTATCTAACAAACTCATTTGATATCAGAAATCCTATTACAAGCCTATTTGAGACTAACTAAACTGTATAGTCCTTGGCCCAACTTGGCTTCTTCTTCTCTCTAATGGGTCTGTTAACATGATGGCCCGTAACATCTGCCTCCCCTACAACATTGACCTTGTCCTCAAGGGTCAAATGAGGATAAGCCTTGTGAAACTCAGCAGCAACTTCCCATGAAGAATCTTCTGGTATAGTGTTGGACCATTGCACTAAGTATTGCAATTGAGGTGAACCCCGAACTAAAACTTCTCTTGAAGCCACCACAGCAACAAGTGCTTGAATTGGCTTGTTGCTAATACTAGAACTTGGGAGTGGAGAAAAACTTAACTCCTCTGTAACTCCATGAAAAGGCTTCAAATTGGAAATATGAAAATCGGATGTATTTGACTTCCAGCAGGTAACTGTACTTCATATGCTACTGGGTTGATGACTTTAGTAATAGCAAATGGCCCAAAATAACGCTTGGCCAGCTTATGATGAGCTCTCTTAGCAACCGAAATTTGTCTATAAGGTTGGAGTCTCCCTAGCACCAATTCTCCTACCTTAAACAAAAAATCCCTCCTAGGCTTATCAGCCTGCAACTTCATCCTTTGCTGAGCTCTCTCCAAATGTATCTTCAGTTGAGAAAGTACCTTTGTACGTTTCTGTAAGACTGAATCCAATGCATCAATCTGCAGAAACCCATGTGGGGCAGTAGGAATCATGGTTGGTACCTTACCATAAAGCGCTTGAAAAGGAGAGATACCAATTGCCGAATGAACAGAGGTGTTGTAATGCAACTCAGCCCAACACAAATAATGGAACCAACAATTATTCTGATCAGAGCAATAAGCTCTTAAGTATTGTTCCAAATATTTATTTGTAATCTCAGACTGCCCATCAGTTTGCGAATGGTATGCAGAGCTGGCCTTCAACTTCGTTCCACTTAAAAGAAACAATTTCTTACAAAAGTGGCTCATAAAGATAGGGTCCCTGTCTGACAATAAGGTCTTTGGAAAACCATGCAATTTGACCACCATATTACAAAATAAGTGTGCCACAGTTGCTGCAGTATAAGATGCTGGCAGTCCTCCAAAATGACCATATATTGTCAATCGATCAACAACAACTAAAATAGTGGAATTTCCAGAAGAACAAGGTAAAGAAGTTATAAAATCCAATGTCAAGTCTTCAAAAACTCCATTAGGAATAGGTAAAGGATTTAATAGACCCATTGGAACTTGAGTGGAAGTTTTGATTTGCTGACATGCGGTGATGAAATCCTTGACATCTTTTCTCATATTCTTCCAAGTAAAAGAAGAAGAAAGGCGTAAAAAGGTTCTTTGTATACCAGCATGCCCCCCAATTGGAGAACTATGGGCCTCTTGTATGAGCAAAGACTTCAAATCAGACGTGGAACTCAACAACATTCTATCTTTGTAAAACAGAATTCATTTCCTGGTATGCAACAACGGATCAGTGTTGAAACCATCTAATAAAGACTGATGCTTAGCTTGTAACTCAGCACTATTAGTGTTTTCCAATCTAATTTTAGTAAGGATATCAAAAGAAGGCACAAATAAACTGTTGTACAAATTACTAAAAGACACCTCCTTAGATTGCCACAAATATTTATTGTTATAAACTAAATTAAAAAAAATTAACAATTGAGTTTTACATATAGAACCGAAGAAGTAGTATTTATGTAAACATTAAATAGTATTTTTTATTATACTTTTTTATCTCATAATAAATGTCGTGTAAGAAGAAATTTTAAAAAATCATTTTAGTTTTTTAACATTGATTTTTTAGTCAAGCTTGCATGAGTTAAGCTTCATTAATTATTCACTATCAATCAATTTTGATTAGTTAATTAATATTCCCTCCGATTTCAAATATAAGAAGAAAAAAAACACCTTAATCTTGATCAAAAATATAAAAAAATCATAATTAATTTTATCTTAATTAATGCTAATGTTTCTATATCATCATTTAGTTAAATGAGGTTTTAGTTGAATGATTCTTTTCTATTCCTGATCACAAGATTCAATGAAACGTAATTTAGGGGAAAAAATAAATTTAAATTAAGATTAATACAATCAAATATAGTTAACTAACTTTTTTAATTAGCATAAAATAATTTTTATTTTTATATTTGAGAACAGAGGAAATAATTTTTTAACAAAAAATAATCATCTCTCTCCTATTTATTTCATGCACTCACCTCCTTAGTCCTTACAATCTCTTTCCTCCCACCAAAAAACATACTAATACACTTTTTATTTATTGTATTTTGTTTGTATCATAATAAATGTTGTATAAGAAGAAATTAATATAAGTGTTAATTTAGTTTTTCAGACATGGGGTACAAAATTAGAATTTATAGAACAATAAAAATAGAATAAAAAATAAGATTTTAGATAGGATATAAAGATCACTAATATTAATATGAAAATAAGATTAACAAACATGAAATATAAGATAAATATTCATTTGTAATCCTATAATTGTCTTTTTAAAATATCATATACTTATTTCAGAAATATATTTTCAGAACTATACGATACATAGTTTTAAAAATATATTTCAATAAGTATATATTATTATGGAAAGACATTTTCAGAAAATAAAAAGGGATTTCAATGGGTGTGTCTCTTTAATAAATAAATAAAAAGATATAGTGAGCAATTAAAATATAAAAAGGGGGAATGCGGTGTACTTAGGAAAAAAATTGTAGGCGTGGTTCAATATTTATGGCCTTGGCCTTCGGCCAGCTGAATAAATAGGAAACATACATTTTAATTAATTAATATATATATAAGACATATATCAGGTAGGAAGAAACTGAGCCCAAAATGAAAACGTACAATGATGAGTTTTGATTCACCAAATAATAATAATTATATTAATAAACACAACAATCATATCAGATATATATTCAATTAAGGTGGTCGAGTACCTATTCAATCCTAAATAAAGACAAAACAATCATGCTTATAAATAATTACAAGATTAGGTCATCTAATCTTAATTGGGAGACAGATTACCTAGATGGTAATCTAATCAACACACATAAACCCAAGGTCCAAAGTTCAACATGGTTTGTATAAATAAAGTAAGACCTTCGTGTATAAACAATATTCATTTACACTCATTTATTATCCTATTTATTGCTAAAGGCCAAAATCTAATGTGAGTGTCTTTTGCATATATCTCCCTTTCACTCTTTATGGATACCTTAACAGACCAATTAGATAACACCCCATTGAATCACGTCGGAAAGAGAGGGATTCAAAGGTTGTGTAGGTGTGGGATTTTACAATTGAGTATGATTTAAATAAATTAATTGATACTACCTATATGACTATATCAACAAGATGCATCTATCTTTCGGTAACATATTGTAACGTCCTGTATGTATCCGGTTCGTTAATATTCATTTATGGTCATTAACGCAGCAATTAACAAAGATAATTAATTCGGAAGCAATAAACAAAAATGACGTCATCACACGTCAATATCAACACCCACTGAACATTATATATGGTGAATTCTCAATATGTACAGTGTCTATACAAAACTGTGCATAATCCCATCAGGGTACAAAACATCAGGCATAATCAAAATATTGAGCTAACAAACTCTTAAAATCTATGCCTAAGGTTCACACAGAACTTATCCCTACACAGGCCTCTTGCCCTGGGATCCACCATCCGCTCCCTGAGCATCACCTGCAAAACATATAATCCCCAACAGAGGTGAGATAACAATCTCAGTAAACTCAGGGTCCTTGGAGGTCTTTCCTCCCCTTGGTTCACTTCCATGGCATATAATATTAAAATTGGCATCACACCATCTAGCCATCAAGGCTCTCAAAACACATCACATGTATATCACAACACAGGTGTCATTCCGTTGGGCGCTACCAACATCAGGAATGTAACACAGATATAGAAAACATATACACATAAAACATTGCCTGAGAGAGATCATCCACTGAAGGGCACATTCTCTCAGGACTCTGTGCACATTCCCTGAGGAAGATTATCCACTGAAGGGCACATTCCCTCAGGACTTTATGTCAATGTCTGAAAAAGATCATCCACTGAATGGCACATTCTCTCAGGACTTACTCTGACCTATACGGCACTTCCGAGGGAAGATCATCCACTTAAGGGCACATTTCCAAAGGAAGTCCATAAACAATCTATTCTACTGGCCAGATAATCTCATCAATCACACAACACATCATCACAGTGTATATCATATACATGTCCTCAATTAAAGCAGTAACACACAATTTCAATACACATGCATCATGACATATAATAATCATTACTCCCTCAAAGTATGGTGGAACATAGTCAATGGGAAACACTCCCAAGAACAAAGAGCTTACCTGCACTCTGTGCTACACCGGCTCTCCCGGCTTTGTGGTCACAACCACCAGTAACCTCTGTATCATGCCCTACAAAAGGTATATAATCAATCAATAACGGTCCTCAACCATTAGAATGAAAAGAAACACAAATCTTTTCCACATAAACCTCATCTACTCTTTTCTCTAAGTTACAAGGGCTAGTCACCTAATTGGTGACTTACAAACCCCCAACAAGATCTATTTTGGCCTAATCAAGGCACTAGAGTCTCCCTAATACTATGCATAAGCCAATTCCATGCTCTAACCAGACCATATTTCAATGATTATCAAGTTCATCAAAATGGTTACTTCAACACTTTTTCATCGTTTATATGGTCTCCTGAACATATTTTGTAAAAGCACCTAGGTTCATACATATCATAATACCCTTCATCTAACCAACATTCTTCTTACTCATACATATCTCAGAGTCAAAATCAAACTTCATCAAAAGTCATGTTTCAAAGTTCAATCTTTATCAGAACAACCTCCTGAGCATACTTTTCTAAAGAACCCAAGCCTAATTTCAGCTCTAACGCAAATGGGTTACTATTCACCTCAAGAACAAATTCACAAATCAACCGGTAAAACTTGAGTTTCTTACCTCCAAACTGTTGAAGAAAGCTAGATGATCACTTCTCCAAGCTTTAGCGTCCTTGAAACGCCTCATTTCTCCTCCAAATCCCAACTTTGAGAAGTTCCCTAGAGAACTGGATCTCTCTAATTGATGATTTTTTCTGAGAACTAAGCTTGGAATCTAGCTCGTAGAGTAGTTCTAATCAACTTTCTAGTTGGGTGGAAAGTGTTTTTGTCAATGGTTGGGTAGTTATGAAGCTTCTCACACTCGTCAATGGCAGAAGCAGAGAAAAGGAAGAAGGGATGAAGCTTTGGTCATTATACATATCACTTAAGAATTTCACAGTTGGGTATGTTTGGCTTTGAGTAGTTATGAGATGGGTGACCTTCTGGGGAGTTTCTTAGAAAGCATGTGAGTGAGGACAAAACACATTAAAAAGTCTCTTATTGATGTAGGGATAGTCATTGCTCTTGAAAGTAGTCGAAGTAAATCGTCGGGGTCTCAAAAAGGAAAAGACTACTTACGGAGGATTGTGACTAGTAGAGGATTTTAACCAACAAGGAAATTATGTCAAGTGCATAATGTGGGAACCGTCAAAAAATTGACAATTAAGGACACTATAAACTACATGCGAAAAATAACAAGTACCCTTTAGAAGCAAAAGCCCATGTTCAACTACTATATGACTGGAGGTACACCAATAATAATAATAACATTTTGATTTATGTATTTCTTTTCTTTTTAATTGATTTTAAACGTAAGTAAATATTTTGTCCAAAAATAAAAATAGAAGTTGAGAAATATTGTGTAACACACCCAAAAGAAAGAGGAGAAAAGTTTGATAACTCTATAGTAAGAGTAAGGTGTAAAGTTGAATAAAAAAAAAGAATAAGGTGTAAAGTTACATAATTGATTAAAAATTAAAAATCAAAATTATGATAAAGTATATGTACTATAATTCACCATTTATTTTCTTGAATAATAATAATACCATTTTGTTGACATTGTCTTAGATATAGGAGATATTATGAGCATGTTAAAGCAAATATCACTATAAGCAAATTGGAATGTCCATGTTAGAGCAAGTATCACTTTGAGCAAACTGGAATGCATAGCACCCCAAACCTTATTTTGTAGTTATTCAGAGTAGTCGCTCATCCAATTGCACTGTCAATGGAAAAAGAAAGTTAGGTTTCTCCCACGCAAAGCGGCCAAAGCCCCGTAAGTGTGACGTTCATTTGGGTAAGGCACTGTTACAATATATTTTAGAGTAACAAATATATTATATTCATTAATCAATATTATATTTATTTTAATTAGTAATTTATTTTCCTATTTTTTAAAGTATTTATTGTAATGATATTTATGTAACGAATAAAAAATGGACAGATAAAAATTAAATTATATTTTGAATAAATAGTCATTTTTGTTTTTGAATATGTAAAGAATTGACAAATTCATTTTTATTGATAGTAACGAAGGAAAGTTAACACGTAGATGAATTTATCAAATTTTTTCTACTTTCGAGTACTAAAATTTGAATTTTCATCTTTTGAAAATGAATTTATCAATACTTTATATATTTAAGGATAAAAAATGACTTTTTTTTTTTTTATGTTTGCTTGTATTTTTTTTTTCCAAACTTTGACCCTTCATGTGATTTGGTCTTTATTAATCTATTTTTTTGCCGATTTTTTGTTAAAAATGTTCTTTCTCTCTTGTATGACTCTTTCCCAAATGGTTCCGCTACAAGCTTTCACGGTTTCTCTTTCTTTTAATTTTGTTTCCAGTTCCGTCCTCTTTAACCCACTGCACCCTTCATATGTTTTTGTGTTATGCTACATTTGGCAAAAACTTGTTGATTAAGTTAATTAAAAGTTTATAACTCATTGTAAGCTATGAGTTGAAAAGTTGAAAATTTATAATTTAATTGATTTAATTGAAAGTATTTGATAAAATTAGTTGAAAACTTATTGATAAATATCAAATAACATAAAAATAAATATTTAATATTTTTATTTTTGAATTTAATTTTTTAATAATTACCATCTTAAAAGCAGGATATTAATTTTATGTTATAAAAAATAATAAAGATTTGGGGATTTTACTCATTAATAATTTAAACTAACTTACATAAATTTTTAATTTATACTTTTTTTAATTTTTGAGAGTGTTACACTGTTTACTAACATATTAGAATTCAAGAATTTATTAAATGATGTTTCATTTTTTAAACAATAAATTATTTTTTTATAAAGAAAATAAATTATATTAAAATATTTTAACATCTCAAATGCGTAAAAATAAAAATGTATTTACGTCTATTTAAATTTAGAAATTATCATATGAGTTTTCAGATAAAAAATAGCAAAGTTGTACATAATTTAGATTTTCTACAAATACAATAACATAACATAACATTTTTTTTAATTTGTAATATCGTCTGACATTATTAAAAAGTAATTAGTATTCAAATATTATATTCATATTTTAAATAAAATGTAAGTTTTATCTTATCGTTCTTTTTTAGTTTTATGTCCTTTTTTTATTGGTAAAAATTATCAAATATATTTATTTTTTATAAGAAAATAAGTAATGTTATAAAATTGCATTTTATTACTCAGAAAAAATATTTTCTTTTGCTGGAAAGAAAAAAACATCTTTATATAAAGAAAATAAGTTTTATTAATTTATATTACTTTTTTATTCATTAAATAAATAAGTAACTCGTTCACAACTACATAACTTAGTGATTTTCTCCTATATGCTACGGTAAATTTGTCCCAAAACTATGAAATTCCTCTAATGTATAAATAGATCCTTAACATAAAAATCACTTATACGAATCAAAACGAAATTAGACATATTTTACCAAACAATATTGATTAAGGACGAAAAGCTTATGCATTATACCAATTGCAAAGTACCATCCATGAAAAATAAAAAGAGGTGTTACTCATTGTATAATATTTTTTATTACAATCATCTATGAATATTATTTCTCTTAACAATCTCATTTTTTTAACATATTTATAACAAATTATTACTTTTTAATGCACTCATGCAAGCAAGAATTCACCGCATTCATCGCAGAAGCTCCAAGACCACGAGCATCTGTCACGTAAATTATTAAAAATGTATAATTGAAAATATGGTTAACTCAATCATAAAGAATAAACCTTAAAAAGAGACAAATATAAGAGAATACATACCAATGTTGATATCATTGAACTTGTTAACGCCACAACGAGTAATACAATTGTAGACACTTGAGGGTGGATTTTTAGGACATTTTGAAACACAAATAGCATAACATATAGGATACCCAATGTTAGCTAGAAAACAATCTATGCCACATTGCGCAGGACATGAGAGTTTATCAGTTTCACTGTTTGACTCGATTTTTATAGATGGAGAATTATAATTAGCTTGTGCAAAACCCAACATAATCATGATCATGATTGCGACTTCGATAGGTTTCAATTCGTTCTTTGCCATATCTTTTCTATAAATTTTTATAATTTATCTAGAATTTTGTATAAGTGCTAAATTCTTATTGTGATGTTTCAAAGAAATAAACAACAATTTATAGGCACATTTTTTTTACTGAGCACAAAATAATGTTTTAAATAATTTTAACTCCTTCAAGTGTTGAATTAGTAAATAAATGAAAATTATATTATATGAGACCAAATTAATGTATACATACTCATTTTGACCAAGTCAATATATACTTATTATTTATGTTATATATGAATTAATTTATATTTATTAATATTAATTTATTAATATACTAATAATATTAAATACTAATAAATATATAATATTAAAGAAGAAAAAAATAAATATTAAGAAAAGTGGTTAATTTAATTAATAACAATAAATTTGTCTTAAATTTATAATTTTTTCTAAAATTATCTTTGTGCTTAATACTTTTTTCTCTTCTAATGATTTGTCAATACATTATCTTTTTTTTTCTTTAAATGAGGAGTATTTTTAATCTAAAAATGATTAATATAAAGAATATTATAGATTGAATCTTATAAAAAAAATATTATTTCAAACTTGAATCTTATAAATAAGAACAAAAGGAGTAGTTAACTTAAATTATTCCTTCCAAAAAAGTATAACTTAAATGATATTTATTAAGTTATTAATATATATTAATAATATTCAATATTCAATAAACAATAACAGTAATAAATATTAGTTTGTATAAATTTGTAAATACTAATAATTATACATTGGTAATAAATAAAAGAATAAATAAATTTTTGGTTTCATTATGAATTGTCTCTTTCTTTCTCTTACCAGGATTGAAGAATAGAAGAGTTTAATTTAAAAATTAAAACACTTCTATTATTATTTTTCATTCATGCATTAATTACTTAAGGGTAATTTTAGAGAAATAATACAATCACCAAAAAAATTAATATGAATAACTAAATTAATTATTTTTCTTGATAAGCGTAAATTAGTCAATATTATTTTTTAATTAGTAACAAGGGTAAATAAGTTTAAGACATAATAATTGAGTCTTACAAATAGGACCAATAAAGTAGTATTTGTGTGAACATTAAATAGTATTATTTATTGTACTCTCTTTGTCTCATAATAAATGTCGTGTAGGAAGAAATTAAAAAAATCTTAAAATAAGTACCATTTTAGTTTTTCAATATTGATTTTTTGGGCAAACTTGCACAAGTTAAACCTAATTAATTATTCACTATCAATCAATTTTGATTAGTTAATTAATACTCTCTCTAATATCAAATATAAGAAGAAGAAAATACCTTAATCTTGGTTTCAAATATAAGAAAATTTCAATTAACATCACCTTATTTAATGCTACTATTTCTAAAATAAATTTTATTTAATTGAAATTTATGCAACTAAATGTAGTTAACTAACTTTCATAGTTAACACGAATAATTTTTTTCTTATATTTGAGACAAAAAAAATAATTTTTTTTTTATATTTGAGACAAAAGAAAACAATATTTTAACAAAAAGTAATAATCTATCTCCTATTTACTCCATGCACTCACCTCCTTAGCCCTTACAATCTCTCTCCTCCAAAAAAACACACTAATACTTGTTTTATTTATTGTACTTTATTTGTCTCGTAATAAATGTTGTGTAAGAATAAATTTTTTAAAAATTAAAATAAGTGTTATTTTAGTTTTTTCAAATATGGGGTGTAAAATTAGGATTTAAGGAACAATAAAAATAAGATATTAGATAGGACTTGAAGATCACTAATAATATGATGAAAATAAAAGTAACAAACATTAGAGTGTAAGATAAACACTCATTTTCTAATATTGGAAATGTCTTTCTAGAATAACATATACCTATTTCGTAAATGTAATATTGTAACTATGATAAATAGTTCCAAAAATACATTTTCAGTATAGGTAAATGTTACTCTAGAAAAATATTTCCAAAATAGAAAAAGGGTTCCAAGGAGTGTATCTCTAACAAAAAAAGGATATAATGGCAATTAAAATATACAAAAGGGAGAATAGAGTGTGCTTAGTAATAGTGGAGCTTCAAGAGTAATTCTCATTCAATGAATGACCTCTGGACCTGAAAAAAAAATCTGCACATAATGACCTTCGTCACACTGTGTGCAGATTTTTTTAACATAGCACAAAATAATGCTTGTAAATAATTTTAACTCCTTCAAATGTTGAACTGGTAAATAATTGAAAATTATACTATATGTGAAACCAAATTAATATATATATATATATATAGACCAAAATTAATGTATATTCATTTTGACCAAGTCAATATATACTTATTATTTATGCTATATATGAATTAATTTATTAATAATAAATATTAATAAAATATTTATGCTATATTAGATAGTAATTTATTAATATTAATAAAATATTCATTTTATGTTATTTATGCTATATTATTTATTAATATAATAAATATTAAATACTAAAAATTAATAAATATATAATATTAAAGAAGGAAAAAAAATAATTATTAAGAAAATTGGTTAATTTAGTTAATAGCAATAAATTTATCTTAAATTTATAACTTTTTCTAAAACTATTATTGTCATTAATATTGTATATCTTCTAATGGTTGGTCAATATATTATATTTCTTTTTTAATGAGATATATTTTTTGTTTAAAAATAATTAATACAATAAACATTATAAATTGATAGTATAAAAAGGAACAATCATTATTTCATATTTTAGTCTTATAAATAAAAAGAAAAAGAATATGTAACAAAACCACTAGGATCAGCCTAGTGAGATGTTTAGGATAATATGCATGAGATCATAAATTCGAACTTCAGTGTTAAGATCGTAAGAAAAGAAAAAAAAAGAAAAAGGAAGAAGTATGTAACTTAAAATATGTCTTCCAAAAAAATATAACTTACACAAAAGTATAAATAATATTAACAATTATACATTATTAATAAATAAAATTATAATTTGTTGGTTTCATTATTAACTAAATAAATAATATAATATTATAAAATAAAAAAATAATAACTTTAATTTTCAATATTATATTTTTTAATTATAAATTAATTACTATATGTAAAATATAAAATAATGATAAATAAAATTGTAATTTTTTAATTTATTACTAATAAATAGATAATAAAATGTTATATATTTATTAATTTATTAGTACAAATAATAACAAAAACATAACAACAATAACAGCTGGCTGGTTAAAGGTGCCGCGAGTCAAACTTTATCATCAGCTTATCTTTTTTGGGTTGTTCAGTCTGCACTTTTCATTTTTAGACCGCCAAACCCAATCTTTGACCTTTATTCTTTTTGACAAATGCTATTATATCCACTCTCCTTTTTATAAGTTCACTCCCCTTTTATTTTAATTCAAAAGTACTATCATTAATACTCTCTATACCCAAAATACCCTTGTATGTTGTTTAATTATTATTTTGGAACAAAGTTTTTGGAATGCTGCTTTAATTTTAGTTTCAGAAAGTAGTTTTCGGAGTGTAAAATTTGACAGTCTTCTAGAAACTATTATCCAGAATACAACAATAAAGTCCCGAAAATTACTTTCCAGAATTTTATTTTAGATTTTGTGTTTCAAAAAATACTTTCTAGAATTTTGTTTTAGATTTTGTGTTCTGAAAAATACTTTCTAAAATACAACATGTAAAATAGTATTTCAGAAACTACTTTTTAGAATTTTTAAACAAACAATGTTTCAAAAAGTCACTGTATCAAATTTAATTTTGAATTTTCTTTCCTTCATAACTTTATTATTTTTAATTATGCATAAATTAAAAAAAAAAGGGTGCAAGCGTACTGTGTTTGAGAGCTTGAAGGATGAAAAAATTCTAATGTTAGACAAAGAGACCACGTATATAAATAAATATGACTGTATAAAAAAGTAAATCATTATAAAAATTCAACTATTACACACCATTGTAGAAGGAAACATAAAATATTATTAATTAAATATTAAAGAAATTCCTAGCAACATATAACACTATAAGTTTATTTAATTAAGTTTAAATTTTTAGCAAAAAAGAAGGAAATATTTAAAAATAATAATTTTACTAGCAATGAATAACTATAATTTATTTTGTTTAAAATTTAATATTTATATTAATTATTTCATGTATTATATGTGTTGGAAATATTGTACTTATCATTTAATTAATCATTGTATGTGAGTCCCCACATATTTAGAGGAAGAAACGAAAAAATAAACTTTGAAGGAAGAAAAAAATATGTGCATGCTCTATAATGTTTGACAGGATTAGAAAGTGGATCTTTTCATAACTTTCATATAAATAAACATTCCTATAAAATATTTAATTTGGAGAGCTTAAAAAAATAAGCAAAAATATATTTTATGGACAAGTCCTAAAATATTTTTATAAAGTTTTCTCAAATACCCTCACAAGCACTTATTATATAAAACGTCTAAATAAACATTTTATAAGTTCTTCCATATGAAATATTAATGATAATCCATCTTTGTTGCTTTTGGAGTAATCTATCAAGAATTTTAACAACCAGCTGATGCCCATATTATTGACGTTATCATTCATTTGATTTACTTTCAGAGTATGCAAATTAACCATATCCTAGCTACCACTCAATGATTCAAACTAGGTGATGTCTCTTTTGCTCATTCATTTAAACTAAAGGCATGGAAGCATTAGAGGTTGAAAATGTATCCCAGCATTTAAGAAACACAACTAAACCACCTCAACAACCTAACTTGAATAAGAAAGAAAGAGAATAAGCTGAACCACTCACTATTCCCCTTTGACACAATCACAATAAAAAAATAGGCAAGCCATGATATAGCCCAAGTTTGCACTTATGTTATGTCTACCCCTAGAAGAGCAAGGGGGTCCTTCCTAAAAGAGAGGCTCTCAGTTCTCTATCTTTTATTAGAAGCAAAAGTCAAGTCCTTTTGTGGTGTGGCTACGTACACGAGAACGTGAACAAAGGCCACTCCAATAGTGCTGCGGCTCTTGCATTTGTAAGTCCTTTTGTGACCATAATACACTCGGCAATCCAATTGCCAGAGAGGTTACCATTTCTAAAGAATCCTCCAAGATTCCTTCTGGGGTTAGATATCTTTATCCAATAAACTCTAAATTAATTTACTTGACTTTATAGGGGCGAGTCAAAGAGAACGACACACACAGAGTAAGACTTATTATACTATTATTATTTTTATTTTCACTCATCTCTTTATATATTTTTCTCTATTTTTCTTCAACTAAATATCTTTAAATTTTGTCTTAGTTCTCATATATTTCATTCTTTCTTATTTTCCTTAATTTTATTTTTCATTTCTATCAAACATACCATAAATTCTTGTGTATCTACCTAAATCTTTATCACTAGGCCGACCCTAATGACTTAGGCTAAAGATATTAAATATAAAGAGATTTATTTATTATGAATTATAAATATTATATCATGACTAAAGTACTAATTACATTAAAAAAAACTCAACACGTACACTTTTTTTTAATATATGCTGTTTAATACTTTGCATTATGAAGTATACTAAACAATAAATAAAAAGTGACATCCACATATTTTACTAATGAGTGATCTCATATAAATCTTATCTAAATATTAAAAAAATATGTTCTAGAGGATTTGTTGGTATCATTAATTTCTCATAAGCGTATACCGGCTTTATAGTGAATGATTAATTAAACATTTGTTGCTTTCCTTCTAAATGTGACGTGAAAGGAAACCGTCAAACTATTTGCCGAACCCTGCAATAGCCTGCTGAACTAATTTCATATAAAGCAAGAACTAGAGAACAAATATACATCTTATTATGTGTTTTTCTTACTAGATGATTAGTTTTTAATTATGATTCAGGAGAACGGTTATATGTCAAAACAATGAGCTGATGTAACAACATTCATTTTGAGGATAATGGGCACAAAGAGGAAGATTTGAAAGACATATATGACTGGCGTATCTCAGTGATTGATTTTAAATCCTATCCGGTTCCTATATATATGCAATACGATTTGATTTTTGACAGGGAATTGGTGCAACCTGGATGAACTTCTTGTTTATAATAATTAGTGTACACAATAATTGGTGCACGATAAATTATTAGATATTTATGAATCATTATATTATATGTTTATTGTATTCATCAATGTTTGTATGACACATATTTAAAAAAAACAATTTTAAAAGAAATTAAGAACAGCTAGTTATGTGGTCACATGAAAATCACTTAATAATTTCTCCAGATACAACTTTATATTTATCATCTATTTGGTCATATTATTAGTCATCAATGTAAAATTTTCAACAAACTTCTCTCATATAAAAAATTGGACATCTTAATCCTAAAATTTGTAAGACTGGACACCTATGAATATTCCAATAGGTACGGTTCAACAATAATTGCTAAATTAAATTTTGATATCATCTATTGATCATAGTATTATTCGGTGTAAAATCTTCACTGAAAGTAGGAAGCTTGCACTTTGATCCATTGGGATTTTATAACTCTGTTTAGTTTGGGTCCATAGATATCATTATCAAATTGAAGTGGCTAACCTTAGCTAAAGGCATGAATATCGCAAAGATACATATGGATGGAGTTGAAGAGCCAAATGGAGTAGTGATTTGTGATCACTGAGTCTCTTGACTATTGAGCATTGAGGTATATGGTCCAGAGGGCCATGAGTAGCAATTATGCTAAAAAGCCACTCATCTGTGTTCCCCAACATAACTTTATTCATTTTGACCAAACACGGTATATTCTTTCTCAAGCCTTTTTTTAGTGCTCAAAGGCCTTCCCAGTGGAATCTAGATGGGATATGCATAACTCTGCCTTTCCCTCGCCGACAAGTTAGTTGACTAAATATTTCAAGAACAAATATCATCACCATTGAAGTAAATGATTCAAATGTTTCTCCTCTCATGAATTAAAATTATGAACGTACTAGGTGGTAGGTGTACATATTTAACACAAAATTAACTAAAAATGAAAGCGAAACGCATTTCCTAAAACCTAAAGCAAATTGTATTTAGAATTTCGGTTCCTATACTCTTTTATATCTGGATTTTAAATAATTTTTAGTCATTTTAAAAAATTATATTCCAGTTTTTACAATTTAGAAACTTGGAACTAGCAGAGAATAAATTTAATTTGTAATCATTTTTATTATTACTAAAAAATGCATGTGTAGCTGGATCCCACACGAATCCAGACGACTATTATGACAACTTTAAAGAAAATTAAACGTAGCTATAAGAAAATAATAACAATTTTTTATTATAAAGGAATAATTAAAAAAATTAGGATAATATAGAAATAGAACGTACATGTTGCCATATATGATTTCACTGAACCTAAGTCAAAGTGTATATATATATATATATATATCAGGAAGTACTAGTTTTAAAACATACTGTGAGCGAAATCTGAGGCTGGTTAATTAATAAGCTATCTATTGGTTGGTGCACGTACGTATATATGCCTGATTTTCTGGTCACGGGCTTTGATAGAAGACTAGGCGAGGGAGTAATGAAATCCTAAACTATATTACTAGCACACACTCATATATAGGCTATTTATAATAAATAGAACAAATTGTGTTTTTTAAAAAAAAATAATGATCTTAGCATAATATTGTACTTAAACTAATATTAGGAAGCTTAGTTCCTTTTGTGACATTAAAAGAACTTTCCCTTTTCATCTTACGAAAAGCCATCTGCACGAGAAAACACTTCGATGGTTGGCTTTAATACGTAACTAATGTCAACTTGTTGTTTTGGCGATACTCGTATTTGAAGGTTATTTAGAAATATAAATCAAACCTATGGCAGCTACAATAGCGTGATTTGTTGAACTTACTCTGTTTTGTCTCGGATTCCCTTTCTTAACGCTAGGTAGGTGGTTTAGTCCAAGACGCTTCCTTCTAATTGGAGAAGACTCAATAACTTATGTTTAATTAATTAACTCCTGCTTTTCTGAAGTAATATCATCGTAATTTAAGTTACTTTGTTTGAATATCTTTCTCTCACCATTAACGAATATTTTGATTATTGCTTAAACCACAACTTATATATACTATTATAATAATAATAATTAATTAAGTAAGTACTGCATGTCTAATTAAATATTGACTCAACACTTTTATATTTTTTTTTGAGCATTGTAATTATAAGTGAATGTTTGAGTTGTCTCCGATTGCTGGAATAGAGAAAGATAAAATGAGCTTCTGCGTCTCACATACATACTGATGTAGTTCTACAAATTCATCATATTTTTCTCTCTCTTATAAAAAAAATCCAGTAATAGAGATAAGTTCTATCCTAGAGCTGTAGGTATTAATTAAAATTTAATCATGGATTAGATGTATTCAAAAGCAAAATTGTGAAGCTTTTTCTTGTGAAATTTCATTAGTCATATAAAACATTAATTGTTGCCGGAGAATAATGCCAATGCAGTCTTCAAAATAAAATAGTATGTATAGTAATATTAAAATTAGATAATGATAATATAAAGCAATAGCCAATTAAAGCACGTTGAATTTTAATAGCTTGGATAAAGAAAACGATTGCCCCCCTTGGAGTGGTTGGTCCTGGTCTCTCTCATATCATACACTGCCGAAAGGTAGAACTTCTGAAATCACTCATTGGTTTCCAAATTACAAAAATATCTCACTACACAATATCAATTGTGTATTACATTAAAAAAAATTGTAGGTTTATCAAAATTATACTAATATCAGATATAATATTTAGTTACTAATGTTAACTTGATTCAAATAAAATTAATCTTAAATAAAATATTATATTTGAGTCTTATACATAAAAATAAATAAATGTGGTTGAAAAATAAGATTTTGTTAAATATGATTTTGAAAAAGATTATACATCATTTTTTTAAATTTAATTATTGATAAAATTGATGAGTGCGTTTAACCTGAAATATGGTAAAAAAATATAATACTTAGGTGATGGTTGGTATATAATTTTTTTCTTTTTTAATTAAATATCTTTTATAAGAATGGTTTTTTAAGAATGAAATTTCTGAAAAAGTTTATAAAATATGTTTATTATGTTTAAGCTTTTTAAAGAATAATTATTTATAACCAGTTACTATAAAAAATTATTAACAATCTTACATTTAATTAGTTTGAAAAAAAATATTCACCTTTATAAAAGTGGAAAAGATATTTACACTTATTCATAAATTAACATTCCCATAAATCTTTTGTTCTCAAATAAATACTTGTATTCTCTTCTAGTGAGGAAAAAATATTTTCATGTTACTTTTTAAAAAAAATATTAAAATATTTCTTCTACGAAAGGTTACCTTCTTCCCCAATATATATTAAGATGTTTTTCACGTCACTTTAAAGTTTCTCTCAAGGCAGTGACAAGAGATGTAGTCTATTGCTAGCACTGCACTTAATGGCTATCTAATAAATTTTCTTTTGAGGTTTTACTTTATATGATTTAATTTCCTTTGGAGCTTTTATTGTATATATATCTTCAGAAAAATAGAAAAATCATTATATTGAATTAACTTTATCTACAAACAAGAAAGCTATAAAACAGTGCAACTAGAAATCAAATGTAGAGTTTGATCATGGGAGAAATTAAACCACAGAAAAAAAGTATGAAATTAATATTTTCTTTTAAAAATGTTGTTCTAATAATTTTCAAATTTGACCTTGACTTGTTTATATAAATGCAAAGATATTCAAATCCAAATTATCCAAATCCAATTAAAGTAGGTTTTTTCACATCAAAAAAATCAGGACAATTAGAATTCAAATTTAATTATCATACCCATATGAGACGTGTAAGAAATAACAAAAAATACATGTTTTTATTCCCACATATAGAATGGGGAAAGACTCACTCTTAACTTGGAGTACATGCCAATAAATTGCCTTAAAATATAATCCAAATCCTGTTAGCAGAAGGCTGACCAAATGAATTAATCCTTGTTTACATTTTTTTCCGAGTCATATGCAAGTTTTTTTTTTGTGGTTTCTT
Organism: Glycine latifolia; assembly: GCA_013407115.1. Lineage (NCBI taxonomy): Eukaryota > Viridiplantae > Streptophyta > Magnoliopsida > Fabales > Fabaceae > Glycine > Glycine latifolia. The sequence goes on along the minus strand of CM023951.1, from coordinate 13,229,306 downwards.
AAGCTACTTAATTAATATAAATGTGATTTAATTAATATTTTTCCATTATATGTTATGGGACAATGAATTATCGGTTTAGTAATTAAGAAAGAAAAAAAAAAGTCGTAGATTTAATCTTCTTGTTAATAAAAATTAATAAATAATATTTGTTGATAAAAAAAATTATAAGTTTGTAACTATTGTTATGCAGGGATTGATCGTGGCGTGGACCAAGATTATACGAGTCTTGTTTGCGAATCTTGAGAACACACCTTCACTGCTTCAATCAGTTAATTATATTTATCATCAAGAGGGCACTTTTTTTTTTCCCAACATAATGACGACACTTTCTGATGATATACTCGATTGTTCCCAAAACATAATTTGGCATATGGCATCAAGGAATCACTGCAAATTATTTTGTTGAGTTTGGTGCTTCCCACGAGACTTTCTTGCAAGGTGGTAAGCACTATCATTTTCCTATTTAAATTCAACTCCATTAAAAATATGTTCAAAGGTAAATAGTGGTATTTACTAATTTAGAGGAATTACTCTCTTTTTTATGCACTCATTAGCCAAGAAAATAATAAAGAAATTATACTTTACAATCAAATAAGAAATAACATCACAGTATACTTAATACTCTTCTCAATTCTTATATAGCAATCTAAAAGAAGTTGTCTTTTTGTATTATTTTCGTAAAATAAAATAAGATTTCCATTCTTAACAATGGAAACATCTTTTATTATATTTTTTATTATTTTTTAAGACACATAATTTCACCATTAGTAAATAATGGTGATATTTTTCTTTTATGTATTTTCATTTATTTTATATGTTTTAAATCGTACCTAAATCTAAAAATAACCGTATGATGCATGAGAAATTTATTAGTAATTATGAAAAAATTGAGTTTTTTTTGGGGTGAAAATTGAGTTTTTTAAAACACCTTATTTGGAGTTAATTTCTCCTAACAAAATTTCTTTGAAAAATTCAGCAATATTTGTAAAGTTCATTGGATGCAAAACTAATCTCAAAATAGAAATGCCTAATAGTTTGATTCCTTTTTTTTATTGACAACTTTCCCATGTCATATACCAAGTGCATATAGGTAAAGGAGTAAAAAAAAAGAATTTCTTAATGTGATAAACGATTTTCTTTCATTATTGATGTAATGAACTTTTCTTATAATAAAAATTGTTATTGCTTTTTTTACATGAAAAAACTGTTATTCTTGACCTTATAACTTATGTACTTAGTGTATATATAAGATAAAAAAATATTGGAAAAATAGAATAAACTCTTATAACCGACTTGCTGATTAATTGTTTATCAAATTATCAATTTCATAAATTAAAACAAAATATGGTGATTTTTATTTGTAATTTCTGTTCCTTTTTAAGGTGGAACTAAACTTTCTCTCCATGTACTGCAAGGCATCCAATTCAACGGGAACACGTTCCTACTTTTCTTCGTTCTTATGTTATTGAAAAAGGACAATTCATGTAACAATGGGCCCTGAAAATATCGATGAGGTGGGTGGGTCATTGGTTCCTGTTTGGCATTTGTTACTGTTAAGAAAATGAAAAATTAAGTTATATTTTTTTTACTCCCTGAAAAATTAAGTAATCATGGTATGAGGAAAGGGGAAAATGAAATTGAAAACGTAAAATGGCTTTGATGATGAAATTTCTAGCATACGTTTTGAAATATTTTGTAAAGCATGTTTTTTTTTATGAAAAAAAAATGTCTTTGTTTTAAATTGAGAATTTCATATAAAATTTCATCACAGATTTATATTTAATAATTTTTATTCAAATATAAATGTTTTACTTTAAATATATTTTAATTTACCAAAAAGTCATTGATGCTAATAATAGTATTGGACTCATTTCTCTTTTAAAAAATCTCAAATTCTAGAGAACTTTATTAAAAATGAATATTCTGTATCAATAATATAATTCAAAAAAAAATATTTTAACTTTAAATAATGTTTATAAAACAAAATAATCCAAAATAAAATCAACTTTTGAAAGGACCAATTGACCAATCAATTATAAATATCTATGCCTCTCAAGTTTAGTATTTAATCTGAAGAGTTATGGATCGTGTGATCTATGCTCCTCAAGAGGATGGATTATTCAAAAAAAAAAATGATACTCAATAAATACATATGATCTTGTTGATAAGGTCACACATAAAAGATTTGCATTAATTCTATATCAACTCAAGAGCTCTTAATCTTCTGATTAAATTTACAAACTCAAACTCACTCTATTTTGATTATTACTTAAACCACAACTTATATATACTATAATATAGTGGATTTTAAAGAAAAAAGAAGAAAGAGAATCTTATTAAATTAAATATAATTATTATATATGACAATTTTTTTTCCAAATATTTAAGGGGCCTCTATAATTACCAATTAAAATTTGGTGATACACATCAACAGATATTGAATCTAATAAAAATAGCTAGTCTCATAATTTAAATTTTTGCTGAAAAAAATGTTTGTATATAATATAATATTGAATTATATTTCAAACATGATTGTACATAAAACTGATCAATCATGTATTGTCGTTGATAACGATAGAAAAGCATAACAATTAACAGCATCGATAGGACACATCTGATTTTCGTTAGTAGTGAAATGCTTTTATAATTAAGACAGGTGAACTTCTATAGGCCAAAAATAAAATAAAAAAGACATGAGAAATTCTTGTTTACACATATATCATCCTGTAACTTTTTGTATATTTAAATTATTATTTGAAGAATCTACAACTATTTTAAAATAAATGCATTTTATAAAAAAAAATTTAAGTTTAAATTTAATTTCAAAATAAAGTTATAAATTTTCCTCTAAAAAATTAACGTTGACATTAACTCATCAACGTCATGTCAAGTGAAATAATATTTTAAAAATTATATTATTTCTAATGATTTGGTAATTTGTATTTTAGTCTGTACATTATACATAACAAATATATATATATATATATATATATATATTAAAATTCATAATAATTAAATATATTAAATTATCTTGACAGTTTTTTAAATAAAATATTAAAATTTAATCTAAAGATAAATATAAAAAATAAGTAAATTGAAAATGATAGATCATTCCAAAGATAATGCATACAGGTAAATACAGAAAGCATGGTAGTTTAAAATGGGTGACATTTTTTTATTAATTATGAAGGTGGCGTGTGAAATACATCTTTAAAATAAGAAAAATGAGAATATTTAAAATAAATTATTGAGAGAGAGTAATAATTTTACTTTTCAACCTATAAATTCTAATTTATAATATAGAAATAGATATAAAAAAATTATATTAACAAGTTATCAAAATTTATATTTTAAATAACTTAGAATAATAAATATATACACATAATAAAATTTAAAATAAACATATTAAGACAAATAATTATTTTTAATTATTCTGAATTTAAATTAAAAATTTTATATAAGATTTTTCGTTTATTTTAAAGTTGAACAAAATTAATTTAATATAGTTAATAAAAATTTAATTAAAATTAAATTGACTTAAATCTAATTTTCATCCTTATAATTTTATGATTTTACATTTTTGATACCTCAAAAAAATTTATAGCACATTTGTTCCTTAACTTTTTTTTAAATTTATCAATTCTGGTTCAACACTAATATATCATTAGTTTTAATGAAAATTATTAATATAAAATATTAATGATGACGTGACACTCACATATTAACATAATAAATTATTGACAATTCAATAAATAACTAATGTGTCAATACTAATATCACAATAACATGTTAATGTTATATTAACACTAAATGTCACATACATAACAATCTATGTGTCAAATTATTACTTCATCACTAAAAATGTCATGTTAATAGTTTTTGTTAAAAAAAGAACATGACAGCCTAACAATGCAATGGATTGAATTAGCTAAATTAAAAAATGTGAGGGATCAAACGTTTAGTATTTTTTTAAGGGATCAATATTACATAATCCTAAAGTTATAGGGTCAAAAGTAGATTTAAACCAATTTTTTATGGTTAAATATCCTATGATATAATATGGTTGACTGATAATCATGTTTCTTAATCATGTGATAAAATATTTGATCATTAGATCAGTTTGTTTGGAAGAACATCTCTTGAACCTTGTAAATAAATATTTGTATATCGATTGAATTAATCTTTAACTTTTAGCTAAAAATATCATAAATAATCACATCTTTTAACATGTTTTCCCGAATGCTTAATTCGAACGCTATAATTTTCTCTTAAAAAAATTACGTTTAATATATATTGGAATGCGTGATTTGAACACTAAAGTTTTATCTTACAAAAGATGCGTTCAATATACCTTAAGATGCGTTTTGTTTTTGCTCATATATTTAAGGTTGTGTTTTTGCGTTAAACAACAAAATTTTCACTTAGAAAAATTACATTCAATGTGTCTTGTAATGTATGATTTGAACCCCAAAGTTAGATTTAAGCCAATTAATTTTTATAATTAAATATCATTATAATATAATATGGTTGACTGATAACCTCATTTCTTAATTACACTGCCAAAAGTTTGATCATTATGTTAGTTTGGGTAGAACAATAACTTTAAGGAGATATGAACCTTTGAAATAAATCTTTGTATATGATGAATTAATCTTTAACCTTTAATTAAAAATTATCATAAACAATTACATTTTAATCATTAAATGTAAATAAAATATAAATCCTGATTATAAATTTTATATAATACGCAAATTAAAATAAAATTAATTGACTTTGACAGTAAAACAAACACAGCTACAAGTCTTCCATAGAAAATACTTAACATTCACTTAATTATTTTTTTTTTATTTTTGTTTCTTGTCACGATACATTTATTATTATCTCGGCTTTATTGCTTTTGTTTCTACCCATGCATCTAAGGCTAGGTTTTTATGTTGAAAGTCAAAGTTTTATCTTACCAAAATTATGTTTAATGTGTTTTGGAACGCGTGATTTGAATGTTATATTATTCTCTTACAAAAATTAAGTTCAAAATATCTCAAGATGCGTTTTGTTTCTACCCATATATTTAGGGTTGTAACATCCTCTCTTTTTTATAAAAAAATGAGAATATATTTATAAAAATATAGTAGTTTTTATTAAATATTTTATGTTGTTTGATTTTTTTTATAATAATAAAAAAATTATTTGGGTTAAATGCTTTTGGGCATTTATATTTTATGCTGTGACAATCTGTGCTTCCGAGAATTTTACGAATTGCAATGACGGTGAGTTATGAAATTTCGAGTCTATATATATATGCAGCGAATTGAATTTGGTGTTCTAGATGTTATACAATTGTTTTTCCTTCGAATTATGAACTCATCCCATTGGCTTTCACTTACTCTGTACCTTGGCTCCCTCACGTTAATCATATAGATAGATAGAGGAATATGACCCTTGCCTTAATTATACGATAGGAAATCAAAATTCCACCCGTTTGGTTTTATTTTTTTTTTATATAAAGTATCTGGCTCGATTACTTTATTGAATGTTCATGCCATAGAGAATAGTTTCAAAACTTCAAGTAATTCACTCTAATTTTGGTCTAAATTATTGAATTTATTATGCAGTAATTTTTGGTTGAATTCTGGTGTATTGTAGTATAAATATTGAATTAGATTGTGCTTTCATTCGAATTACAGGGTTCAAATTCTTGTGGCCGAATTTCTCGTGCTTGAATTCCGTGTAGTTTGCCTTTTAATATAATTAGTGTATATGCATATATGTTTTCAATATATAGATAAGATCCTGATTTGTAGTATAAATTTATAAATTTATTTGGTGATGCGGCTACAGAAATTCATTTTAGATTGTAATTTCGTATATGATATATATTTACTTTAAGTATACTTTAGGAATCAGTTTGTGACTCACGAGTCCAGAATTCTTACATTTAAAAATATGTACTCATATTATTATAGTATATATATGTACAGTGCAGTGGCTATGTATTTTCCATGTATTTTGAAGCTTTGAAGTTAAGTTATATTTTATTATTAGTATTATTATACATATAATTAAACACTTATTTGATGTATTGTTTTCTATTGGTAATTGATGTCTATGATTTTGTGGTATTATTATGACATGATCTCAAAAATTAAAGTTATTGTTATGTTGGAATTAGAAAATATTATTATTTGATTTTATACAAGTGTATATTATGTCTTATAGTTATCATGATATACGATATTTATACTATGATCGATATTATGGTGCCTTGTGAATGAATGTAAATGCAATATGTCATGGTATGTGTAGGTGTTACGAAAATATTAGGAGAACTTAATTCTCAAGGGATAGGAATCTCAAGAGATTTTGAAAATACATATACACAACATGATGCTATGGTATGTGTAGGTGTTACGAAAATATTAGGACAACCGGATGCATGGGTTGGAGTATTCTTGCAAGGTCAACTATGTCCTTTCAGTGAGAGTGATAATGTCGGGTTGTCCATTGTGTGACAATTCGTTGACTACACGAACTACATTCACAAAGCATTTTTGAAATGGTACCACATGTATGCGAATCCATAAGTTAAATGTGAATCATCTTGCATGTGTGGTCTATGTGTATGAGACATTTGAAGTAGATGTTATGAGATACAATTATTTATAATATATCTTTTCTTTTCATATCTTTTTTTACTTTTAAATGTTTGTGAGATATATCTCACTTTCAATTTGTTTGTGTTTTGATGGAATGTTATCCTTGTTGATGAAGCTCTACGTACTAGGTCATTATGATGTTGGAGGAAAGACTTAAGCCTCTTTTTATTGTCTTTTATTTTTAGTTTATTTTGAGTCTGTAGAGCTCCGACGGGTTGTGACATCCGAGATTGATTTATTGTTTTATGTTTGTTTTTTAAAACTAAATTTGTGATTTTTATTTCTTAAGTTTGATTATGTTTTAAGGAATTGTAAGGTATTTTTTATTGACAATTTTAGTATTTATATGAGTTTAAATTATTTGAGTTACATATATAGTGACGAGTGTCAAAAGGGTTGTGTTTTTACATCAAACACAAAAAAATTCACTTAGAAAATTACATTGGATCGATGTGCCTTAAAATGTATATTTGAATTCCAAAGTTAGATTTAAGTCAATTAATTTTTATAGTTAAATATCATTATTGTATAGTATGATTGACTAATAATCATGTTTCTTAATCATATCATTAGGTCAATCAATAGAAAAATAACTTTTAAGAGAATTGAACCTTTTAAATAAATTTTTGTATATTCATCAACTAATTTTTAACCTTTAACTAAAAATATCATATACAATCACATTTTTTAATCATTAAATGTGATTAAAATATAAATCTTGAATATAAATTTTATATTAATACGCAAATTAAAATAAGATTAATTGATTTTGACTATAAAACAAACACAACTATAAGTCTTTCATAGTAATTACTTGACGTTCACTTATTATTATTATTATTATTATTATTATTATTATTATTTTGTTTCTTATCACGTTACATTTTTATTTTTTCTTTCCTCTTCTATTATTTTCCCGCTTTATTTCTTTTGTTTTTAGTTTTTACCCATGCATCTAAGATTGTGTTTTCATGTAGAAAGTATTAAGTGTTTTTTTTTACAAAAAATAGGTTTAACGTGTTTTGAAATGCGTAATTTGAACGCTATAGTTTTTTCTTATATTAATTACGTATTCAAAGATGTGTGATTTAACCGTCAAAGTTTTCTCTTTCAAAAATTACATTCACCAATTCTTAGAAAAATTACATTCAATGTGTCACGAAATGTATGTATGATTTGAATGCCAAAATTTTCTCTTACAAAAATTACATTAAACTTATTTCAAAATACACAATTTTGTGTAAAGCAAACACACACTAAAGAAAACAGAGTGTGTGGTTAACACTACTACTTGTTTTCAATAATGGTTATTAAATTCTTGAGTTAGTACTTGGTACAATAGTATTGAATTCCATCTCGGCTAAGAAATCTGCTGCTACTTGCCTCTAACCTGTGACCACCCATCATCTCATACCTTCACTCCATTAGTAAAAAAAAGCCAAACTCTCTCTCTCTCTCTCTCTCTCTCTCTCTCATTCATTGATTACAATTACAGCCTCCGTTTTCTCTTTCTTCCTACTTGCTTTGGTTCCTCTCTTCCATCTAAAGCCTACCCTTCTTCTCACCCATGTCCATTTGTGGCGTGTTTCCTCTTGTGCACTTCAAAGTTCCAATCTTTCATACACACTCATTCCTCTACAACCTCCACACCTACTTGGGTCACTTCTAGAAGATCTATCAGCCAACCCTCTTGGCTGAAAAAAATAATGGGAAGCAAATGGAGAAAATTGAAGCTGGCTCTTGGTTTGGATTCCTGTGTACACATTCCTAGATCCTTTGATGATTCCTCCTCCGCCGCAACAAGGTTTTCCGGCGGCGTCTCACCCACCATCGTTTCGCCGGCCGGTGACTTCTCCAGTTATCGTCCCTCCACTCCGACACCATCGTCTTCCGGCCTCCGGTTACCCAAATCTGGATCCAAATCCCCTAAGGTTAGCATTATTATCATACCCTTTGAACCTTTGCATATAAAAGTTTCATTTTTTATCTTTTATTTTTTATGGGTTAATTTCTAAAGTTTCTCTTTTGCTTCACCTTCACCACTGACTCTCCGTGGTAGATTCTGGTTTCCACTGTTTCTGTTGAGCCACATTCGTTGCAATTTTTATTTTATCTTTTTTCTTTGTTCTTTTGGTGTTGTAAAAACAAAATTACTATCGTTATTAATATTACCTGACCTTTGGTTAAATTAATACTATATATTAGTATAGTTCTTAATTCTTATTATTATCTATTAATATGATTAGATGGACGACAACTTCAGCTTTAATCATACTTTAATATTCTTAATTGGGGTATGGTGGAGTGTGACGCATTCTGACTATTGCGGAAACGTTATATTCTTGGTTGTGTTATTTTCAACTCCATTATAGGTGGGGAATGGCATAAAGTGGAATACTGTGTCCTACCCTTTTATGGACCAGTTGCTTGGCTCATTACAAATGGTTTTCCATTTTACACCGTTCTTCTTGTTTCGTCCATTTACTCAATTTTACTGGGGACTGTTGAATTCAGTGGACACATTTCTTTTGATTTTTCTCTTTCCTTGCCCTTCCTTTTTTATCCTCACGAGACCCCATAACCGTTGATTGGGAATTCCCATATGCAAACAAAACAAAAGTTGCAGGATAATTATCTACCAAAGGAAAATAAAAATAAAAACAAAATAATAGTAACAAGAGTTTAATTTTATAAATTGTCCTTATAAACAATTATACTATCGATCAATATAAAATGATTTTTAAGATAATTACGGTAAAGTCACATATTTGTCATATATGATGGTTTGTATGAAATGATAAATGACATTGTCAGTGTATAAATTATATACTTATACAATAAAATATAATAATAAATAAATAATGGTTCAAATTAATAAAGATAAAGATCGAAGACCAATGAATAAAACAAATCATCTTTGATTTCGCCTTCTTTCGATGACATTTTGTAATAATTTTTTAAGTTGCAGGTTTGTCTTAATGGCTTTTTTAAAAGTCGGTTGCTGATTGTAAATTTTTTTTCCTTGGTGACCTCAAAGTCTTTGACCAGAGAACGTTGACCTGGTTTTTATCTTTGTGGAGTATTAAGTTGTGGATTTGGCTGAGAATCTAGGCCTGTGGTAAAAAGATGAGTTGCATTCTATTTCATCTTTTTATGCAATGGTCTTATTAGTGGACCTGCATCGAGACAGAGGGTGCGCAGTGTAATACACTATAGTGTAATAGTGACCTTTGCAAATGTTACATTTATCAATGATTGCTTTATTTAGGCAATGTTCAGATTTGCCTATTCAATGAATTTAGTGTTTTTTCTTTTAATTATAATAATAATAACTGGCTAATTGAGATATTAGTATGGATGGTTGGATTTGGATCGATGTCTCCATAGTCCATACGTTATGGGTTATGGTATATGTGTGACCACGTTTTTCATTATTGAAAATTTTAATTAATAATAATGGTAATTTATTTTAGAAAAAACTTATAGTTATACCCAATGAAGTTTGGTATAATTACATACATGTATCCCCTACTTTTGTAACCATTACTTTGGACTTTTCTGTGGGTGGTGTTAGTGTAAGATTTGAGGGGATGTCTATGTTGTTATATATAATTCCACGAAACCTTAGGAGATGTTGTAATTTTTTCTTTATTTTAATTAAAAACCTTCAATCTATGATAGTGGGATTTGAACCTGAAACTAGCTACCACTGGCTGGGTTACCTTTTAAGTACAGTCTAATTTCTAGTTTAGTTTTATTTCAAGTTGAAAAAGTATTTAAAAATGATGAATTTATTTTTGGGGAGGATGCTGATTCTTTTCATTCGTGGTAACGATTCATTTGATGGATGAAAACGTTTCAAAACATGTTCTTGTTGCTCTGTTCCAACTTTTTCTAAGTGTTGATTTCAGAATTTGTTATCGTCTTGGAAGATTTGAAAACATGTTTCTGATTGGGGACATTCTTGACTATTATAAATTTGAAATTTAATGATTAATTTTGCCTCAAACTTGGGTGTGGTTTGAATGGAAAAAGCCAAATCCATAATTTTCTCAATTTAATCATAGGCCATTCTAGGCTCTAATTTACCAACACTTGGAAATAACAATTTTTAGCAGAAGCAGTGTTTGTTATTTTTTCAAAATAAAAAATCTTGAGATTTTTGCTTGGTCTTCAATATGAGTCATTTTAATGGAAACATCCTTCTCTCTCTTTTAAGGTAAGTAATTTTTTGTTTCTCTGATTATGTAATTCAACTCAAGGTAATAATACTGAGCAGGTCTTAGCTAAAATTATGATAGATAATTGTAGTGAGCAAGCATTTAGGAATTTTTTTATGGTATAGACATTGTCTGAAATTCCATTATGCCATGAACACATTTTGTTCTTCATAGTAGATTATTTGCTTAATTTGACAATCAAGTCTTCATAGTAAAATTTACATTCCAAAGTAGTTTTCTAGATGACATCAACAAGGGTCTTTTCTCTTCCTCTTTGTTTGAGAGTAGAGTTTTATTGAGACTTTTTTTTTTTTAATCTCTACAACTAAATTTCTTCATAAAATTGCATCATTGTGTTCACTATCTTGTACACTTTTCCTTCTTTTGCTGACATTATATCCACATTGTGTTCAGGGGACCTGTGCAATATGCCTTTACACAATGAAACCAGGGCAGGGCCATGCCATTTTTACTGCAGAATGTTCTCACTCTTTCCATTTCCATTGCATCACTTCTAATGTGAAACATGGGAACCAGATTTGCCCTGTCTGCAGAGCAAAATGGAAAGAAGTTCCTTTTCAGAGTCCTGCTTCAAATATGCCCCAGGATCGACTCAACCAAGTATCTCCTCGAGAAGAAGGCTGGGCTACTGTCTTACGGAGGCTTCCTTCTCCTCAAGGTGATGCTGCTCGGCAGATTTCATCACTTTATCATGTCACCGAGCCAGCTACTTTTGATGATGATGAAGCCCTGGATCAACAAACATCAGTTACCCATCCTAAAAACGAGACTGATTGTGATGTAATAAATACAGTGGAGATCAAAACATATCCCGAGGTTTCATCCATTCCAAAATCTGCCTCTCATGACGCCTTTGCTGTATTAATTCATCTCAAAGCTCCTCATTCAGGGAGAAAACAAAATATTGGAGAAAACAATACTGAATCACCTGCTCTGGTTGAGAACTCGCGTGCCTCAGTTGACCTTGTTACAGTTCTTGATGTGAGTGGTAGCATGGCAGGTACTAAGCTGGCATTGCTAAAACGAGCTATGGGTTTTGTCATTCAGAATCTTGGTCCATCAGACCGGCTGTCTGTCATTGCCTTCTCCTCCACAGCACGCCGCATATTTCCTCTTCGGCAGATGACTGACACTGGACGGCAGCAGGCATTACAGGCTGTCAATTCCTTGGTTTCAAATGGTGGGACAAACATTGCTGAAGGCCTGAGGAAAGGCACCAAGGTTTTTACTGACCGACGGTGGAAGAACTCGGTTAGCAGCATCATTTTACTCTCTGACGGGCAGGATACATATACAGTCAATAGCAGGCCTAATGTTGGAACAGATTACCAGTCACTTGTTCCAAACTCCATTCATCGTAATAATGGTTCGGGCATGCAGATACCAGTGCATGCATTTGGCTTTGGCTCTGACCATGATGCTACTTCAATGCATTCAATATCTGAGATATCTGGAGGTACGTTTTCTTTCATTGAAGCTGAGGATGTCATTCAGGATGCATTTGCACAGTGTATTGGGGGACTCTTGAGTGTGGTGGTGCAAGAATTACAAGTAGAAGTTAGGTGTGTTCACCCTCAATTGCAACTTAGTTCAGTAAAAGCAGGAAGTTACCAAACAAACTTAATGGCGAATGCAAGCCTGGCTACTATCAGTGTAGGAGATTTGTATGCTGAAGAGGAAAGAGACTTTTTGGTGACAGTTAATGTTCCAGTTGATAAATCGAGCGATGAGATGTCGTTGTTGACCGTGAGAAGTCTTTACCGAGATCCTATAACAAAAGAAATGGTGGCTGTGGAAGAAAACAGTGAAGTAAAAATTCTGAGACCTGATGTCGGTGGAGGAGAACTAGTTGTGTCAATAGAGGTAGACAGACAACGGAACAGGCTTAGAGCGGCCGAGGCAATGGCGGAGGCTAGAGTTGCAGCCGAACACGGTGATCTGGCTACTGCAGTTTCAGTCCTGGATAGCTGTCACAAGGCATTGTCTGAAACTGTTTCTGCTCAAGCTGGAGATCGGTTATGTGTAGCTCTTTCTGCAGAGTTAAAGGAAATGCAAGAGAGGATGGTGAACCAACGTGTTTATGAGCAGTCTGGAAGAGCTTATGTTCTGTCAGGATTGAGTTCACATTCATGGCAAAGGGCAACAGCGCGCGGCGATTCCACAGACAGCACCAGCCTTGTGCAAGCATACCAAACACCGTCTATGGTTGATATGGTGACGCGTTCCCAAACCATGGTTTTCGGAGCGCCTGTGCCGCAGAATAAACGTGTCCTCAGGCCTGCCAAATCATTTCCTGATAGGCAGAGAAGACAATAAAAAATGAGTTTGGAAAATTCTACTTGGCCTATACATATGGGGGAAACGTTCAGGTTTCTTCTTATCTTATTTTACCCTTTTGTTTTTGGTTTTTTGTCAAGGTGCTGTATGATGGAAAGGAAGGAGTTTTAGGTGGACAAAATTCCTGATTTTGCCAAAATATAAAAAAGTGTAAATGCATAGGCGGGTGCAGAGAATGAATGGCGAAAAGGAACAGGTTGAATATTTCAGTGTGATTCTGAGTGATGTACATAACCTATTGTTTTCGCTTGAATTGTGCGGGTGAATTTTATCATCACTTGATTATATACATATGGTATAATAAATATATTTTGCTTCTGATTCTTTTCATAAGTGGTTATCTTTCATATGCTTTTCCTTTTTAATTTTTCTGTTGCTTTAGTTTCTTCTAGGTGGACCTTCAGTTCCAGTTGATTCTTTTTGTTTGCATCGTACAACATGGAATTCAAATATTAGCAAAAGATATTGTCGGTTGCATACTTTCATTTTATAATATAGTTGATTTAACTCAAGAAGCACACCACTTGTGGAGTCTAATTCAACAATTTTTGGCAAAAAATGACTTCGTTCAGTCACATTCCATAAGCTGTACTGAGATTTGAAACGTACGTCACATAGACAACGTACAATAGATACCTAAATGATTTCATGGATTTTTCCCCCCTACTTTATTCCTCCATCTTCTTTTGTCATTCACATCATACAAGTGAATTTTTGTTGCAGACTACTAGTGTGGTTGGATTGCACTTGTTTTTGACATTTCAAAATCTGTTGGTGCCACTTTTAGAATCTAATCTTTCAAAGCATATAAAGTTCTTTAAAAAAGCAAAAGTCTAAATTTTTATATAAAATATACATTATCAAATGGAAGACATTTCCTCGTATTTTATATCCAGTATTGCCTTACTATACAATCTGGGATTTCATTCTCTAATATTTCCATTCAAGTCTTATGAGTTTAATTGTGGCTGGTTTTTAATGTTCAATCATATTCCTTTTTGGTTCTTTTGGGTACAAATCGAAACTTGTATTCTAAGTTTGAGTCTCATATTATAATTTTTTTCTTCACTTATTACTTGAAATTATATTGCTATTCTGAAAAAGGCATCTCTGTTATCTTAATTTTTTTTTCTTCAAAAATTTAAATCCTATATTAATTATAATTCCCACTCTCTCCCACGTTAGATAGGGCTTTGACCTGCTTTTTTTATATGGGTCAGACAAGTAAAACACCATATGCTGATCTTCGGATATTTTATTGCAAACCTAGACTCTAGAGTGGACAAATAGTAAAATATTTTAGAGACGGTATAGACTATGGACTATGGACAATAGATGAGAGGATATACCTAGAAATGAGAGCCTTGAGTCACGTGATGCTCATACCTTTATTGCTAATTTAATTAAAAAAAACACATTTCTAAATTCTAATACAAATATTTTAATATACTTTTGAATAAATGATATATACACACAAGGTTTTTTAATTTTGTCATATACTGACAAACTGTCCTACATAATAAATGTTGATTTCATAATAATTATTTTATATTAAAAAATTAGTTGCTTTACTGTTTAATTTTCACAGACAGAAAATCATTTAATTAGTTTTCCTTGAATTTTTTATTTTATAATAAAAAGAGTAAAAAAATAGTGTGTCGGCACATTTTATTCAAGAGTGTAAATAAAAATAAAGTTTAATTATTATTTTACTCTTTGAATTTGGAAGATATTTTTTTTATCTCTAAAATTTTAAAATATTTTTTTTAATTCCTGAATTTTGATAATTTAATTTCTTTTATTCCTTGACACAATAAATTAACATTTTATGATACGGCTGGCATCCGCCACAAGGTAAACCATGACAATTTTAAAATGTAAAATTAAGAATTCAGATACTAGATACTAAAAAAGCACAATTTATCAAAATTCAAGAATTTAAGAAATAAAAATTAATTTATGAAAATTAAAAACTGTAACAAAATATCAATTTATTATATTAGATATTAAAAAGGACAATTTGTCAAAATTCAAGATTTTTTTTTAAAATTTAGAAACTAAAAAAATACTTCTAAATTCAGATATTAAAACAGTAATTAAACTCGGTTAAAACTAATTTTGATATTAAAGACCAATTTTTATATTTATTTTAAAATTTTTAAAACCAATTTGATAAGAAAATGAATTGAATTTTCAAATTAAATCATAACGATGATTTATTTTAAATTTGTATTTTAAAACTGTCAAAAAAATATTTTTAAAAAAACACAAAATACTAAAAACTGACATCAAATATCAATTTATTAGGTTAGAAATTAAAAAAATAATTATTAAAAATTCAGAAACTAAAAGAAACAGACATCCAGCTATTAAAACAATAATTAAACCTACAAATAATATATACTAGTATTTCATTTAAGAGTGAGTTTATTGCATTTGCATGTATGACCAAACTGAGTAGGACCACGTGTTTGACAAAGTAAGCATGGTTTGCCACCTTAGCACTTGCTTCTCTCTAGCTCTTGCTACCTTCCAGCAGTGCCTCATCATTCAATCGTTTCTCTTGTGACTTCATTAAGCCCTTCTTCTTCTTCTTCTTCACGCTCCAAACTCCTCCCCATTCTTTTAAGCTCTTGTTTCCTCTTAACATCACTTTCACTCAAATTTTCATTTTCCCAACATTGCATGTAGCAGATCCAAAGATTTCATACGGCCTCCAATGTTTTGAGGTACGCATTTCATTCCTATAGTGTGTTCTATTTTTTTAAATTAAACTATCCTAATTAAGACTTTCAATTTTTTTTTAGACTTGTGATATTTTCATAAGTTTGATCTTCTGGATCCACTATAACAATAATTCTAGATTCAAAATTTAGTCACTCTTTAATAACAAAATGTATTATGTGAAATCAAAGTTTTTTTTACAAATTAAATATATATTATCAACTTAGTTATGTTTATTTATCGAGTTAAACCCTTCTATTATTTAAAAAAACAGGAGGCATTATTCTCGTATATAGTTGTACCTAAACAAGGTGGCAATGTGGTTTGGCACCCCATTCCCACCAAAGGGACCCCTTTCTTTGAAAAAGGTTTAAGAGAGGGGTGTGTTATATAAGTGTTAGACATGATTAAGGATGCATGATAGCATGATTTGATTGCATTTTTGGATAACATGCTTTCTAATAACGATATCAAAGTTACCGCTGATTAAGATTTTCCTTGTCTAATCAATATTAATCATCGGAATAATATTGTTCATTGCTGATTTCCGTGCTGACGCTCCCCTTCACACGAGTGGCCCCCACAATAACACCGACCCCACACACGACAAATCAACATGTCAGTGGGGCCCACACTTCAGATGAAAACAACTCAGCGTTGAATTTCTTCTTTACGGTTTACGTACTTCTTAACCATATGTAGCTCTATGTCTTTCAAGCTAAGTTATATGATGTGTGTATCTATCTTTATATAGATCCGTCATTAAATTCTGGTCTGTATTCTGTCACATTTTCAATGTTAACAGTTAAGTTACTGTCACATTTATTAAAAATTAAACTTACAAAATTTTGTGATTTTGAATAAATTTTAACAGTAGTAGAAACCAAGTTCAAAGAATTCCTCTAGAGAAACGTGACAATGCTTTCTGGTAAATTAGAAAGATATAATATACAAAATAATTATGAACTTTATTATGATTGTTTTGTATTTTTCCAATAAAGATGAATTTCATTATAGACTATAGTACTTATTTTGTATTTTTCTCTTATAACGTTATGGTATATAATATATATCCTTTATTTATCTAACTCTTATCTACTTTCAGTGTTATTTCTTTGTCTCACGTCTTTTCATTCAACAAATGACAAAACAGTACTTTATCTTTTTAGCCGTTAGCTATACACCCTATTATTCATTTATTCAATTCTTTTGAAGTAAGTAAAATTTGGTGCTCCAAAGTTGAAACAAATTTATTCCACTCCGTTTTTCATGTCTGTGATAAAGGATATAATACTTGTCCCCCAAAATTTAATTTAATTTAATTTAATTCTATAAAAAAGTACAGATTCTGTTATGACTTGACGACAATTCAGCAAAATGGGTTATCAGTTTGTTTCATATGAAGGAAAAAATGGATCAGGAAATGAATGAAAAACCAGCTGAGTTGTGAGGTCGTTTTTAATTTTTTTACTTTTGGATAGAAGTAAATTTGGAAGAGGGAGGTTGAAGTGTTGTTTTCAGTTAGCAAGGGGTTACTTTCAGCAAAGGTTGAGGACTAGATGGTTCCTTTTTTAAGCTTCAACTGAATAAATTCATATCTAGATGTTTATGTTGTTTTTATAGAATAGACTCATTTGCATAGGTCTCTATCGTCCATTTGTGTGATTAATTTTCTTCCCACATTGCTCTTATTGGTGAGCTTGAGACCCCATTACTCTAATTTTACTTCTTTTTTTCTGCTTTGTTTCAGTTTAATTAGTGAGCTAGTAGTTTCTTTCCAAAACAAGGAAAAACGTGCATAATTTGAGGGGAAATTACAAAACTTTGCAAACTCTCTGGCTAGCTATATTATTAGTCTTAGTCTTTGCTTTCTCAGATGCTCATGATCATCATAGCTTTCTTTCTTTTTGTTTTGTTTTGCTGCTTTGACTTTCTTTAATTTGCACCAAAACCCTCTTCTTCCATCTCCAAAATCTCAATATTCGCAGAATTGTAGGTGGACACTATGATGGTTTCTTTTGGTACAATCTATTCATAGACTTTTGAAGGCTGTTTTCGAGCCACGCTTTTACCAGTTCACTATCTGAATAATTTATTTTTGTGGTGTAAGATACTAAGATGTAACAATTAAGTCGGTCCATCTGTCCTCCTTCAATTGTAACATTATTGTAAATTGGTTGTCTGATTATAATTTATGAGTTCAAAGCACTCTCTCTCTTTGTTATTATTCCAAACTGTTTACTACCATCTATCTACTCTACTAAATTTTCAAGCCTTCAATGCTTCTGCATACAATGCTTTGTAGTCAATAACCTCCCCATTGCCATTACTTTATGTTTGTTTAGTACATGGTACTGAGAGTGAATAACTTTGACTCTGATGTTTGTTGGACAACCCAGCATTTGTTCCTTCCTACCCTTTTTACCTTAATTACATACACTGGCTGTAAAATTAGGTCAGAAAAAGAGATTTTCTATCTCCTTATTAAGAATGAAATGATTGATATCCATTTCCTTACCATAGATTAGAAACTGAAAAATGAGTGTGCTGTTGCTTTCTTGATTTGTTTGTGTGCAGTTAGTAATTTTTGGATTAGTTTATCTTGTGGATCACTTTAGCTTTTTGCTGCCACAGATGAGGATTGGACAGGATATTTGAAGACTAACCCTGTTCTTCTTAGTACAGGTTTACCAATTGATGCTATTTTCTTTTTTTTTTTTCAATTATGATATCTAAAATGGCAAAGTTATTTCAATACAGAGAATAAGTCATAATTAAGTTTTGCTAGTTGCTTCAGTTTTGTGTTTGCGGGCCTCATATATGCTTTTGAAAGTTGTTCATATATTTTTCATATATCTTGACTTCTTGATGATAGTTTGGCCATCAACATAGTACTTAAATTCTTTTAGATTGGTACAATCTTCAGATTGACTTTGATGTCGCTATTGTATATACATACATTAAATACATTTGTAGCCATTATCTGGTTAAATCTCTTGATCTCTCTCCCTCTCTCGCTGTCTGGTATCTGAAATGATGTAGCTACATGTTGCTCATCATCTGCTCATGATTTCTTTAGGTTCTGCAGATGAATTTATTGTCTCGAAAAATCATCAAACATAAGTGGCTTGTTGCATAACATTAGGATCACTATTGTTCAAGTGTTTGTATGGCAGTAAATGGTTTCCTTTCTTTTACTTGCAGTGTATGGGTTGGAATAAATGAAGCCGCAGCACAAAATTGCTCTTGCTTTAGTTATTAGCTTGCTTTGGATTCAGCAATCATTTTGTGGTTAGTATAAAAATTTGGAACACACTAAGTAATTGGCTCTCCAATTGTTTTTAGTACCATAGCTTATGCACTTAAATTTAGGTGCTTGATTGTTTAAATAAAAATTGAATAATACAGCAGCTTTTGATAGGCATCCCATGGACACTTCAAGGAGTATTTCATTTCAGTTTCGCTTTGCATTTAGCACTTAACTCATTTTGTAGTTAGTATCACAAATTACCAAACTTTTTTTTTATTTGACTCTCTAATTCTTGTCATTTGTAGCATCCTTGAATACTGATATTTAGGTGCTTCCTGGTTAAATAGTAAAAAAGAAGGAAATAGCTGAATTTGATACATTGGGCATTGCATGGGCACTTTATTCCTGGAACATGAGATAATTCATATTTAATTTCAGTTTTATGTTCTAATATTGAGTTATTTGAGTTTCCTGTTCCATGTTTTACACGTTTCATCTCAGTGATAAATAAAATCCAAATAAGCCAAAAACCCCTGTCTGTTTTTATGCTTGCCATTATTCTTTACAGGTGAAACTCCTGAGACATCTAGCTTAAACAAGTGGAGGTGTAGATGTTCTTTCCAGGGGAACCAGAGCTACTCTCTTGCTAATTGTTCAAAATCATGTGATTGCCACTCAGGTATACTATTAATTTTCGATTGGAATGAAGACAAGCAGCCTCCTGCAGTGTTTTGTTAGGAACACACAAGCAAGAGAGCTGAGAAAAGAAAATTATGCAAAACTTTATTAAATGTCAACATAAAAAAGAAGAGTTCTTCTTCCAAGGCCTTTCCCCTTTTACAACAGAGCTAGCACTCCAGTTTTCCAATGATATCAATTCAGAATGAAACTTCTACTCCCCTATAAGCTAACCACCTAACCATTTCTTTAATGAACTACTCTTAACCAATTCTAACTAATTCTAGAACTACTATGATTACCTTGATTTATTTTCTTTCTTGTCCTATCACTTTTTCCCTTTCTTTTCTCTGTTGTTATATTCTTACACTTGATTATTTAGCTTGACCTTTGCCTTTTGTATGTTTAGTGGATGCATTTTTGCTAAAGCTGCCTGGTAATTGAATTCATCTTGATTTATAAAATTTGCTTTTGTAATAAATTTCAAATTATAATGGAAATAAATTTTTACATTTCTTGAGATGCTAAAGTGGCTAATTGTGATTGATAACCAATATGCATGGTAGGAATGCAATATATTTTCTCCATTTTGAGTGAAATGGGGATACGATCACCGCCTGAGTATTATATATATATATATATATATTTATTTAGTTTTTTTTTTTTTTATCGTCACCGCTGAGTATTATATGATGACTGCTTTACCTTCCATGCAGATTCTGAAAAGAGTGCATCTGTATGGACATGCATATGTGATTCCAATGGATTTCCCCAAGTGGCAGCAGATGGTCATAGCTCTAATTGCTTTAATGCTTGCAACTGCACTTGGGGTATCTTTCTCTCTATCTCTTGCTCTACCTGAATTTCCATCTCTTAAGTTTCACCAACTGTTCATTCCTGAAGCTGATTTAATGGACTAATGCTAAGTGAATCATTATTGTACACAGAACCTAAATGGATATTTCCATTCTAGAATTAATTTCTGGGGTATAACTCTTATTTATGGATATTTTAAACAAATTTTCTATAACTGACCATTTCTTACTGTGAAGATGGTTTGCTTTCTCAATTTTTTTGCCTTTTTTTGTCTTATTGATATTGGAAAAAATCTCATACCATTTCATACAAAATTACTGGCTTGTCCCTAGATCAAGCAACTCAGAGACTGAATATATGATTTTTTGAGTTCTTCAGGAACTGTCAGCAGGCCTGGAGGTTCAAAGAAGCATGTTTCCAGCATGATTGTTGTAGTTATACTATTAATATGTGTTATATGCACAACCATGGCATTTCTTGTCTCACTTATATGCCATGTCTACCGAAAGGACAGATGTACAATTCAATCATCAATATTCTCAACGGATAAGGAAACAAGTAGTGGTAGTGCCACCAACTTAATTAGTCATAGATCAGGGACTTCTTCAGTGCCAGAAACAAAATATGCAATGAATTCTCCAATTTATCATATCACAGGTAAGTTTATTTTTTTTTACTAGCGGTTCCTTGATTTTAATTTGATGCTTCAAATGTAACCTTTTTTTTCAAATTTTATGAATGTGTATGCAAATTTCAATGATCTTCTGTTAATTCACCATTGTTTATTGCTTCTCAATTAGCATTTTCCTTTTGTGTGTAGGTTGTTTTCAGAAAGCCTCTTTCTTTTTTGGGAGCCCAAAAGAAACTTATCATGGGAATATTTTTCCATTTTCGTTAGCCGAACTGGAAAATGCCACAGAAAACTTTTCATCTTCCAACCTAATTGGGGTAGGTGGAAGTAGTTATGTATACCTTGGTCGGCTGAAAGATGGTAGCAATGTGGCAGTTAAACGGCTAAAAGAACAAGGAGGGCCAGAAGCAGACTCTGCATTTTTCAAGGAGGTTGTACCTAATCTTGCAATATCAGTATTCTCTGGCTGGTCATTTTATGTTATAATATCCCATAGTGTCTAGAGAAAATGATGAGCCTAAAACATTTTTATTGCTGTACAACATTCATCGCAATTAACCATCTTTTTGTTTGTGCAGATTGAACTATTAGCTAGACTTCACCATTGTCATTTGGTTCCTTTGCTTGGATACTGCTCGGAGTTAAAAGGAAAACATGTTCAGAGGTTACTAGTATTTGATTACATGGCCAATGGAAATTTGAGGGACTGTTTAGATGGAGTTTCTGGAAAACATGTCGATTGGGCGACTCGTGTTATGATTGCAATAGGAGCTGCAAGGGGCTTGGAGTATCTCCATGAAGCAGCTGCTCCAAGAATTCTTCATAGAGATGTCAAATCAACTAACATTCTTCTGGATGAAAATTGGCAAGCAAAAGTATGAATCTTGTTTGTTCTGGAAATTGGTAGTAGCAAACTGGGAATTACTTTAGAAGAAATATTATACCTGGATTTCAATAGGAATATGAGTTTGGCTTATGATACAAAGCCAATAAGATACTGAAAGCAAATACACAGTGTTTGTTTCTTAAGGAAATAGAGCTAATGATTCATAGGTGGTAGTTGTCACTTAAGTCATAAAATGTACTTCCATAATCTTTTCAAATATTCAACTTGCAGATAACTGATCTTGGCATGGCTAAAAACTTGAGATCTGATGACCTCCCCAGCTGTTCAAATTCTCCAGCAAGAATGCAGGGAACATTTGGCTATTTTGCACCTGAGTATGCCATTGTTGGTAGAGCTTCTCTTGAGTCAGATGTCTTCAGTTTTGGGGTGGTTCTTCTTGAACTTATCAGTGGTCGCCATCCCATCCATAAATCTACAGGAAAAGAAGAAAGCCTTGTTATATGGGTATTTTAATTTATCCTCATAACTAATAACCATGACATTATTAACTTGAATCTACATTTGTACTATGACATAATTTTTCAAGAGGATCTTTGCCTTATAAATTATAATAGCTTAGACTCCTTTTGTTTTTGTTTTTCATTCCAATCGTTAATTCATCATGTCTTTTGCATCCTTCTAATATATCACATCTTCCATTTACAATCCTGAATTACGATGATTGGGTTTATTGATAATGACCTGCTTCAGTATGAACTTGTTGCATAGCTTAATGAATTAAACTAGAAAAGATTATGGACAGCCAGGTATTGATATAGTTGCTTAAACTTCTGTTTTAGGCAACTCCTCGCTTACAGGATTGTAGGCGAGTGATAAGGGAGTTGGTTGATCCACAATTGAAAGGAAACTTCCCAGAAGAAGAGGTGCAGATAATGGCATACTTAGCGAAGGAGTGTTTGCTGCTGGATCCTGACACTCGACCAACCATGAGCGAGGTTGTTCAGATTCTTTCGAGTATTTCCCCGGGAAAATCTAGGAGAAGAAGAAACATTCCAGCCAGCCTCTTTCAGGTAAACACATTCACCTTTATGTTATCATTTCTAATTGCAGTCTTTCTAGTTTAATCATGTTTCTCAATTTTCAAATACTTGAAGTTTTAATGTATATTTTGCTTGTCTGCTTGTTACATCAGCTGCTATCATAGATCATTCTCATGTAGCATGAAAAATAAACCATATCGTGATCTTTTTCTTGATGGACATGTATAGGAACCAGAGGATGCAGAAAAGCGAAGGCAATCTACACCCGTTAAATTTCCAACACATAGTTCATTGCCAGTATATAATGATCACAATCTTTCTGTTGAGAACAAAAACAAAGCAGAAGAGGCAGTTTCAGCTGAGTATATGGAGAGTTTGATCCTCTTGACTTCGAAATCTGACGGTTCTCGTGCATCAGAAGAGGAAATAGTAGACCTGACTGAGCCTAGGTTTGAATCATTTTGCATCGCAAATGGCAATGTCCCATGAAAAATATACACCGGGCACGGGCAGAGAGATGCAGATGGCAGAAGCCAGAGGAGTTTATGTTGTGTGAACTGGTGGTACACCTCTGTTGCTTGTTCTACCACCCGTTACTGTGCATGGTCTCTATGAGATATCATAAGAGATGCTGCAATTATTCTGTTTTAATTATCTTGGTCTACATGTTTTTTTCATGTCTTGAAAGGAAAAGCACACAGGTGTTGTTAGATGAGCACTGAAAAGTATTCGTTTGTTTCTTGTACAGAAAAGCATAGGATGATAGGAGATTCTGGTTCTTCTTTATTTAGAGAGGAACTGGATGACATACACATTAAATTAAAGGTTTTGGTCACAGAAATAATTGTCTTACAATTATATTTGATACCAAGTCTTCTGACCTATGAAGTAGATGAAATAAACTTTCTTAATAATGCACAATCATATATTTTTGTGGGACTTATCTTATTCCCAAGATGGCAAGTGTCATAAATTAAATGAAACTATGGTTTGTACTTTCTAAAAGGAATTCGTATTTTAACAAGTTTCTTCCATTCAGGATCCAAATCAATGATCAATATGGTCCTCTTTCTTAATCTTTGATATATATATATATATATATATATATATATATATATATATATATATAGATAGATAGATAGATATTTGATAGGCTGCAGTTTTCGTAATCTTTTCTTAACGAACAAGATTCAGTTGAATAGGTTGAACATGTGTGAATTATACATGAAATCAATTCTTATATATAGATCAAAATATTATTGTGGAAATTTATCTCATACGTTTATATAGATGGACAAAATTTTGTCTATATTATTTTATATTTAATGATTCCTATGATTCGGAAAAAGTTTAATGAACTTCTCAAATCCTATCAAAACCCAGAAAGAGAATTAAAAATATAATTATGATAAGATTTATGATGTGACATAAAAAAAATATTAAAACATGAGAAATATTGGTGAAATGTTTAAAATAATAAGATATTTATGTATTATTATTTTTATGATTTTATAATTTTTAGCATATTTAGTTAGTGACATGAGATTGTATAGACACATACCTGAGTTAGTTAGGGGTGTCGTCTGTGATAATGAATCCGTATCTGAATGGTTTATGAGGTGTGACTTAAGAAAAGGATGGTATATATAATGGCATTGATCATTGAACGTACACGCATGTATAATATAAGAAACCTCTAAGCTTTCATGCTTGAGTCAGTGTTAGTTAGAATTAGAACTTAAAACGTAGAGGCAACCCTTTTTCGGGTCCCACGGGTCCCTTATTTCTTGGATTCATCTTAAGACACTTCTGATCTTGGCACAAGTTTTGGGACTTTACGTTTGACCGGACGAAGAAAGTATTTTAAACGGATCTATTTTCAATCCTTCAGAGAAAAAGACAAAATAGAGAGAGTTCTCTTTCTCACCTCTTCAACAAATGCTGTATGTTATCCAATAATTGTCTAGGATATTAGCATATATAGCCACTTCTGCTTCTCTAAGAACTATACTTAACTGAGCATCATTTAGAGAAGTTAACATGTTCTCTGCAAAACATTTTGCGGCTGTTTTATAATTATTTCTATAGCTGATAAGCTGCTAATTTGTCTCATTTTGTGCCAATTATGTATCCGGACATAATATTAGAATAATACATTTTGGTCGGTAATGCGTAGCCAGGTTTAGACCTTCGCCTAACGCAAATGATCAAGAAATTAAAAATCATTTTAAATTTTATAGTTTAGAAAATATTTAAAAAATCCAAGTATCACATTTGTTAGAAACAAGGCCAAAATAAAATATATAAATAAAATATAACTCTCACTTCATAAACTAATTTTTTTGATATTGAATTAGTCTCAAATTTACTTTCTGACATATATCCAGGGGCGGAACTAGGGGGGGCTAGGGTAGGCCACCGCCCCCCCTAAAAAAATTAATAAAAAAAATAAAAATGAAAGAGAAAAAAAAAAGAGGAAAGAAAAAATATTAAAAAAAGGTAAAAGGGGAAAGAAAAAAAATATGAAAACAATAAAAAAGAAAGAAAACATAAAAGAGGAAAAAATATATAAAAAAGGAAAAAACATAATAAAAATAAAATGGGATAGAGAGATAACAGAAATAGAAAAAAGGAAAGAAAGATGATAAAACGAAAAAAATAATAACAAAAAGGAAAAGAATAAAGAGGAAGATGGAGAAAGAACACTATAAAATGGAGAGGTCTGAACACAAAGGAAACACAAATCCCAAGAGAACAGAAGGAATCAACAAAGTTGTTTCATTTGGTAAATCAGTGAAAGAGAAGAGTTTCAGATATTCTCTCATTCCTTTCTTTTTCCCTATTTTTCTCTTTCTTCTTCTTGCTGTTATTCTTCTAAAATAAAATAAACTACTATTTGCACATCTTATTTTTACACATATACCCCTACCATGTTGGGCTGAACCCATTTTTGTTAAATCTGAAACGAAATAAAAAAAACATAAATTATTGTTTCAGTTGTTAATGTTGTGCAATGTGTTGTGTGCATCTCATTCAAAATGTAACAGTGATTTACTTTACGCGATTGCCATTGATATTTGATATTGTTTGTGATTGCCGCGCAGAAAAATTATGGGGAAGGGTGCTACTACCATTGGTGCTTATTTTAAGAGAAAAAAATGCTGTTGAATTTTATAGGGTAAATATCTTTTGTGCTACAAATGATTATCAATTACAAGAATTAAATAGTAGGTTCAATGATAATAATGTTGAATTACTTGCTTTGAGCATGACTTTAGATCCAAGAAACAAGTACCAGTCATTTAACAGTGATGATATATGCAAACTTGTTGATAAATTTTATTTTAGAGATTTCACATAACAGGAAAAATTGTATTTGAAAATGGAGTTACAACATTTTGAGCTTGACATTCCTAAACATCCAGATTTTATTAATTTATCAATTACATCTGAATTATGTCAAGGGTTAACAAGAACTGGAAAGTCCATCATTTACCATCTCTTATTGATAGAGTGATTAGACTTGTACTCACTCTTCCAGTTTCTACAGCAACTACTAAAAGATCTTTCTCAACTATGAAGATAATCAATATGACCAATTTCTTAATGATTCTTTGATTACATACATTGAAAAAGAAATTGTTTTAAGTTTTAGCACAAATTCAATTATAGATGATTTTAACAATATGAAAACACGTAGAGTTAGAGTCAAGTCATGAAGTGATTTTAATTTCTGTAATAGTTTTTTTCATATTAGATTTGTATTGTTTTCGAAGTACTTTTATTTATGATATAATTTTTTTTATGTTCGCCCCCTCTCAATAAAATTCCTGGCTCCGCCACTGCATATATCAGAGTTAACCCTAAAGTGATTGATGAATCTCTTGTATTTGTCACGTTATAAGATAATAGTGTTAGATAAAAGAAAAATATATTGAAATTTTATATTGACTAAAGATAATATCAAAATTGATTATATATAAGTGGAAAATAATTTTTATCCCATGAGCTAATTTTTGGGATAAATTAGATCCAACCTCATGTTTTAATTAAAATGATCTATTTTTTTAAAAAAAATGTAGATTCTTTTGCTAAATTTAAAAATATTGTCAATATTATAAAGAAAACCAACCGAGTGTTTGTTAAATAACTTATTGAGATGACAAGAATTTTACATTGTTAGTACGTAAAAGTGACTCATTATTTTGAATAACTATTCTATGTGGTGTATCTGAACGTTATATATTCATTTGAGGAATTAAAAGTAATAAAATCGAGTTAAAGTTGGTGTAAATGGGTTAAGAGAAAGTGAAAATTGAAGTATTGAAATGCTTTGCATCATAATAATTACAAGCGTTGACAAATCAGTCTAATATAATAAAACAAAAAAAAAACTGAAAACTTTGGTTTTGGTAAAAAAAAAAGACTGAAAAGTGAATAAAGCAAAAATCAAATAAACTAAAACCAAAACAAAATTGTTTTCTATTAGATTGGATCTAATTTCAAATCTAATTAATCAATACAATCTCATTCAAACTAAAATTATAAACATGTATATTTTCTATTTATAATTTTTTTATAGCAATCATGTTTATAATTTTATTTTCAATATATTTATAAAATTGTCACAAACTTGTATTTATGAAAAATATATTTAATTAAAGATAAATTTTCAATAAGTATTTGAATAAAGGTATATAAATGTAATTATCAAATTATGTAAATTTAATTTTAATAATCTATATTTACTCATTTTTACTCATATTATTAGTAATAAATATTTCAATATTTCCATCAATGAAAGCATATGCACTCTGGAAATTGGAAGTTATCTATATCTTGCACAATATGGTTTTCCCATGGGTCTAGTAGAGTATAATGATTTTTCCTCTGCTTAGCAATCGATATTTCTTTAGCTTAGTAATAAAAATATTGGATTGCATATCTAGGAGACTAGGACTCAATTTTGAAACTACTATTTTAGCTTAAATAATCTTATACTACTAGTTGATTCATGCTTTCAATGATAAAATCTATACTTGTTTGATCAAATATTATTATACTCTGTATAGAATTTCCTTACATGGCTAAATAATAAAAACTCAAAAGGCTTAAATGATATTTCAACCCACATCTCATTTTTTATATATTATTTACTTAAATATATTTTTCCCCTCAAATTTATGTTACTTTTATTTTTTTCAATTAAAATTTATTTTTTAGACCCTCAATTTAAAAAAAAAAACTCTTTTTAATTCCTCTTGTCATAAAAAATTATGGCAAACTATGCATTCAAACTGTTAAAAATTAATTAGAAGGGACTAAAAAATATTTTTTTAAAATTGAGAGACTTAAAAAATAAATTTAAATTTGAGAAGAAAAAAAAACATAAGGATCAAAATATATTTAACCAAATATTAATGGATATAATGAAGTTTTTATATTGGTTATATTTGGCAAAATTAGCTAGAAGATGAAAAAACTGATTGAAAGGTAAAAAACTAGTTGGTAATTGAAAATTAGCTTATTAAATTGTAGGTGTTCAGAAAAATTAATTGTTGCATCCTGAAAAATATGAAATAACATAAAAGTAATAAAATAATGATTTATTTTAAAAAGACAATAAATTTTTTTGATTAATATGATAAGAATAAAAAGAGAAAAAAATATAAAAAACTGGAAGCTAGAAATTAACTTTTTAGTATTTCAAAAAATATTAGAAATTATTAAGAAATCACTAAAAAAATTTATTTATCAAACAATCAAATAATTTTTTAACTAATAAAAAATCACAAATAAATTAAAATGTCTAACCAATATAGTCATAGTTGACAAGACAATTGTATTCTAATTCCATCCATCTATGTTGCCTTAGCATTTAATTTGTGCAACATGAGAATATTATATGATATTTCAAAAATCTTTCCTTTCATAACCACTGATTGATTTCAGTATATATGCAATTAATTACGTACACAGATGAAACTTTAATATCAATGATTCATCATCATATTAAAGCGTTATGGGTCGTAGTCAGAAAATTTAACTTTCTCAGACACGTCGAAGTGCATGGTTTGTTAAGAGCACAAACGAGTTTGCAAATGTGTTATGTGTGTGTGTATATATATCTCAAGTGATGTTAGGAACCAGCACCTCAACATTCTCACATTCCATCACCAAAGCAGAGTAGTTTTCCGTTGTCACTGACATGACTTTCCAAAAAGTACTATTCCAATATTTTACTCTGGCTGTGTTTCTTTTCTTCGCATTTTGTGCTTTTGAGGGCAATGCTCGCACTCTCGAAGATGCTCCAATGCGTGAGAGGCACGAGCAGTGGATGGCTATTCATGGAAAAGTCTACACGCACCCTTATGAGAAAGAGCAGAAATACCAGACATTCAAGGAAAACGTGCAACGCATAGAAGCCTTTAACAATGCCGGAAACAAACCTTACAAGCTAGGCATAAACCATTTTGCTGATCTCACAAACGAGGAATTCAAAGCCATAAATAGATTCAAGGGTCATGTGTGCTCCAAAATAACACGGACACCCACATTTAGGTATGAAAATGTAACAGCAGTGCCAGCTACATTGGATTGGAGACAGGAAGGAGCTGTCACACCCATCAGGGACCAAGGCCAATGTGGTATGTGTTTGAATTTGATGGTTATATGAATTTCACAAGTACTCAAGACTTATAATTGGATGTTATCTTAGCTCTTCAAGAAGTTAATTAAATGAAAATAACTTGGCTTAAATATGTTAAGTGCTTATATATGATTGAATTTTGTTATAGATTTTTATTAAATTTTGTTGTTGTTCTGAATTCTTAATATATAAAAAATTTTGTTTCAAGTCTCTATTATTAGTTAAATGATAACATGTTATCTTATAAATTAATTTTTTTAACATTACCAACAATTATGATGACGTTATCACTTAATTGATGACAAAGATTAAAAATAAAAGTTTTAATATATATTAAAGACTTTAAATAATGAATTTTTTTTGTTAGAGATTCAAAATAAAATTCGTTCATTTATCATACACCTTCATTATAAATAAGTCAAATAATTCTTATAAAACTTAGATATATAAGTTGATTTTAAATTAATTATACGAGAAGTTTAATTTATTTTATCTTTTTTATTTTTACTTTTATAATTAAGTAAGTGTTTATAGAGAAATTTATTCAAATTGGATCTAATGAACTTTGCTTTGTTTTCCTTTACCATATAGGATGTTGCTGGGCATTTTCTGCTGTGGCAGCAACAGAAGGAATCACCAAGCTGAGTTCTGGCAAATTGATTTCTTTATCAGAACAAGAGCTTGTTGATTGTGACACAAAGGGTGTGGACCAAGGTTGTGAAGGGGGTCTTATGGACGATGCCTTCAAATTCATCTTGCAAAACAAAGGACTCGCCGCAGAAGCCATTTACCCTTATGAGGGTGTTGATGGAACATGCAATGCAAAAGCAGAAGGTAACCATGCAGCTAGCATTAAAGGGTACGAGGATGTCCCTGCCAACAGTGAGAGTGCACTGCTCAAAGCCGTTGCTAACCAACCAGTTTCTGTGGCTATTGAAGCTAGCGGTTTTGATTTTCAATTTTATTCAGGTGGTGTGTTCACTGGATCATGTGGCACTAACTTGGATCATGGTGTCACTGCTGTGGGGTATGGAGTAAGTGATGATGGAACTAAGTATTGGTTGGTTAAGAATTCATGGGGAGTAGAGTGGGGTGATAAAGGATACATTTGGATGCAAAGAGATGTTGCTGCTAAAGAAGGCTTGTGTGGCATAGCAATGTTGGCTTCTTACCCCAATGCATAATTGCTATACTTTGTTACTACTATATATTTCATGTGCAATTAAGTACAAACCACCAGAAGTGTGTTAATGCTGATATTTATAGGTTTGAAGAAATTACAAGTGGTAGATTCAAACCTTGTTAATTACAATAAGTGATAGATTCAAAACCTTGTATCACAATTGTAGAAAAATATCATGTATAATTATACTTGTTTATTATATCTATCTATATTAAGGAAATTAAATAGTATACAATTTAAATATTCCTAAGTTAAATTTGTTAAAACAAAAGGTTAATTAATGAGTTTTTATAAAAAAAATTATGCCGTAAGTAATACAGTAAAAAAATGTAGACGTTAACAAACTCATATATATATACATATATATAAATCATAATTTTATCTGAAGTAAATATGAAAAAACATCATCATTATCCACGGTAAAGAGGTGATAGATTATATTTGTTTTGAAATCTATGTTTTAAAAAAATAAAAGTGATCATTGAAAGCGTGAATCAATTGATGTAAGATGATTTTAGTTTAACCAGAGATTTCAGTAAGAAGTGGGAGTTAGTCATTATAGTTTTAGAGGATAATAGTATATAATTATGAAAATAGAATTTAATAATTAATAATAAGATTTTTTAATTAAAACATGAAATAAATAAGTTTAATTTAAACAAAAGAAAATTTTAAGGAAACCGATAATTTTATTCTCTAAAAGTATTTAATAATACTTAAAATATATTATGAATTATTTCATCTACTGAAGGCATAATGATGCAAATCATGTAATACATAGACTTGTTAATAAAAAACGAAAGAGACAACACAGGAGTAAAGTAAAAATATACACACATCTCACATTAGTTTTTTTTTTTTTTATCGACAAATGTTAATTAATTGTTAAATATTAGTTTTATTAGTAGAAAAAATTGAACTTATGATCTTTTCTCTATTTTCTTATTTCTTAATCATCTAATTTATCTTATATCTTCTCAAATATGTAACATGCGACATTAGCTGTGTTAACTATTAAAATTTCTTTTTATCAAAAAATTCTAAAGGAAAGACTATTCCAAGAAACATTTTACACTTCAAATATCTCAAAGATGGAATTCATATTGTAATAATTGATCAAATAAAATACTATTTGTGCGTTTATAGTTAAATAAAAAATACCGATAATTTTTTAATAAAATTAATTTTTTTATTATATTGAAATTTCAATATTTTACCTTTACTTATGATTTAAACATTTTAAAAAATAGATAAATAAATATTTAAAAGTTACTACATAATCACATTATATCAACAATAAATAAAATAAACAAAAAGATTTTAATAACTATATTTTATATTTTTTATATATTTTTTAATTTATACTTTTCATACAGGAAAAGTAGACTTGAAAATGAATGTTTAATTGTGTTTTTTCCTTACTTCATATTGACAATATGAGTGTGAAATCATATAAGTGTGAAATTACTTACATTATTATTATGATTATATTCTATAAATGAGACCCATATCTTTAATGAAAGTAGATTTAGAGTGTTAGATCGATTATTTTCTATATTCTCTTTTTAAATGTTAACAAATATGAAATATGTCAAGTTGTCTAGCACAGTTATTTTATTGAGCAAAAGTGTGTGAATTACTTTAAATCTTCTGGCTTTGATTTTTATGGATGAAACAAAATATGAAATATATATAATTTACAAGCAAATATTTGATGAGTTACTTTAATAATAAGTAAATTATAATATTTGGTATATTTTATTTTATAAGGATATAAACAATTTTTAATTAACATGCTTAATTTTTGTAAATACACGTGATATCTTGAAAATACCATTTAATTTACAATGAATTGTTTATAATAATTATAAATTGATAAAAAAATATTTTAAATATCTATATATTTAAATAAATCTGTCTAGTGCATGAGTATTACATCTAGTACATCCCTGGTAATTTGGACTATCATTCAAATTGAAATGACTCTTAAAGAATTAGAGGAAGTACTTGTTTTGTGGCTCTATACTTTTTTCTTTTTGTTGTATTTTCCTTACCTTAAAAACATTCATTTTTTCCTTTCCATTTTTACCATTTGAAAAGAAAAAATAATGATAGAAATTTCTATTACATTTTTTTATTTGTATCGTTTGAAATAAAAATTAATTTTGATTTTATTGGTGAGTCGTTGATGAATAATTGGATTTTATAGTAGTAATTGATATGATCTAATCAAATTTAACTAACTTAATTATAAGTAAAATAATAATTGTATTAAATTAATACACCATCATTGACTTAATCAACAGTAAAAAAAGATTACAAATTATTCAATGATGTTAAAACAAATTTAAAGAATATTTTTTTTTCAAATTGAATACTAATTATAACTATTAATTAAAATTAATTTTATATTATTGTTTACAACTTTTAACTATTGAACTATGATATTGTATTTTTTTTATAAACTCGAGCTCAATGTTGTGAGCTTAATAAAGTATAATTCTTTTAATAATATTAAATTTATATTTAATGGTATTAAAAAATTAATAATACATTGATGACAACATAACTATAATTTTTGAATAAATTATTTTAAATATGTAATGAACAACTATATGAAATACCCCATTAGATAGCATTATTATTGATTAATTAATATATACATTTTTTAGCTCATAACCTATAGTGGTACACAATCATGTTTAATCTCATAAATATGATGCAATTTTTCATTCAAATATAAAATTTAATATTATGATTTATAAAAACAGATTTCCATGATAACATAAAAACATATAATAAAAATTATTAATAAATAAAAATAACCTATAATGATATTAAAATAAAAGAATAAATAATAATAAAATAAAAAGAAATGTTTGATCATTTTTTTTACTTCATATTGATTATATAAGTGTGAAATCACTCATAATATTGTTATGATTATATGCTATAAACTATACTTTGGGTAACTGGTCTTGTTCTGACATGTGGGTAGGATGGTTAAATTTGGTTTGGGCCCTTGTTGGGCCAGATTGATCTTTTTTACCAATAAGTCAATTAGTTTTTCTTTTATTCATACTTTTTAGCGCAAAACAATTCATATTTTTACACTGTGTCACTCAAATATTAAACTAGCAAAATGAATTTTTTAAAGCTAAATTTAATTGTTTATTCACTCGTTAGTCTAATTGAATTTTTTATCCAGATTTTTTACCGTATTAAATTAATTTTTTTATGTCAAGATTTCTCAAGTTCAACAGCCAAAATGTCCATAGCCAAACATGTCTTTCCAAATTGCACAACTTCATAGAAACCATCATCGTTTGCAAATATTTTATCTTCTAAGCAATCACGCAGCTCCAATAGACAGAAGAAAAAAAAATAATTTTATAACAATAAGAAGAAAAAACAAAAGAAAAAGATTCACCTTATAAAATATAAGTGATTTAGTATCCATCACAGCTCATTTCTCATATTGCATGCAAGAAAACAGTTCCTCAACTGCTCAACATCCATCAAAGGATAATAAGTATAATTTAAAACAGTGAGATAAAATAAAAGTAATTAAAAGAATAATGGAGAAGAAAATAGTACCTCTCTAAACACTTGAGGATTTTGGGTAGAGCTAAAAATCCTATGACATATTCACAGCGTGAAATCAGTTAAGTGAAGACGAGGGGAGTGGGCGTCAAAGACAAAAGTTGGAGATGATTTGGAGAGAAGAAGTGTTGTTGGAAGTTGGCGACTTAGTAATTTATTAGACGTCAAATAAAATTTTATCATATTTTTATACTTCTTCATTTTCATCTATTTAATTTTAAACAAAAAATAAGAAGTTTGGTTGGATTAATTAGACAAAATATTTGAAAATTTGTCATTTTCTTTAATATTCATACATATGCTGATGGCCACAAATGATTTAATATAAGGCAAAATAAAACATACTATGATTTCCATACATTTTTTTCATACATTATATATATATATATATATGGAAAATTTCAATACCCATTTAATTAATTATTGTTACTATTATTCTTTTCATATCTGTCATGGGTTGTGATGATGTGGTGGTGAGGTGTTAGTAATAATTATAACCAAAAGAGTGAAATGATATAAGAAAAGTTATAAATGATAGATAAGAGAAGAGAGAAAAACGTGAA
The DNA here is from genome assembly GCA_013407115.1 of Glycine latifolia. NCBI lineage: Eukaryota > Viridiplantae > Streptophyta > Magnoliopsida > Fabales > Fabaceae > Glycine > Glycine latifolia. The sequence goes on along the minus strand of CM023951.1, from coordinate 13,194,091 downwards.
AAAAATAAGAAAGAAAATGATTTATTTTTAAAATTAAATGACAATATTTTTAAATTAAATTTTGAGAAACAAAAGAACTAATAACTTTTTTATGATAAAAAAATTGATGTTGAGTAATAACATTTCATCTCTAACAAAAAGTCAAAAGTTATCGAAGGAATCTAATTGAGTTGATTATAATTGATCTAAGAAAAGAATAGATGAATGAGCCAATAAAAAAACAGCCCCTTCATAATAAACATGAAGACATGAAGTATATGGGCTGGAAAGTAGGTGAGAAGGCACAGCGCCTGGAGTTCCTCGAGTCCACAACGCAGCGTTTCATTGGCATATATATATACAACATCGGGAAGTGAAAGAAACTTGAAGAAGTGAAGAAGTTACAGTGTGGGAATGGCGGGCAAAGGTGGAGCAACTCCGGCGACATACTCGCCGTCTCCGACGACCGATAAGAAGAAACCACCGCTTTTCAAGGAGGATTGGGTTCGACCCGATGGCCGCGGTTTCCACCAGTGCAGACCCGCGTGTAAGCCCCCACTCGCTTTCAAATTGAACCATTCTGTTTATTTCTTCTCAAACACAGTATTGCTTTTATTTATTAAATTGTTATTTGTCTTCGTTTTCTTCGACGTAGCGTTAAGGTTTTGATGTGGATACAGTCTATAATGCCTTTTTTTAATTATGTGTATAGTGTTAAATTGTTAAGGTTTCTATTGTTAATGCCGTTTTCGGATTACAATGCCGCTTCATACCGAATGCGAGAAACATTTTGTGGATAGGTTTTCCTCGTTCTATTCAAATTGATGAACAAATGCTTCACGATGCCATGATTTTATTGGGTGAAGTGAGATTGAGAGAATCAAGAGTTTTCCTCTAGATATTATTCGTTTGTTGAATTTAGACGCATTGGTGAAGCTCGGCGTGCCGAAGCAGTAGTGGTCGATTAACGATTATGTGTTCAAAGCATTGAGCTGGCACCTGGCAAAGATTGCCCTGTCCTTTATCCTGGAAGTAAAGGGCCTGTACATAGTGAATTCGTTAATGAGCATCTATTTCGACCTCTACAAGCATAATCGTCCTATCCTGTGAATCCACATAGTTTTCCTGGACAATTGATATCTGGTGGTATTGCTATGCCTAATGTTCTAATGCAACCTTTTGGTTCTCAAGGTCTTGAACCTCATATATATATATATATATATATATATATATATATCCGGTCCTGATTTTAATGAGATGGGCACACTCCACAAATTTCCAGGAAGGTGGCTCTAAAAGTTGGATGGGTCCAAACTGGAAAGGGCCATCTCCTCCTGCCCCAGGAGTGCTTCCGTCTCCTATGCCTGGTAGAGTGGTATTAGGCCTCCTACAAGAGGTGGTGCATGGGATGTACTTGACATTAACCAATTTCAGAGAGATTCTAAAGGCTTGAGGATAGATGGTGCTTTGCACATTGGTGATGCTTCATTTTCTGTAAGGAATATAGATGATCATGGATTAGGACTAGAACAAACATTTGAATTGATCCAGTTGATGATGGGGGTGGTTCTGGTCCAAAGAGTCCTTGGTCCATTTGGTACTAGGATCACATCTAGAGTACCTGGTTCTGTGCAACCTGATATTTGAATTTGATCATATATGGATTATGGCATGGAGTTCTTGTGAAAGGGTGAACTCCTGTTTATTGTGCTAGATGTGTGCCTATTTGAAAAGGGATAGGGATTGAGATTCCTGATATTGTAGATTGCGCTGGTAGGACTGGTAGATTTGTTCCCTAGTAACTCATCCTTACGAAACTGGCCAGTAAGGTGAGAGGTGCCTAAGCTTTATAAGTTCTTATCAGGTACTATCTCTAGTCAACAAGGAATTTGGGTTTTCACAATACATCCCCTCGTGCCCCGTATTGCTGGGCTTGATGTGTGGATAATATGACAGGTACCCTAATAATGGATCTACGATAAACATTGATACCATGTTACAAAACTTTGTGTAGCAAGAAATGAACACAATTTTCATTTTTCAAAGGAGTTTGTTTATAATGCAACAGTGTGAAACTAACTCTAACTGTTATCAATACTGATTAACTAAGCACCTAACAAAAGACTAAATAACTTCTGATCATTGAAATGAACTTTTAGAATCACGTATTTGCTTTGAAATGTTGATTGGTGGCACTGGTTTTTGATAATCACATCAATATTTGGTGATTTGCAGTTTTCAGGACTGGTGCTGTGAATGCTGCATCTGGATCTGCTTATGCCGAGTTTGGAAATACCAAGGTCATTGTATCAGTGTGAGTGGCTCTTTTATCTCACAAATGTGTCATTTAGTTAAGTTAGCTTGCTGAGGTTTGTTTCTTCTAGTGTTGTTGTTTTTTATGCTCTCTTTCTAATGTGGATATTTTTGTTTGTTTTTCTTAATTTAGATTTGGGCCAAGAGAGAGCAAGAAGGCGATGATTTACAGTGATATAGGGCGTTTGAATTGCAATGTCAGCTTTACAACGTTTGCAACTCCGATTCGTGGGCAGGTATATGGAAGGCTATACTTATACCTTTTTTTTTATGTTGTGTTCTTCTGCATCTTCCATCTTCATGGTTATTTGAAGTAGCCTCTTAATATATTATATCTCACAAAGTTAGGGTTCAGACCACAAAGAGTACAGTGCGATGCTTCATAAAGCTTTGGAGGGTGCAATAATACTGGAAACATTTCCCAAGACAACTGTGGATGTTTTTGCATTGGTGCTGGAATCTAGCGGCAGTAAGCATAATTTTTCATATTGATTTTCTATTTAATTTGTGATTAGCATAGTTCAGGTATTCTTTGATCAAGGTTTCCAATTACACAAAAGTCAGACACAAGGGATGTATTTATATTAATGGATGTCATGTACATATGATTCCTGTCTCAATTTTCTAGAATTTAGAAGTTTTTTATGGATACCTTAAATGTAGATATCAAGATGTGGTCATTTATGGTAGTCTGGTTCTTAGTGGATTTGTTTGAGATTCTGAAATATTCCTTTGAATTTTATAATGGAACATGATGAATGATCCTATGTAATTGAAACCTTTTGGCAAAATCTTAATTTTATAGCAGGTGATAATATTAGTGAGTGTGTTGCAGGTGATCTCCCAGTTGTCATATCATGTGCTAGCCTTGCCCTTGCAGATGCTGGAATAATGATGTATGATCTTGTTGCCTCAGTTTCTGTGGTATGGATCTTGCTCACATTTGCACTCTAATGTCACTAATATGTACTTGCTTTGTAGGGTGCACAATCTGTTTCAGCCATTTTAAATTTATTTTGAAATTTTGATTTACTATAAAATCATCTTCTGATTTCCTTTTCTCTAATGATTTCTGACTTGGTACCCACATCACACATTTCATGCATTATTAAATTACATTTTCATATAAAAATATGTTTTTAAACAAATTTTTATTTATTCCAACTACTTTTCAGTGGATACCAAATTCTATGGCATAATTGCATGTGAGTGTGTGCTATTTTTATTGGATGATCATCTGGACTTGTTAATGCCAGGTTCATCTTCATAAAAATCATTATGAGAAAATGAGATCATCTAGAGGAAGACTAATGACATTTTACCTATTATGACTATGTGATAAATTCTTCCTTCCTTCATGATGTGATTATCTTGCTGTTGAGAGTCTCATTATTTTCTAATGATTGCAGTCATGTTTTAATAAGAACCTTGTCATTGATCCTATTTTGGAGGAGGAAATTGGCCAAGATGGCAGCTTAATGATTACTTGCATGCCTTCTCGCTATGAAATCACCCAACTCACTGTTACTGGGGAATGGTCCACCCCAAAGATTGATGAGGTTTGCCTATTCTAAAGTTTTTAACTTTTTTTTGGTTAAATTAGTTTTTTGGTCCTCTAATTTATTATTCAAGTTCAATTTGGTCCTCTAGTTTTTTTTTTTTGTTCAATTTGGTCCTCTAATTTTTAAAATCGATTCATTTTTTTGGGAAATGTGCATTTTGTGGTAGTTTAAACCACTTAGTGACAGTTTTGAACCGCCACAAAGTGTAATTTCTTACAATTTAGACTGAAGGACCAAATTGAAAAAAAACTAGAGGACCAAATTGAATCTAAATAAATTAGAGTACTAAAAAACAAATTTAACCTTTTTTTATTTAAATGCCTATTTTGAAGTTGTGAAAATTGAAATTATCTCTGGATCTATGAAAGCCAAATACTCAAATTAGCATAATATAGTGTCAAATGCATGTCTAACACCCTATGCATATGCATATATGATGATACAACACCAATATATGTATTCAGGGTGTAGTCTCCAATTTATTTTATTTTTTACATCAACATCAACATCAACCGCACCATTAACCCAAGTTAATTGGGGTCGGTGGTAGATGAACCCAATGACAGATCGGAAATAAGACAAAGAAAGAGAAAGGGAGAGAGGAAGACAAAAAAGAGGGGGAAATAAAATAAAATAGGGGTGAAAGGAAGAGGGGAGAAATCAAGAGGAAAAGAACTAAACAAGGGAACGACTGAAACATAGAACTACTAATAGGTTTAACCCTCCACCAAGCTAATTTATTTTTTTTTTTAAATAATTTTTTTATCAACTTTCGGAATACAAACTCGGGTACAGTCTGAGATATGGCACTTTGATATTTTCAATTGAAATGAATCAAATGATTGTGTTGCAGTATTAATCCAAAGCTTCTTTTACCATTTTTTACACATAGCACTGTCAAAGCAAAATGGGAATGGGCTGGGCTCGCTCGCTGGTTTCTCGAATCTGGATGTTGCACATTACTTCTATAATTTCAATCATGCATTGCAATAACATTGATCTTGAAAGTCCTTGAACCTCGCACATAGCATCTGTTTACACCCACTTCTCTAACCATTAAAGTATCTTATTCACTAATAGTCATCCATGGTTATATATTAATGAGAAATAATCAATGTCTTGTTACAAAATGTTGTACATTTATGTAAGATGTGTGTGGGTGCATGTCCAAATTCGTGCTAACATATTTAGGCCAGATTGTAATTTGATTTTTTAAGAGTTTCCTATATGTGTCACATCTGTATCGCATCAAGTGTCTGGGCTTTATAGGTGTGATCGTGTGTGAATGCTTTTTCATTTTACTGATTTTAAGAAACAGCATTTAATCTTTCATCTGAGGTTTTCTGCTTTGAGGATTACATATTTGTATGGCTAATTGATCATCTAAATATCTGTATCTCCTTTTCCCTGCCCTACCTATTATTGGTACTTATTTGATTGCATTTAATAAATACAACTGGAATTGAGTTAAGGCTATTTCCAATTTATAGAAGTCCTAGTGCGATGTAAAGATAGAATGACTTCATATCTATTGTTCCAAATTGGTTATTGTATTGAAATAATATAATGAATAGAGATGGAACAAACTCTAGTGACATTTTTAGCTACCCACATGCAGGGAATGCAGCTGTGTTTGGATGCTTGTGCAAAGCTTGCGAAGATTATGAGGTCATGTTTAAAAGAAGCTGCTTCGGATACCCAGGAATAGAATGACAGTTCTAAATTAGCACAGATCGCCTTATGTACTGTTAATTTTTTCTTATATTGAGATAATTTTGTGTTGGAGGAAGGTAGGGAAAGGTGCCTTGAATGCCCTTATAAAAGTTTGTGCTCATGATTTTGTCCAATATAAAGTAAATTATTCTTATAGCAACAGCTATATGCATGTCACATATTTTGGCAAGTCAATTCAACATTACTGTGTGGATTACGAAATTGACAAATTAAATCACCAATTTGAGTAAGGTGAATTGGGTTGACCCTCCTATTATTTTTCTGAAAAAAAATCCAAAACATTATTAACCCTCCCCCCCCCCCCCCCCCCCCCCAAAAAAAACGATGCATGAATGTTCTGCAGGTTAAGGTTTGGTTCAGGAGTTAAAAATCACTTTAATTGGTATTGCGATTGCTGGTTGAGTAAAGATTTATGCTTGTTGGTTGTTGCTACCTGCACCTCCAGTTATTTTTTGCACCCTATTTGTAATTTTTTTTACCTTCTGGATTGATCATTTTGGAAGCCAAAATCTGTGATCAATCCGGATGGAATTTTACATTTCAGATTGATAATTCCGGACCCCAAAAAAGGGGTGAAGGAAACAACAGTCATGCTAGTTTTATATCAGGAAAACATGAATCTGGTATTACTTTGTTTAACCAAACTTTGAAATGTTAATGAATCGTGTAGTTGTTAAATTTATAAAGTTGGACCATACTATGAATCCCAAACCGTGTACTAGACCTTAATCTAACCCTATGGTCACTCAAAATGGATCCCCTCCTGCCTCTCCAGCAAAGAAAATAAAATTAGAAGCACACAAAAAATAGAGAGAAAAAAAACAAATGATTTTTGAATGAAGTTAGATTTTTTTTTTCAAGAGTCAAGAATTAATTCCTTGAGATAGATTTTTAAAGGGATTGATATCTCTTAACTGAAGTTTTTTCATACACAGATCAAAAATTGAATTCTTAATCACCTATTTAAAAGACAAAGTTATTTATCAATCATGTCATATCATACTATCTTAGTAAAAATAAATTAAATGTTGGAAAAATGAAGAGAAAGAAGAGATAGAGGCTGGAAAGCGTGTTAGCTGGAGAGGGTCCAGGTCTACTACAGTTACTAAACAGTACAGTGTGAACATGCAAACGTATGGGTCACGAACTCGTGCGTCCAGATTGTAAATAAAGTTTAAACTCATCCATTAAAAAAAAGCACTTAACTCATTATGTATTATGAATCCTTGGGTGCCTCTATATCATAGACACTCTGTATAAGTTGATTTAATATCATCCGGAAGGTACAATCAATCATAGTTCTTCATTTAAAGCTAACACAAGGGTTGTCAAGGCTTTATTTTATATATGCATACATAATTTACTTTTTTTTAATGCCTCACCAGCACCTTTAACCCAAACTAATTGAGATTAGTGAAAAATGAACTCAATGATAGATACAAAGAAGTTAAAAAAAACGATAAAAGCAAAAAAAGGGGAAAGAAGGAGAGGGGAAATGAAGAGAAAAATGACAAAAAATAGACCATATGAAACATAGAGATAATAACAGGTTTAATCTTCCACCAAAGTCATAAATTTTCTTTATTCCGTCCTAAGACACACTGTCTACCAATTTATATCTCACTTCATTAAGTTTTGTTTAACTATTTTTCCTCAAATAAGTTTAGATCTACCTCTACCTCTTTTGTGACTAGCTCTTGATAATAAATTTTTATTTTTACAAAAACATTTAAAGACTGTCTTATTATGTATCCAAACCACTTCTATCTATATTTCCTTATCTTTTTACTAACTAGTAATATTATTACTTTTTGTCAAATATCTTTATTACTTATCTTATATATCTTTGTATAACCACACAACTACATTAATATTATCATTTTTACTAGTTCTATTTTATGTTTATATCACTTATATATTGATCAATATTCATCTCTATATAACACTACAGCTGAATCAATATTTCCTCATCTTTGAATGCCTTGTATGCATATAGAATTTAATTGCCTCTTCCTACTCCATCATTTCACACAACAGCGAATTCCAAATCTGCCAAAAAATACACATGATGTAAATTTCCGTCAAACTTTCACAAGTAATTGACATAAGAGAACGTGAAAAGAATTGTCGTCTAAGTATAATAATATTATGCAGACACATGTTGAATTTGTTTCTAATTATCAGTTCTAATTATGCGTGAAGAAATACTGTTTATGATAATTAGTTATTATTCCACCTGACTCAGGCAGATTGACTTAGGAAATAAAATATAAAAAAACATATAGATTTAATATTAAGAGAAAAATCAAAATGATATTTTATCTAAATTCAAATAGTAATATGTGCAAAATTTGAGTTAAGAAAAAGTTAAGCCACTCAATTAAACAACTATCAATTAAACCACATTAGAGTTAGATTAAGTCTAAAAATACTCCTAGTCCTATCAATTAAAATGATCGTGCTCAAGTCCTAGATTTGAGAAACAAATTAAACCTAGTTAACTAACAACCCATTTCTATATTAGGAATAAACAAAAATTGCGTAACCAAACCATATTAATTAAAAACATCACAGCAGGCACACCTAATTAATACTTTAATAATAGTATATGTTTAAGTAGTAAATCTCCTTTATGTACACGAAAATGTTGCACCGTCAAACACATATAACGGGACAGGGAAACAATATGTGCCTTGAGGATGATAAGGGTGAGGGATACTTTCGTGTTATTACTATCTATCAAGTCCATGCCACAACCATATCACGCTGTTCTTAATTACTTGTGACTTGTCACTTCTGCAGCCACCAATTTGCTTTATATTTCTGATATATCATAGATAATTATCTGCTTGTCGAGAAAAAAAGTGATATTTAAACAATATACATGCCTCTGTCACTTCCAATGGGGCATTGTGTTTGCGGTTGATGCTACTTGCTTGTCATATCCATACCAATATAATGGAATATGATCTTAACATCTTAACTTCATCGAGTGTCCATGAACATATAGTTAATACGAGTTTGTAAGATTAATATATTTTGGAAGCTCATATCATATGTTCCGATATGGTGACTAACTAGCACATATTAATGTATTTAATTTAGCAGCTTGTAGAAAAATAATAACATTTTCATTATTCTGTTAATAAATTTTTTAAAAGAAAAGTTAATTATTCCTAAATACAATCTACTCCTTAAAAAAGTACTTAGTATCAATTGATTTTTGGTTTAGTGATGTGTGTAAAAAAATTGATTCAAATTCGGAATGTGCCCTACGAAATTGATTTTCAGATTAACTTGATTTGGCAAACTTAATAGTTTCGACCAAAAGTATATTAACAGAACTAGTGCTAGCAATACATTCATCTGTATACACGTTCTTTTTTATTAGTTAAAATATATTAAAACTATAAAATAAAATAAAAATCATTAAATAAAATGAGACTCATTGAATTTTTAATTTTTAATAAATTTTAATTAATAAAAAATGTATTAAATGAATATGTTAAAGAAAGTAACCTTAGTCATTAAATAAGAGTCATTCTGGAAGCCAATTCGTAGAACTTCTTTATGAGATTTCAAAAATGAAAGCAACCTTCCAGCAGTGCTTCATGGTGCATACTTATAGGCAAACTAATAAATTGGTGGATTCCTTTGCCAAATCTGTTTTATCTTTATGTTCAGATGTCTGTTTTTATAACAGTATTCTTCATTTTGCTATAAACTCCGGATGATGATGTAGTTAACTCCAATTTGAATATTAATTAGTTTTGTCTAACGCATCCTCTTGCCTAGACAATTCAGAAAAAATAATAAGCTTTTAGTTTTTTGTTTTTGGAAAATGAGCTTTTAATTATCTTTTAATCATTATGTATAATAAATTTATTAATTTTTATAATATTATCTAAACGTTACACAAACGATAATTCCTAATTGGTTGAAGTGTAAATGTTTTTACAATACATAGAAATTAACCTCATTTGTAATGTAGTAATTTATGTCATTAATTCTTTAGCTGACAAATGAGTTTAAGCATTTTATGTTGAAAAAAATAACATTGTGAAAGGTTTTCCTCATTATTTTTATGAAATTAATGTGAATTATCAATTAATATTATTTTTATGATAATTAATCTTTATTAAAAAATCTTACAGACCATATTTAATGAAATCTCTATTTTTAATTGTGTTTTGTTCATCCACAAATTTACTTGAAGATCCTAGTTTAGTATCACTCACACTAATGATATATTAGTATATGTCTTTTGAATATCACAATGTAATTCTTTCAAATGAACATATATATTTTAAAAAATATATATCAATCATTGATTTGATTAAATGTATTATATAAAACATAGTTATTGATTGTGTTTAGGAATGCACGTGTGAAACACTAATTAACATAAGTTTCACAAAAAAATCAAAATTTTAAATAAAAATATTTATCATGCATTAAATTACATAACTGATTATGTAATTATGTCAATGATTAACAAATCAAACAATTATCATATTCCAAATCAAGTTGATAGTATTACTTTATATATTATTTAATTTGATTACCTTTAATACCAATAAATTAATAATGATAATTCAATTACTATATTATTATCTTAAAAAATCCATCGTAATTAACTAATTGTCAACAATTTTGATCTATCACATCATATATAATCTATAATATATTTATTTTCCTCTTTTTTCACTCTCTCCTCTCCCCAGGTGTCATATAGTATATCACTCTATTGAGTGTGCATGAATTATTTTCCTTTGAAGAAATCAAAGAAAATACTTGTTAGCTGAATACCACTTGTGGTAACTGTTAAGGTTGAAATAGGATCCGAAATCCTACACAGAGAAGCTATATTACTATTACACACCGACAACATCCACTTTTGTTCCGATAATTACGTCCAACAAAGTCGTAAAAGAGCTTGCTGTCAGGTGCCCCCACAAAGTTTTTCATGTCCTTTTCTTTTTTAATTGTGTTTAACGTTGGATAGCCTAAGCTTAATTTTTCATAACTTCATATGAATGTTGTTACGGTTTTAATTTTATTTGAAGATACCAATATCCTTATAATTTTTAAGTATCAAATTATCATTATATTTATGTTTGATCCCGATCAGGAATTGATTATGAATGTTCTTTAACTAACTGAGTCAAAGACTAATCATTTTCACGGTACATAATTACTATTGATTTAAAAGAATTTTGTGTAAAACAAGAATTAAATACAAATTATTTTACTAAATATATCGGAAAATTTATTATTATATAGCTAGGTAAAGTGGTATCCTCAAAAGTGGGATTGAGTGAGTAGAAAATGACACATGTTAAGGTTCCCTAACAAGCGTATCTAACGTAGTCAACTTCACACGTTGAAGAAAAAGCAAGCTGCAACTGTAACCTTCCTTTTTGACCATCTTTACCTCTCTGTCTCCAACCAGATAGCTTCTTTGGTTGGACTTTGACACACCTCTCTGGCTCTTCCTCATCCATAGCCCATTGCGCTTTTACACGCTTATGATCAAACACAACTTGTTCTCCCTTTTCATTTGTCTTTATTTGCATATACGTGAGTGAGTATAGCTAAAAGTATTTGCATTATGTCATTTTCCTTGTGTTTGCATAGGCTCTTCCGTCTTCAAACATTTCAAATTTTTAAATTAACCATTTGGGTTGTGAATACGGTTTTGTTTTTTGTTTTGGTTGTAGATGATCACCCATTTTTTAGGGGGGTGTAGTGTAATTAACATTTAACAACTATTGAGGAACATAGTAAGTACTCTTCTTTTCACATTTTGCAACCAACCCATATACTGTTTTTTTTTCCGATCCTCAATCATGGTTTTATGGTTTGCATAGCATCTACTTGTGTTCATGTTGGATACTAATCCTTGTCGGTGGTGAAACAAGGAAGGGAGTGGAACTTGGGAGAGATTATTACTTGAGTTGCAAATGGAAGAATCGGTTGGTTTTATGTGACATGGCTTTGCTTGCAGTTACACCAGAGTCAAATGCTTTGAAATGTGTCTCACTTTAACTGCTGCTTCTTCCCTCTCAGTTAATTTAAATAGCTGTAAGGAACTAAACTCTTACAAAAAGAGCATTTTTATTCACAAAAGCCGTGAGTCTATGTATATGTTTTTATTTATCTATATGCTATGCCCGTTCTAGAGTTACAGTTTTTGGCCACTAGTGTTTTAGTGGTTGATTTGTATTTTGTTGGGGTCTTCTTTATTTGGTTTTTGGTGACTCCTACCTTTCATAAGAAAAATATAAGTATTGATGGTTTAAAATTTGGGTCAAATTTTGGATTTTGAATACATTCAATGCATTAAGTACAATTATTATTCATAAGTTTTCTCCGTAACTTTTGCTGGGTTTAAGGATACTGAACATCATCTCCACAGAGATGCCATCACATATGGAATTTTTATTCAAAATTGGATAGCTTCGTCTCTAAGTTTCATTTTATATTTTATTTCATTGTTCACAAGAATCCTGGTCCCAACAAACATGAATGAGCCTTCCTTTTGCTATGGTCTAAATTGCATCATTATTTAATTTCACTAGCAAAAAGGCTCAACATGATTGATTCAACAACTGATACATATATATTATTTAATCCCTAAATTCTTTTGTTCTCAGCATCATGTTGCTGATTGAGAGAGGTTGACACTTGTGGAAAATCAGTATGGCTTCTTATTGTCCAAGATTTGTAAGGTGAGTTCACCTTCCTAGTACACCTTTCAAGTTCTAAGTTACTATATAGTATGTACTATTTCTTTATATTATTGGATTTTTTTGCTAATCTACTGTCAATTGCATATTATTAGCCTCTAATGTAAAGTTTCACTTAATAGATTCCAAGATGATGCTGAATTAGCAAAATTGCCAACAACAAATGGTGGCAATGGAGTCAAGCTTAATGGAACACAAGAAGCTGAGAATAGCGGCAGAAAGGGTCTGAAGAAGGACACAAGGAAGTTCCTGAAGGCTAGAGTATTGTCAAGAGTATTCTCAGAGGATTATGAGAAAGTTAGAAAAAGAACATTATCAGATCCCCGGGGATAAACCATTCACCGTTGGAACAAGATTCTCTTGGTAACATGTTTAGTTTCTTTGTTTGTGGATCCTCTATTCTTTTATTTGCCACTAGTTCGAGATGAAGTGTGCATCGATATTGGAACAACACTTGAAGTTTTCCTCACAATGATAAGATCAATGGCAGATGTGTTTTACATGATTCAGATTCTCATGAAGTTTCGAACAGCTTATGTTGCTCCTTCTTCTCGGGTATTTGGGAGGGGGGAACTTGTTATAGACTCTTCTAAGATAGCTACTAGGTACCTGATCAAGGGTTTGTGGTTAGACTATTGCTGCGTTGCCTCTTCCTCAGGTAATTCATAATAGATTTTCTTTATCTTGATCAAAACCATGGTGTTTTGACTTGATTATTAAAAATGCTCTTATTATGTTGATTACAGGTGTTAATTTGGATTGTGATCCCCAATCTTGGAGGTTCAACCATGGCAAACACAAAGAATGTGCTTCGCTTTATCATCATTTTCCAATACTTGCCAAGGCTGTTTCTGATTTTTCCACTTTCATCCCAGATTATAAAAGCTACAGGGGTTGTGACGGAAACAGCTTGGGCAGGGGCTGCTTACAACTTGGTGCTTTACATGTTAGCTAGCCATGTGAGTATATGAAAACTTGCATTCACTTGATTACTCATGTATAATCACGTATCCAAATTCTATATGTGGACCAAAATCTATGTTACAAGAGGTGTGGTGAGGACATCAATAGCAAATTCAGTAAGCTGAATTTCTTATAGGACTTATATTTTTTTTATTCAAATAATTTAAGCCAAGCCAAGCTAAAATGTGGGCATGTTTTTATGTAACTAAAATGATCTGTTTCAGTAACAGTAAATTCTTCAGCTACTCATAGGTTCTAGTAACTTTAAGTGTAAGCATATATATATACGTTAGTCTTGCAAAGTTTATTTCAGGATTGGCTGTTAAGCAACTATTTTAATTTTTAAGCTATAAGAATGTTGTACTACATTAATGATATGAAGAAAGTAAATATACCATACTTCACTAATACTCTTTTGATTTGGTTGAAGTTTTTAGGAGCTAGCTGGTACCTTCTATCAATTGAAAGACAAGAAGCATGCTGGAGGAGTGTCTGCAATATGGAGGAGCCATCTTGTCAGTATGGATTCTTTGACTGCAAAAGGGTTGAAGATTCCCTCAGAGTCTCCTGGTTTATAGCAAGTAATATCACAATTTTATGCTCACCAAAGGCTAACTTCTATCAGTTTGGTATATACGGTGATGCAGTGACATCCCAAGTTACAACATCGTCATTCTTTCATAAGCACTTCTTTTGTCTGTGGTGGGGCCTAAGGAATCTGAGGTAAGTCTTATTTGGTGTTAATTCTCCTATTAACCAGTGCCACCATATTTCAACAATTCCACCCACATTAACCATAAATCATTAGTTATTTTATTTTTCATGCATCTGGAGTTAAGGATTTTTTTTTTGCATGAGAACCTGGATCTAAAACTAATAATGTCATGTAAAACTAGTTGATGTTTTTTTCGTTTGCTGATTGAAAAAAAAATCATACAAATGCAGAGATCTGTGACACATGAATGTTGGGATTTCTAGTCTCCATCATATATATGCTTCAAAATACTATTTCTCTACTTCATTTTTGTCTTATTCTTGAGCAAATGATGAGATGTCTTATCTGGCAAATAGAGCAAAATCGCTCATCTAGGTGACCATGACTCACTAAAAACTTTTTTATTTTTTATCCCTTGAGCATTAATGAGTTTCTGATTGTTGAGTGCAGTTCTTTGGGACAAGGTCTTCTTACTAGCACTTTTGTTGGAGAAATAATGTTCGCCATTGTTGTTGCAACCCTTGGATTGGTTCTTTTTGGGTTGCTGATTGGTAATATGCAGGTAAGTGCCTCAAATATCTCTCTCTTAGCCTGGAGCTGCTTATTCTCATATGCCAGTTATTGATTTCTCTTTTAATGTCTTGAAAATTAGAAGATAATGCCTTAACTGAACACAAGGACCACAATCTGCTTCGTATTACTATTAGCCAAACTCACACAGTTAATTGCTTGGAGGGTGTGACCAGTTTGTGCTTCATACAACCTTCTGGTTTCAATTCTCATTTGTTTCATTCTGAGAATTCTTTTGATAGAAAACTTTAATTCCTTAATTTCATGAATTAATTCCAACTTCCAAGACACTTTGTCCTACCAGCCAGTACTTCAAGAAACATTAAATTTGCTTGACGTATATATGTATGCATAGTTCTCTATAATCCTCTTGCGAAATTACATCTGTTATACTTTTAGTTAGCCACATAGCATTGAACTGTAAGAAAATAATTGACCGGCCTAAATTGACTTTGTTCTGTAAGTAGACTAATAGAACTAAAATTTGGCAGACATACCTTCAATCAACAACTGTCCGCTTAGAAGAGTGGAGGGTCAGAAGAACTGATACAGAACAATGGATGCATCACAGGCAGCTTCCTCCAGAACTAAGACAATCTGTGCGCAAATATAACCAATATAAGTGGCTGGCCACAAGAGGGGTAGATGAAGAAGCTCTTCTCAGAGGATTTCCAGCTGATCTTAGAAGAGACATCAAGCGCCACCTTTGTCTCGAACTAGTTCGACGAGTAAGTCACTTGCACATCAATTTTTACTTGGAACAAACCTTTACTTTGCTCCCTGAAAATTTTATGCAGTAATTACTTCAATATCTAAATGTCATTCACTCAAGTCTTTCTCCATTATATTTTCTCAGTGAGAACATACTATGGCAAGACAAATGAAGATATGTTTTATATGTTTCATAGGTTATGAAACCTTGCTTGCTTCTCCTAGCACCGCACTGACAGATGTCTATTCTTAAGCATGTGACCAAGGAGAAATTATTACATGTTTTTGGATCAGCATGTGTGACTTATAATCAAGCTTTTTAATTTATGAAAAATAATTCATAATGGTTGATTATAACGTGTCACCTGGAGATTAGTTGGGATTACGATGATGGTGTCGAACAACAGAATAATTTAATTTGTGGTGAAATAAGATATTCTTGACCTAGGCATTTGGGATAGTTGTTGAGGAGACGTACGTGACTCTATCAACAGGTCCCATTGTTCGATGAAATGGAGGAGAGGATGCTGGACGCAATATGCGAGAGACTAAAACCTGCACTGTGCACAGAGAACACATACCTAGTTCGCGAGGGAGATCCGGTGAACGAGACCCTCTTCATAATCAGAGGGCACCTGGATTCCTACACAACCAACGGAGGCCGAACGGGTTTCTTCAACTCCTGCCGCATCGGCCCAGGCGATTTCTGCGGCGAGGAGTTGCTAACATGGGCCTTGGGCCCATGTCCAGGCTTCATCCTCCCCTCCTCCACTCGCACCGTCAAGGCCATCTCAGAAGTGGAGGCCTTCGCCCTCATAGCCGAAGACCTCAAGTTCGTTGCCTCGCAGTTCCGAAGACTGCACAGCAAACAACTCAGGCACAAGTTCAGGTTCCACTAATCATATATATTTCAACACCTCATTATTTTATACACCTTGTTAATACCACTAGTTTCGAACTGAAATGTCAAATATTTGATCGTTTTTGTTCAGGTTTTACTAGCACCAGTGGAGAACGTGGGCTGCGTGTTTCATACAAGCTGCATGGAGACGGTACAAGAAGCGAAAGGAAGCTGCGGAACTGAGAGCGAAGGGTGAGACGGCAGCGTTTAGATCAGGCTTGGTGGTTGTGTATGCTACGTGGATTGCTAGGAAGGGTGTGCATCATCATGTGCGTTCTGGAACAGATTCTGGAGTTTCTTCTTTGCAGAAGCCAGAAGAACCCGACTTTTCTGTTGATGAGTGATGGAAATTAACCATAATGATGACAAGCAAGAGATTTATAATGTGGGGGTAATGCTTCCATATTCATGTTTTATAAATCACAAATGCTAACACGTTTTTACACATTAATTGTACATGTGTTTGATTTTATCATTTCAGAAATTAAATTTCAGAGTTATGTGATATTATGAAAAGAAAGACCAACATTTTTTTTTTGAAAGTCTAATTTCTTTTCTCATTCCGAAATTTAAATTCCACAAGTCAACAATTTTTACATTGTAAAAGTAAGTTTATGGAACATACTTTGAAGTCAGATATAAAACTCTATGGAACAGTAAAACTACACTCATCATTGTGCTCTACTGCTCCACCATAA
Organism: Glycine latifolia; assembly: GCA_013407115.1. Taxonomy (NCBI): domain Eukaryota; kingdom Viridiplantae; phylum Streptophyta; class Magnoliopsida; order Fabales; family Fabaceae; genus Glycine; species Glycine latifolia. The sequence goes on along the minus strand of CM023951.1, from coordinate 13,177,196 downwards.
CACCATTCCATCTCTCTCATTTTCATCGTTGTCTATTGCATTGCAGAAACAGTGCCATGATCTCTTTCATTTGTAGTTGTGCCCCACCACACCATCTCTTCGATCATCTTCCCCAATGGTGGAAGACCTGTCATGTAACACAATAAGAGGCATGTACGTTTTGGCTTTGGGTATTTTAATAACACTGATGCCTTCTCGGAGGTATAATAAAAGTATAAAACTCCTGTTTAGAATACATTTCAATTGGGTTTTGGAAACTTAATTTTCGAAATAGTAAAAGAAAAACTGGGTTAAAAATTTGATTTCTGAAAAATAAAATTCAAAAATTGATTTATTTTCTCTATAATTATAAGTTCTATAATTTCATTTGTGAAATAATATAATTAAATCAGTTTATAAGAATATATTTTTTAAAACCAATTTTGACAAAAAAATGAAAGGAAGTATAAGTAGAAAAAAAAAACAAATCAATAAATTGAAGGATTTTTTTTCTCACACCAGCCAGTTTTCCCTTACACGTAACCAGCAATAAAATGAAAAATAAAAAATATTCTTTCATAAGATTCATATAGATTGACCAATTCGTATATGTCGCCCGCTGCAATCACACCTAGACCACCTTCATCCACGTTGTCTCCGCCCTCATCTCCCTCTCCTTCGCCTCCCTCTGCGACGCTTGCTCCCCCTGTCGCAACTGCTCCTACTTCCCCCGCGACGCCTGCTCTCCTCTCCCCCATCTCTATCTCTCTCATCCGCACACCAATACGCCACCACTTGCCTCATCTCTGCGCCATCACCCTCACCCAGGACAACCTCAAGAGACTCGTTGCCGACAAGGTCGTGGAGTCCGTGAAGAGCGAAATGGTCCTCGACCTCGGCACCGACTCCATCGTCGCCTTCATCGTCACCAAGCTCGGCACCCTCCTGGCCTTTGTAGTCCGTAATTCATAAGGTTCTTATGGATTCACAATCCGTAAGATTCTTATGAAATGGTATGTTTGATTTTTCTTTGTCTTTGCTGGGTGTATGAAGAAATTTGTCTGGTACAAAAAGAAAATTCCTAAATTGATAGCCCAAACTAGATGTGATCTAATCCAATCTCATCTTTTGCTTCCTACACCCCTAAATTTTAAAATTCCTAAATTACCCTTCTATATTATAACTTGGTCTCTCACTTTCTTTTTCCTCATTTGACTTGCACCTTCATTCATCCTGTTGCATGTTGGTGTTCGTTCCTATTTTTTTCTCTCCCTCTATCATCCTCCCTCATTGATTAGGTAATATATAAGCAAACTATTACAATTTTTTGGATAATACAGTCAATCCATAATCATATAGTATACTTATGGATTGATTAATCCATAATGCATAATAATATGCTCCAGATTACTCAATCTAAAATTATATTGACATAATTTTAGAATAGATAATCCAAAAGTTACATAACATAATTTTGAATTGAATATTCAAAATAACATGCATTTTGAATTACTCAATTCATAATTATATCACATGAAATTTGAATTATCTGTTCTATAATTATGTTGGTATAGTTCTAGATTGAGTAATCTATAATGCATCCTTTTTTTGTTCTGGATTAATCAACCCAAAACTTTAATTACTAACATTGAGTAATATGGAATGCATATTGTACGTGTTCTGAATTATCCAATCCAGAATTCATTGCTATAGCACTTTTCCATTATGATGAGTTGAGGGGCATTTGTGTCAATTTGTGGTGTTTCAACCTTCTTATAGGCTGAAGCAAAATGGAGGTTTAAGAAGCAATAGCCATCAACTACATTGCTCAATGCCTCGATCAAAATTAAAATCTCTCTCATACCATTACATTTAAGGCCCACTTGTGCGTAGACACTATACGAAAGAGGAAAAAGGTAGCGTAGAATGAAAGGGATTTGAAATTCTCTTCAAACTCATAAAAGTAATGAATAAATATATGATTTTCTGTGTAGACTTCCATCCCTCCAAATATCTTGGATTTAATATCTTATATTCTAACATTATTCTCAATGATCTACAAGGACATCCATCATCCAAGGTGAAAGGTGGTCTTGGATAGGTCGTTGGAGGCAAAGACAGCCACAAATCTAAACAAAGACACCGTTTTGACAACGATTATATTGATAATCGATTTAAATTTTTTTTTGTTTTATATCAGTTGTATTGCAATCGTAAAATTATAAAACTTTCATTAATCAAACTAATGAATAGAGTTTATGAAAAGGGTATGATTGTAGTATTTTTTAATAATTAGAAAAGTTGAATAAATTTTTTAATGAATAAAAGACTCAATTAAACTTTTATAAATTATGAAAGGATTAATTATATAATTAAGCTTATTATAAAAACTGTTCAACTGTTGTTATGTGTCGGCCGAAGGGTTCTTCAAGTTTGTTTATTTATTTATCTCCATCTTTCTTACTCTTTCCTTCATTATAAAAATCATTCAACAACATTTTGTTCGTTCACGTGTTGGTATTTAGTTGAATGCAGACCCAATATTTTTTTCACCCTTTCTCTTTACTTTCTCTTTGTCGTTTCCTAATTTTTAAACACATATTTAATGTCATCAAAAGAAAAAGAAAAGCATTTGGTGTGAATCCAAAGTCCACATATGTTGTGCATTTGGATAGTGTTAATAAAATTATTTTTTATTAAAATTGATTTTGAAGTTATATAATTTATGTTTAGATGTTTTTAATATAAAATAAATTTAAAATAATATTCAGTATAATTTTTTTTATCCAATACAAAAGTTACCTAAATTTATTTCAACTTATAATTAAATTTGGACCAATTAATTTTAGACTCTTCTTTAATGTGAAAATTTTATCTAAAATCAATTTTTGCATTCAAAATCAATTCTCCAACATAAAATTATATATACACATCTATCTGCATCCATACTTATAAATTTAAAATTTTTAGAGTTATCGATATTAAAAAATATATAACAAGGGGTATTTACAAAATAATAATAAAATTTATTGATATTACACTTAATGTTATTAAATAATACTCAGGATGAATTAAAATAAGTAAAGAACCCACTTCTTTTTACCGGATTACTAAAAAAAATATTAATTTACTATAAAAATAAAAAAATATGTGTCACATAATAAAAGGACAGATAAGTATATAGAAATAAGAGCTGGTAAAGACTGTTTCATTTTTATTAATAAGAACTAGAAACTCAAATTTATAATATAAAAATCATTATTATAATAAAAATTCAAATATGTTAAGAAACTTAAAAAAAAAAATTGGCTAACTTTAAAAGTCATAATCTTTGACCGATTGCCTTTTGTTTGGATGTCTATGGAGCTTAACTAAAGCATCTTCCTTACTTGTTACTGCTTTATATTATTCCCTTCGGATTTTTAGGTTTCCTAGAAAATAGGAACGAACTATATTTCAAAGTGGCAATCATTCATTTTTCTTTGGGATATTCTGTTTGTTGTTTTCTCTCTTTTTCTATTTTGTTGTTTGTGTAGTCTCTTTACGAACTGAAAAACGAATTCATGATGGTGTAAGCCACCTATGATACCTGACTCTGCATACTGCATACATTAGGTCGAATCATGAACATAAATATGTGTCCACCAAAAAAGCCATTTGCATCTCACAATAATATGTTTTTGCCACGTGAAAATTTGTATTTGTATGAAATTGTTGTGTGTGAATTCGAATTAATTATTAATTATCTGGCATAAAAAGGAAGCTCATAGAAAGATTGCAAACAAGTTGGAAAAGTTAGCCACCAGGGCACTATTACTACTACAAATTAAACCCTGATTAATTTGCAGCCGTCTACTGTTCTAGGTGCTCTCACGAACCTACTTTATGTGTTATTATAGATTTTAAAAATATAAAAAAATGAGCAAGTAACAATGCAAATATTTCATATCTAGTCTAATCTGCATGTCTCATAGTAACATTGCTTGGATTGAATATATTATCTTTATGTTTGAGATGTGTCAAAAGTTAGAAGTTATACTACCTAGGTAGTTTTGATTTTGAAACATCATATTGTATGTTTATGTTTCAATCAATTTCTATGTATTTAAAATGAGTTGTGTAAATTTTATTTAAAATGTGTAAAACTAGTAGATAATCATTTCTCAAAACTTTTGTTGAGTAGTGTAATAATTGTGTTCATTACTTTCCAATCAAAGTAAATGAAATAAATGAGGTACACAACATTTCTAAAACTCTAGAACAAAAATATATCAAGCATTATTATGGAATTACCTAAAAAAAAAACTTCTACACAAATATTAATTATATAATATAAAAACTTGAATTATTTCTCATAAACTCCTATGGTAAATTTTGTTAAACAATATTGTTTTATCTTAAAACAACTCTTGTAAACAATAGCATTGATGATGACCTAACTCAAAACATACATTTAATTATACAATATAGAAGCTTGAATTATCTTTAATAATATGCTTCTAACTCTATATAAGACTTCTTTTTATCAAGTAACAGGAAATAAGAGTAACGATTGAGTCTACCTCTTGCATTCGTTTCCACCTTCAAATATTTAATGTAATTATATATTTAAATAATTTTATTTGAATTAATTTAAACTCAAGACTATAATTTGAGTTAAAAGTCAAAACATCAGGTACTAATTCATCTACGTGGTCATCAGTGGTGTATGAAAAGCAAATGTGGGTGAAAAACAACAACAAAACATGAAAATTTTCCCCTAAGGAAAAGGTCGTAGACATGTCAATGGTTGAAATATGAAGTGGACATCGAAAAGAGGGACAACAGCTAGGAAAAGAAAACAGATTTGGACCCCTTGGTTCTAGCTAGTCAAGTGATTCCCTTAGCCGTTTCACGGACCACATGTCAAGTCAAGATCTAATTAACTGGCTAAGCACAATTCCTTTCCTAAGCAATGTGATTAACTATGGACCCACTTTGACAATTGGCCTGGCTCTAACTCGTTTCATGTGAAATTGTGTAGTTTTACTTTTAACTTTTAATCATCCTTTTATGAAGGACCTCCAAAAAATAAAATCATTTTTCCAATAGAACTTTTACATTTTCATGTTATCCGCATTAAGCCACTGATTAATAATCATGATCACAATCACATGGGAGGCTATCTGGTATAGTGAAAAAAACTGTAACAAAATTTGTTTTTAACCAAAATTATATAGCTACTGATAATAAATTAATGGCTGATAAAAGTCATCTTGAACACTTATAAAATAATTCCATCTTAGTTTACAGTTTTTTTCCAACAAATGAGCATTAATATGTAAAAAGTTAATTTATAATAACAAAAATCTTATAAAATGAATTTTTACTAGTGTTTGTTATAAACTTAAAATTACCATAATATTTTTATCGACCTGATGACCATTATTTAATTTTCAATAAACATTTTAGAGATAATTTATATTTTTATAAAAAATATATTAATTACCACAAAAATATCACTTAGTACATAATATAGTTAAACTGGTAACACACAAGTTGAGAAACTTGAGTTCAATTTCACAAAATTAATCTTAAGAAGAGATAAAAAGATTTAAGTGTAACTAAACTTTAGACTAAATATTAATCTTATAGTTGATCAAAGTTTACAGTGATACATATAGATCCCACAAAATAAAAACAAATGTCCTAATTAATTATTATAAAAATTGAAACAAATGCATGGAAAATTAGAAAAAAAAATATTTTTGAAAGAAAAAAAACTAGTTATTTAAAATAAAAAATTGTAAATTAAAACGTGCTCTTAAATGAATAAGTTTATAAATTAATTAATCAAATAAGATATAAATATATTGAAATAACTTGCCAGTTACATCCTTGATCATCAAAAAAGGTAAAATTAATAAATAAATCCCCTTTGCAAAACTATAAAATCACTGATTAAAAGCCGCGTTTACTATCACCTTTCACATCATTTTCAATTTGGGGCATATATAATCTAGTCGGTCAAAAACACGTTCTTCAAGCTTTGACACATAAAATGCAATAATAATGCCATGACTCGTGAGGAATTCAGTTGACAAAAAGGATATAGTTTCATAATTAGCAGTTATGGGTGCAATGTTAATGTCGCTGGAATGGAATGGAACACCATGATTGGACCCAGCAACCAACTTAACAAATAGGCTTATTATTGTTACTTTCTCTATATCTCATAACTCTGTCGTTTTCATTGGTACCACATTCTATTAAGCACTTCTTTGTCCAATTCACGCGTCATATTATATATATATATATATGAAGTATGAGTTTAATTTAGATCATACTACGCAAAATTAGTAGTATTCAATGACCTGAAAAGAACACATAAATTGAAGGTATATCCAAATATCAAACTACTCCATCAAATAACGACCTCTTGAGGATGAACAAGCCCCCACACATGTGTGGAGTACATCAAAGTCCAATGCTGGTTATATGTATGCATCCCGGGGACGGTGGTGCCCTTATTGATTTGTCACTTTTCATCATAGACTTTGTGAGTACTATACACTCATTTCTATATGTTTTAAAGAGAGGGTAAATAGTAGCGTGTATAGCCAATTGGTTCTTCAGGGAAAAAAGAAAAATCAAACCTAATAGTGGATGCATTAGTTTATTAGTCAAGAAATGCAGTACTCATCATGCAAGGTTATGATTAGTCTAAGAGTTTTGAATGAAATCAATAATTAGTAGTACAACCAAAATGGTTTAATACACTTTTGAATTGTCATTTTTCAAATTAAGTAAAAGGAAGTTTGACATATATGTTTCATGGCAAAAGGACCTTAGAAATTTATGATTTTCACAAGTACAAAGAGAACGTATATCTCTATTTATCGTGGAAGCCTTTCAAAATTCCTATTTTTTCATAGTGTAATTTGTTTTACAATCAAAGAAAACACACACACACATATATATTTCTATTATTTATCTTTTTTTAAACAATCTACAAGAATATATACTCCGGTTGAATAGGCAGTAAAAAAAATCTTTAATTTATTCATGCATTCGATGGTCTTTAACTTTTTTTATTCTATGAAGTCTTGAGCCTTGTTAGAAGCAACTATCACTACCAACAAGTTTAGCACAATTAATTAATAGATAAGTTATATGTATTAAGCATATTGTACCTTAAAAAAACACATTTTGTCAAGAGTTTGATTTTTAACTATATGCATGAGGGAAACTTTGTTGAGAAAAATAATACTTATTTTAATGATCTTTACACTTCGCCAGAAATTTTTTAACTGTTAGTTAAACTGCCACTTTGTTCACAATAGCTTTTAATATTTTGGTCTTTCTTTTATTAGTTTGTCGGAACACAAAACATGATCTCGTTGGCCTAAGAATGATATACTCAAATGTCATCTTTATAATCTTAAGCACTTTATTACATAATGTGAGAAATATATTTTATTTTTGTAGACAAATATTAATGGTTAGTTTTTTAATTTTTATTAGTAAGAATATTTATGAAAATTTACTTTTTATTCTAAATAAAGAAACCTTAGTGCCCGTCACTTCATCCAATAATGAAGATAAACTTTCAAACTTGAATAAGAATATAAACCATTTATCAAGGAATTTATTATAACACTTTTAATTAGAGTTTTAGTAAATTATATAACCTCATTTGTTGGTTTTTAAGTCTCAAAATCAAATTTAATAAGTGAAAAGGCATTAAGATAATTTTATTTTCATAAATAATTTCTCATTACTTGATTTTTTTTAGTTAAAATTTAAAATAATAAGTGTTTTAATAGATAAAATTATAAAATTAAATAAAACTTACAATAATGAACTTAATGGTTTAGATAATCATTTTGTCTCCATATCCGTGTAAACTTTTTGTTTTGCTCCATATACTTAAAAGGACTACATACATTTTATTCCCTATAGTTTTTCATGTTTAAATCCTTATGCCTCTATTTTGTTACAGTTTTATACCACTAAAAAACTAATAACAAAAACGAAAATATAAAAAGTGCTTGCATATAGACTAAAACGAAGAACTTTTAAATATAGAAACTATAACATATTATTTATTTTTTAATCATATTATTGATATAAAATATTTATTAATTTTATCAATTAAAAAACTTGGCTCCATCTTTAATAGAGTTCTTCTTTTCTAATCATATTTTCTATTTATAAACTTAAATTCAAAACTTCATTTAAGAAAATCGAGTTTAATAATACTCATACGAACAAGTTGTTGGTATTTAGTACTCTTTATCTAACTTGCACTCGGTTTTAATTTTGAAAACCAAATATTATATATTCAATATTTTGTCAATCTTGGTCGACAAATAATTTAATGATTATTAAGTGGAAAAGAATGCGTTTGCTTGGTGTTCCCTGGAGAAACAATGGCCGGAATTGAGGAGGAATATATGTTTAAATTTGGACGGAATATGCAGAGTCAATTATAAAGCAAAAGGAACTTTTAGGACCCAAGAAGAAAATGAAACACCTCGAATTACGTATTCAACTTGACTTCTCCCACCTCATTCTTTATTTTGATGTTGCAATTGAAGAAAGTGACAAGCCAGGAAAATTTTATGTGACGCGCTTTCCTCAAAGGATAAATTAATGGGAGGTCGGTGGTTCGAGATGGTCATGAATCATAACTTGTTTTAATTGCCAAGAAGTTGATAACCACCACCATTTTCTCATCAAGATGGTGGCATGCATTCCTATTTCTGTGCCATATTTGATCCATTATTTACAAATATTTTTACGTTAATTGAATTGTAATTTATGAAAACAAATATCTAACCTTGGCCTGGGTTTTATTTTCTAGATGCTGAGTTTATTAATTTTCGAAAATGAAAATCATCCACCATATATTCATAGGCTTGCTTATTGCTTAAAATGAAAAGTGAGCACACTAGATTTCCCTTCTGTTGTGGAGGTTACAGGTTTTCACCATTAAACCCGTGATTTTCCATCAATGAATCTCGCATTTTTATACTATTTTAATTCAAATATTTATTCTCCAACACATTTCATTCCACTCAACCAAAATAACATTAAAGATTACTTGATATAAGAATTTCAAAGCATGATCAACCTATCACCCAAAGTCAATATCTTTGAATAGCTCGGATACATTGAATTAGAGTGGATAATATATAACACGAACTTAGGAAAAATATACACACAATATAATATAATATAATTATAATATTCATCATATATTACATATAATATAAGGAGAGAAGGAAAGAGTACTTATCGTATCCTATTGTTTTCTAACTCAATTTTTTCTTCTTGAATAAAAAAATACACTAGACTAAGAGCATAATATAAGAGATAATAACATTATGTTATTATTCCCCTAAAAAAATTATCCTATTATATTAGCACAAAAAATAATGAATTACAATAAAATTGGATAATTATCATATCTTATCTTCATCACCTAAAAAGAAAAAAGTTTTAATTAAAAATCATACGCGATCACACATTTTAAATTTATAAGGAAACATTTTTATGCATTTTAATTTTAAAAAAAAAAA
>CM023951.1:13125972-13167254 GCA_013407115.1 Glycine latifolia | reverse complement strand
ACCTTTCGTCGAATATCATCATTTCTTATCTTATTCATCTTCGTATATCCACACATCCACCTTAACATCCTCATTTCCGCTACCCCTATTTTATGCTCATGCTGCCTATGTGCTGGCCAGCATTCTGCACCATATAGCATTGCTGGTCTAACAGCCGTTCTATAGAATTTTCCTTTTAGTTTAAGGGGAATCTTGCGGTCACAATAAAACCCCGATGCACTCCGCCATTTCATCCACCCTGCTCTAATCCTATGACTAGTAATAAATAATAAACGAGACTAAAAATATGAAGAAAAAAAATATAGGGATTAAAATCCAAAATCTAAAATTGTAAAACCAAAAACTTATTTAACCCAACTTAAAATCACTTTGAAGTTAAAAGTGAAATATTTTCAAATTAGAAAAATGAAAAAGGACAAAATAAATCGAGGAGAATTAATTGTGCTGATTGAGGAAAAAAAGAAATATATATTTTACTCATATATTAATCACTTTTGTGCTGATTGAGGAAAAAAAGGAAGATGGATACTTATTATTTTGTGGCACAAATTAAACCCATGTAAGAAGAAAGTGATATCTAGAATTAATTGAAAATTGGAACACTAATTTTTTTAAAAATAAAATATGTGTGCAGATCTAAATGATAACAAGAAAATTAACTACATAAATCAAGAGAATGAAAAGGAGATATGCAGGTTCTCATCAACCTGTGAGTGGATGATTATCTGAGTAGGAATCCCACCATTAGTTGTGCAACTCAATTATGAATTTATAATTGCAAACACGTCTATGCAACTCAAACAAACAGGGCAAAGTGTTAACACTCCTCCCCTCCACCAAAGAAAATTTAGGAGATGCAATACATTTATTCAACCAAAGATTTGACCAATGATTTCTCTACCAACAATCTTGAGTACTACTAGCTTTATTCACATATTTTATTTTGACGGAAGATATATTTAACATAATTATTTAATAAACAACTGGTTGCAATGCTTTCCCCCAACAAAAGGATAAAGATATGGATTGATGGCAATTGTTTGCCCAACATAATGCCAAACATCTTATCTGAGGAGTGATGGGAATAAGCACAATCCTCATAACTCGTTGCTAATTGATTAACATGGTCAAAGGATTTGACTGATTGTCATAAAATGAGAGAGGCGGAAAAGGGGTAATTTCATTTCATACCCCAACCTCTAATTTTTGTGAAACCAATATGCCAATTTGGTCATACGGGTTATACAAATGCGTCAAGTTTTTATTGGTACTAAAGAATATTGGAAATATATAGATGATTCTCCAAAAATACAAGATTAATCCAGTGACGGGATAAGAAAAAGAAAAAGATAATGGTGAGTTTTAATTTTTTCATTAATAAAAACTATCAATATTAATAATTAACATTATTGATAAAATAAAAAATATAGACAGATGGTCCTGCCTAAGGCTAAGAGGACTATGTGACCACAACCCATAATTTTCTCCCCAAAGAATGACGCGGAGAGGACACCACGTGCTTGTTCCTATCTATATCGTCTCAATAGAGCAAAACAACATTGGTGTCAGTGAAGTACACATTCACTATTATTTGCTTTCTTTATTCATCAAGCTCTCAATTCATCAACATCTATTATTGCACGGATGAATTGACGAAACTGAAACCATCCAAACTTCCTTTCTTATTTTCAATTAATCACATCGCTTAAAGCTAGTGGATTGACCAAAAACCATTAAACTTTTGAGTATTAGGGAGAAATAAACTAAAGGGCTTGTAAGAAGAAAAAAAAATGTACATGCATGTTCTTCCACTGTAATTTCCAAACCCTGTTAGATGTGATGTTTCCTTTTGGAAAACATTATTAGTATTCTTACCAATTGGGTCTTCAATTCACGGTAACAAACAAAATAAATTAACATTTTAAAATTGCTGATTAATTGTTTTGGCATCAATTCATAATATAATGTAAATAGTTAAATACCCATATTGTATGTTAGCAATTAAATGCAAGCAGAGGAAGCATTAGAAAAACAAATGGAAGTCTAGAAGAATAGGGAGAGGAAGGCTTTGTCTACTTACAACAACAGGAACGAGGGTAACTTAAAGTTATTAGTAAATACTAATTCACGTTTTTAGAATATTGGTTAAAGAATTAAGAGAAAAAAATTTATTAAAATATGTAAAACTATAATTTTCAAAATAATTTTTTTTAAATTTCTTAATTAATATCTTAAGTATGGATACTGGTTAGCAACATCTTAACTTATTTTATGTGTAATCTAAATCTGAGTGATATAAAAGAATGGATGTTTTCCAGGCATGCATCAAGTTAGTCTAGTGAGAGGAGGTGGTTGAGGGCACACACATAACAAAGTGGACAATGGCTAACATGTGATTGGGAGCTTAATATGTAAATCTTGTCTCCGTGAAATGGTATAGGAATACACTTATTTTATATAGGACCTCTTTGAATAAAAGATACAAATATTTTTTAGAATATTTTTATTAAAATTTTTTAGGAGATAAATTCTCAAAAATACTTCTAATCTTATATTGAAATAGGCCCATAACATATTACACATTATAATCTCCGGCATCACATGATGTACACATGTATTGGCATTTGGCAAATATCTAGCACGACACACACACACGTTCTTTGAGTGTGTTGTGTGTGTTTAAGAGTTATATGTCTTATCTCTAGGGCTTTTACAGAGAGCCAAGGGAGCTAGATAATGGGAGTTGGTGAGTGGACATGTCAGTTGCATACCAAAATGAATTGAGAATGTGATAAAGTAGTTGATTAAAAGTCAACCCCGGATGAAGATACCTATGGTTTAGCTAAAACACTAGAATTGCCCGTGTCACAAAACAAGAACTGTGGAGAGGGGGAAAGGGTATCACGGGCCAGTCATAAACAGCGTATGCCATACTCATACTGTGCTTCCAATGCCATGTGGGTAGATGTACAACTAATTAAAGATTTAGAGTTAACTCTCATCTTTTTATTGAATTAGTTCGATTTCTCATAAAATTACGGAAATGTAGATAGATATACAATAGCAGATTTGGATTTGAATTCATGATGCACACTTCCAAGTTTTTCGCATCCATAATTTTCAATAGACACAAGCAAATATTTTTTGCTTCGGCTGGATTCATGTTAACAATAAGAAACGCCAAACCAAATAGGCTACAAGTGATTAAGGATTCAGAGTTAACTCTTATTTTTCTCATGTATTAGTTTGATTTCTCATATAGTTACTAAAATGTTATTCGTAGACAACCCTTTTCAAAAAGATTTCTTGATACTCAGATACTTTAGATGAGTTGCTATAATAGGATAAAGTTACATGCAATTTGGGTTTTTCGAGTGAATCTTATTACTTATAATCTCAATATGTTATTAATGTCTGTCAAAGGTACCTTCCCTACCTATCACTTTTCATGAAAAAAGAAAAAAAAAATTGATACTGTGCTTTAAGAATTGAAAACACCCCATGATATCCATCCACAAAATTGGAGATTACTCTATGCCATGCTGGGCCAACTTTCTCTGTCTTAACAAATATCTAGCCACTACCCTGGATGCAAATCAAATAGAAGATATTTTGTGGGTTTCCATGAAATGAAATTGATATCAGAAAATTATGTGCTACCTCCAAAATACTTTTTTTAAAAGCTCAATTAACTTATGCCTTTATTTATTAATACTGAGAAATATATAAATGTTCACAATTTAAAATTACGTAAAGAAACATGCATTAATATTCTAGTAGCCATGGTCTTGGTCAACATACAATAAAAGAAATGGTTTCACCTAAACAAAAATGGAATCGTTATATATATATAATTCTGGTTTATAAAACACTCTTATGGTATTGATGTATATAACTATATATTATCATACATTTGGTCACTTTTCACATTTTTATTACTTCTCTCTCATCTTTTTCTTCATGCCTTTCTAGGTGTCTTCACCCCAAATTATCTCTATCAAGTACCAAACATTTTCCATTGCTATAAAAAGGTCACATATGTACCATTGTACTAAACTTTGCCGTTAGCTCTGACTTCCCACGTGGATATTAAGAATAGAAACAACCAAGATACTACTACTTCCACGTATTTCATTTTTTTTCCACTTATACTTTTACTATGTATATATATACATTTTTTTAATCTTGCCAACTCCTATAAAAAATACGAGTAACATAACACTACTCAACAAGCATCAAAACCAACCCTTTCAAACTGTATTTTTAGAACATCATAAAAAACAGAGAGTTCAGCCTCACCTTCCAGTATTGTGTTGTTCCCATTCCAATACTCAATTTGGTGAAACAAGAAACGCACAATGATCTTGACATAGGACCACGGATTGTGTTTTTTTTTCCTTCTTCTTTTTTTCTGGTACAGGGGACCATAGTAAAGTAGAAAACAAACACACGTTTGTGGATCAAGTTTTCCCCTACGTACAACTTGGGAGGAGTCATCATCATCGTTCATGATGTGATAATGGTTCCACAATAGAAATGCACCCTCGCGTGTCCTTCTTCCTCTCTACCCTTATATAAAGCCACGCACCCACAACACTTTCATCAATTAACCAACCGTTCATTCTTTTCATCCAAAATTCTCGCAAACTCAAGCTAGCCTTTGGGGGGATATGATTTAGAAGACACAGTGTGAGAAGAAGGAAAAAATGGAAGGTGAAGAAACTGAGATGAAACAACAATCCAGGTTCAAGAGGATTTGTGTGTTCTGTGGTAGCAGCCCCGGAAACAAGAGTAGCTATAAGGATGCTGCTATTGAGCTTGGGAAAGAGTTGGTAATCTCTCTCTCTCTCTCTCTCTCTCATGTTTGTTCTGTTATGACATGTTTCTGCTAATTTGAAGTTCAAGGAAATTGAACTTTGTCATGTGTTGTTTTTAGTGTGTTTTGTTTCATCCTTTTGTTTTTGGTGTTTTTGTTTTGGTTTAAATGGTCAATTAAACCTTGTTTGGTGTTTCTTCATCTGTTTCATGATGTCCCACACCCTTTCCTTCATCCACATTTCAACTACCCAAGCTCCTCAAGGAAAGTGAGGGCAAAAAATACTATTTTTCAATTCAGTTTCTATCAATGTTTGTTTATGCATATTTTGTAGTATGGTCTATAGAAAGCATCTATCTTTCATAGTTTCATAGAGTTGTGGCAGGAGAGTATGAAAGAGTACCATTGTTAAACTATGGACTTAAATTCACTTTTTTGGGTACTTTTTGGAATCTTGAAAAGGTGTCCAGAAATATTGATCTGGTTTATGGAGGAGGCAGCATCGGTTTGATGGGGTTGGTTTCCCAGGCTGTTTATGAAGGAGGTCGCCATGTAATTGGGTGAGCAGAATCTTAGTATTACTAATTCCTTGTGATTTATTATTTGTGTTGTTGGATTATAAGATATGATGTTAATTTTTTCAATTATTGTCTTGTCATGATTTTGTCTGCAGAGTTATTCCCAAGACACTGATGCCAAGAGAGGTAATGTTAAGATGTTTTTTGGAGGCACTTCATCAATCATGATTGAAAATAAATAAAAGAAGATGACCAAACAGCTACCCAGAGAGAGGGAGGGACACAGAGAACGAGAGACAGAGAGAATTATCTACATACTACTACTTTACCTTTCGACCACAATATGCTTTTCTTGTTCCAATGCTCCCTATCCTCTTTAGACAAAGAGCTAATGTTTATGTTTATATAATAATTTCTTATAAGAGCTTTTATAACATTATTTTTTAAATAAACGGCTGATGCAATGATAATATAAAAAGTGTTTATATCATTAATCAATCAAAAATATCATACATGGTAAATTATTAATTTTATAATAATTATCTTAAAAATTATTATTAGTATGTTTCTAATTAATGGATAATATAAAAATTTTAGACATTATCTGTGAATTAAAATTAAACTTTTTTCATTATAAAAATCTGTTATATTACTCATTTTAATACAAAGTTCTCAAATTTTCTCCTTTTTATACAACATGTTACACAAAATCAATGTACAAGTAACAACATCTCTCTTTTGTGAATTTTCCACCTTACTTTTGTTATCACAGTGTATGGATTTTGCACTTTGTCTTTTTTGGGTGATTCTTATGGGGTTTCAAGTGGGACTTATGCTTGCTTTTCACGTTGTTTTTGGTTTTTGGTTTCACATTAGAGTCTCTTTTTTCTTTTTTATAAACTTATCCATCAATACACCTGGCAACCTGGGGTCATTCCTTCTGAGCAATTTTGTCCCTCTCTCTCCAAATTCCATGTAACCTCCTTAGATTCTTATGGCAATTAAGCCCTCCTTAATTTCATCTCCATTTTCTCTTATCATTATTTATCAGTAACTTTTTTTTATCTTTCTTCATTTGATCTACTGTAGACGTGGATTGTCTGCCGTCAGGCTTCACGCATTCAATTATGCAGTCAAAATCTAATAGCTAAAGTTTTTTATTTATTTTATTTTATTAGTTATATAGAATTTGAGGGGAAAAAAACTAAGATTGATCACTGTATGAATGAGTGAATGAAGAGAATTTAAATCCGTCTATTGTTTGGTTTATCATATCTCCCTAGGGAAAATGTGAAGCTACACTATTTCCCACTTGAGCCCACTTTATGAAGTACTCATCATGACCCCTCTTCCATTCCTATCCATGCATTAAATTCAAGACTCACTCTCACTCACGCACACACAAAAAACCAACCTCTTTATGGTTTCAGTGATAATTTGGATCCATTTGGGTGTTTGTGGCTTTTTGCAGATTACTGGAGAGACAGTGGGAGAAGTGATGGCAGTAGCAGACATGCATCAAAGAAAAGCAGAGATGGCTAGGCACTCTGATGCCTTTATTGCCTTACCTGGTTCGTACAACATGGTTCCACCAATATTCCCTTCTTAAAAGTCACATTATCATTAGACATCATCAATTCCAGATTACGCACTATCTAATTTTACATAAAACTGGCATATAAAACAAAAAAACTACCTCATTTAAATGATTATTGAATTCTTATCTTAGTAAAATACAAAAAAACACCCACCATGCATTATTAAGCTGTTTGATTTTAATTTGATTTTGTTCCTCCAAGGACAATGTGGTTCTACTTATCTTTTTGTCTGGTACAATTTAATTTTGAAAATAGTTATTTATTTTATGTTATTAAAAAAAGTGATTGTTTCTTTAAACTTGACCAGTTTGTTTAAAGTTATTTTTTAAAATAAATATTTTTAAAATCAAATAAATAATTTTATGATGTATTTGTCTAAATTATTTTTACTTAATATAAACAATTTTATTCTTTTTTAAATAAATTAATTACATCTTCTCTTTAAAAAAATGTTTTATAAAAAAAGAAATTAAAGTTTAAACAAATTGATCTTAAATGGTATAAAATATAAAACTATATTAAATATTTATTTATAATTAATTGTAATTTTAAAAAGGAAAAAGTATGTGATACACACTGTGCAAATTCTGTTATTATTATGAATGATTTTTTAAAAAAAAAAGTATTGCATGATGTTACATATCAATAAATTTACACATATGACATGTCAATAAATTTACGCATATGACATGTTAACTGCAAATCATTATGTGATAGAATGTGAGGACATTAAAACTCATCCATAGGTGGTATATAAGACATGTTTGGGACAAAATCACATGATCCATAAGAGATTTTTCAACCTGTGTGATGTGATGCGATGCAGATGCACTACTTTATTTGTGAACTACACCAATAAAATTGTAGACGGGATCTAAAGTTTAAAAACATGCAATCGACTGTCCGTGTTCATTAACTCAGTGTAAAATACTTCACAGCCTGTTTTCTTTGTTTAAATTATATGTTTTTATACAGAGTTATGATATTTGTAAGTGAAGTTTATATATATTTTTATCATCCTTAATGCATAGTATCTAACAATTTTATTGATAATTAATTTTTATTAAATAATCTAATTAATCATCTTTTTTGAGATTTTTTTTTAAATTACATTTTTTTCATTCATAAAGTTTAAATTCAATATCTTATTTAAGAAGATAAAATTCAAAATCACTCAAATCAATTATTTGTTGATAATGAAGTTATTTATTACTTATCCATTTATATACTCAACAGTATTTATATTTAACTTATGTGAGATCTATTAGGATTCTAACTGGACATACCTAAATTTTATTAATTTGTTTTTTTTTCCATCGTCTATTGTTTAAAAAATATCTCCTTTTAAGTTTAGGAAAAGGACCGTACTGTTTTGAAGATACAATTGGTAAACTTATTGTGCAAAACTGAATTGAATATAGATTTTTTATCAAGCTTTTTAGGCAGTAAATAGAAATTGAGCTCAGGTTAGAGTTTTCACTAAGTTGCGAGGAGAACCGTATAGACTCATAGAGCAGTTACGATTATTTTTTTAAAGCACCTGTCCATCTCATACGAACATCACCCTTATCTGTGTTCAGAGAAAATTTGAAGTATTTAAAAAATTTGAAATTATTTTACTGTACATAAAGTAAAGTGGAAAAAAATATTATCTTTCCATATTATTGGTGGCAAGTGAAAAATTTTACGGTTTTGCTATTGGAAGAATTCTATCAGCACAACACTATTATTATTAAGTAAAATTTAAGATTCGTTAAAAAAATAAAAAAGACTTATTGAAAAGGGAGTGAGATTTATATATATTTTATCTAATAAAAAGTATTATACACATCCAAAAGAATTTATAAAAAAAATGTGTCAAAGATATTTTTTTTGGTGAAATGTATTATATTAATAAACTTTTTTCTTGAAATTATGATGTATTATGCATGCCTTAAGTTGAAAGATTAAAAATCTAAATTAGAAGGGAAACAGATGCCAGATTTATTCTAAAGATGAAGATTTACTCGCAGGCCCAAGAAAAAGAAAACCAAGGGCCCCATATCGCTTCTATCACTTTTTTGATTCATAAACTGTAAAAGGGCCCCATTCAGTTGATGGTTATTGGGTCCAATTCTTGTATCCATAAGCAAATACAATTAAGAAAAAGACAACAGTGGCCAAGAAAATTATATAAAATTAAAAATATATATTTCAGAAGGAAAATTCTTGAAATTTTAAAACAGAAAAAATTAAAGAAAATATGGAATTTCTTCAACGGCACGTACGTAGTTGATGTAGGTCTACCCACACAGGCCAGACCAAGCCGTTGTTAAAAAATATTATCATCTCGTAATTTTGAAACTTAATTTTATGTTTATATAAAAATATTTTGTGAGTTTAAACAAACATCTTTTTAAGTCATTAAGGATGTGGAACTTTGATAAATATATATTACATAGAAATAGAACTTCAATTAATGATGATGTGTCCTCTTTGTGTGTGAAGGTGGCTATGGGACACTTGAGGAGCTTCTAGAGGTGATAACTTGGGCTCAGCTTGGCATCCATGATAAACCGGTGAGAACCCTATAATACTTCAAAGATTAAGAAAGAGCTAAACTTCTATTAAGTTCTAGAATTATACTTAAGAAAATTGTTTTCCCCTTGTTTTAATTAATGAAGAAAATTCTTTTCTAAATCAAGTTTGATGGTTTTGGAAGGTTGGGTTGCTGAATGTAGATGGATACTACAATTCTTTGTTGTCTTTCATTGACAAAGCTGTGGAAGAAGGCTTCATTAGCCCCAAAGCTCGCCACATAATTGTATCTGCCCCATCAACAAAAGAGCTTGTAAAAAAGATGGAGGTAATTGCCAATTTGCCATCTCTCTTTTTGTCTATTTAATTAGGCTTAAATTATCTGATGAATGACCAAATTTTGTTTGGGGTCTCTAATAAAAAAAATTGTTGGTTTAAGACTCTAATATATTAAAAAATTTGTTTTGAGTCTATGTTATTAATTAAATGATGATATGACAAATGTGTAGTTATAACTCTACAATATGCATGTTTCCATTCATTTATTACAACTTATATGGTTTTTGTTTCATTGTTATATAGGAATATTTCCCACAACATGATAGAGTTGCCTCTAAGCTAAGCTGGGAAACTGAGCAGATAGATTACTCCTCAAATTGTGACATGTCTAGGTGATTAGAGATGATTATGGAAGAAATCGTGTAGAGACAGTTGTTAGTTTAATGGTTTAAGAGACTACTTCTATGATTATGGCCACAATTTCCTCAAGCCAGAATTCTTTTATTATGCTATTGCAATTACTTGTTAGTATAAACTACAGAACTGACTTCAATCTAGCTGTAAAGCCTAACTACTCTTCTGCTCAATGTGAATTCTGTTTTTTTTTTATTATTAAAAAAACATAGGAATTGTAAGATTTTTGTTCTCTTTCTTTTACCCTTTTTACCTTTCCATTGTGCACCAAGGACTTTGTTGCATTAAAGCTGAACCAAAAACTTTTTTTCTTTCCTTATGGGGACCAATTTGAGCATGTTTGACATGGAAGTTACTATTACTTTTTCACATATGGAGACACCTAGCTACACACAACTCAGAAGAAAAAAGAAAAAAGAAAAAAACTAGCTACACCGGTATTTTTATCTTTTAGGATTAGTGGGAAATAATTTGGACACGTTTGATATGAAAGGTTCTGTACTTGGATGGATAGCATTCACTCCAAAGATGGCTTATACATCCAAGTTTTATGTACCACTCTTTTTGCATGTGTTTGATGCATATTAAAAGACTATGATATGTTTCGATATGCAGTGATTGCCCCTAACTCATGTTTAAAAAAACGTAGAAATCCCACCACAACAATGAATTACTTCAATCTCAACATGAAAAGTTAATTGATTATATTCTACTGTGTCGTTCTTCAAAACACATCACTAGTGAAAGAACGAACTATCTAGAAGTAGATAAGTCAATGGTCACATTAGAAGTTTTTGGTCTCTACCTGTGATTAATGCATAGCACAAACCATTCTAGTTGAGGGTCACGAAAGAAAAAGATTAAAACATTATGTATATTCATCTCTCTTCTTATCTAGAGATTAACAGAATTTCGAACCAATTAATTAAACACAGTTGACACTTATGATTACTCGCAACTATTGATAATCACAATGCAATCAAGTTATTTCTTTGTTATTCTTTCTGACATGCGTGGATGCTGATGTAACATCAGATAACGACTAAACGAGAATGAACAACATTAAAAGGCGATGATTTTTTATAACTTCATTTTTTTTATCAAGATTTTATAACTATATTGTACTCCCTTTAGTCTTTATTGTAAGGCAATTTAGACATCAATCACACAAACCAATAAAATAATTAATTCAATTGATTTAATTAAATTCAAAAAGAAATATTACTAATGTATCAATTATGTTCTTATTAAATATTAATAATCATTAACTTGTTATGAGTGATGAGAAAATATTAAAGTTTAAGAATATTATGCATCATTATTAATAAAAAAATAAATACTTAAAATATTTATTAAAGGATTAAGGATAACTAATAAAAAAGATTAAATATTTTATAGGAATTCTAAAATATCTTATAGAAAAATCATTGATTATTTCAGAATTATGTTTTATAATAAGGATAAGAGAGAGTAATATTTTACTACTTCACGACAATATTGGCCCAAAAAAATAAAACTGGCCAGAGAATCCCTTGTGTGTTGGCATTTGGCAAACAAAGGTATTGATTTATAGTTTCTAAATCAAGTTCATACGTAACAAAAACACAATGTTTAGGGCGTGTTGAGCCTTTTCACACTGTGGCTGGTCATCACTCTCAAAGCCTGATAATTAATTAAGCCTGAACGAAAAATAATTGGGTTGAATTGGTTGGGTTCATTGTTTTTTGTTAAGCAACACAATGGACATTAATATTGTTATTATTAGAATTGTTATTTGCACTATCAAGTCTTAGCAAATGATCATTTTATCTTTTTAAGTTTTCCAACACTTATAACCAGTGTTATGAAACTTAGTCCGGCCCGATCGATCGGATCAGTCCAACCAACACCCGGTAGCATAACCAAACCAGTTTGGTTATTGGATCGGCCATGGATCTGATCTGGAAAGACCCGTTTAGACCCGACCAGTTTTGTGTCAATCTGATAACCCGCCTGGTTTTTAAAACCCAAACTGGGTTTTCGTGTAAAAAAAAAGTTTCAAAATGGTATCGTTTTGAATCAACCCTAATTTAACTTCACTCAGCTCACTTCTCTTCAAGGTTTACTCACGCTCATGCTCTCCTTCACAGCCACCAACCCACCACGCTCTTCCCTTATCTCCATTTTCATGCTCGTTGTCAGTCATTGCACCACCGCACCAGAAGCTTGTCGGCCCCTTTTCGTCACGTATACAGAAGGAGTTTGAAGTTGCACAAGCTTCTCAATCCCCTCTTTCAAGTGTGTTTCCCTCCCTTCTCTTTTTCTCTTTCCACTTCTAAAAGTTTGATTTTTTGGTGCCTGATTCGAAGCTTTTCATCCTTCGTAGCATACTCTTTTGCTCGTTCTAGCTGGCAATGGCTTGGTTTACTCTTTTCTTGATAAAAGTTGTTTTTTTCTTTTTTAAATTGATGCAACAGATGGGTCGTTTTATTTTCCTCCCCAATTGTGAGTTTTTTCTTAGGATACTTATTTCGTGATATTTGATTGTGCAATTTCTTATGATGATCAGAATTGTTACGGGCAAAACTTAGGAGCAATTGTTTACGACTTCTTATGATGATTAGAGTTTCTAATCAATGCTGACTTTTATTGCGCAACACTATAAATACCTAAGGAAATGCATCTAACTTTTGTCCAATTGTTAGTTACCACTTATATTTTGTATATTTGTATGTATGTGTATGATATATGTATACTAATTTATTGTTTGATTCGTTTTCTTATGCCTTATAAATTGTGTCGACTGTCGAGCATTTTGCTCTTGTAGTTAGATATTGGCATTTGATTTCCTTACAAATTCTAGTGCAGGAATCAGTCTTATATCCACATTTTTTTTAATAATTAAATTTGGCTCTCTGTTTGAATGTAGGCAACAATTTTGTATACATCTTTTGTTGCATGTAATGTGTTTTCCTAGATTAATGCTGCTCATGTTCATATTGTTTTCCATTGTTGGTAACTTTGCTGTAATTTTATAGGAATTTGAGTTCTAATTCCTATATCAAAAATAACTAAACCATGAAGTGTGGCTTAATTAGTAAACCAAACTCTATGGATTGACTTCACCTACAGGGCAAGGGTTCAAAACCCATTGGAAGAATCTTGTCATTACCAAATAGAAAATCTAAATTACTTATTTGAAAATTGAAATTCTATTTATCTTCTTTGTGATGTTTTATGTAGGTATTAGCTGGTGACGATTTTATTTTTTTTTTTACAAATTTTGATGTTTATGCTCTTGTTTTATTTTACACACAAGTGTAGATGTAGGTTCATGTTGTGTTATATACATTATTGATTTTTCAGGTATTGTATTTGTGTTTTATGTGCTCATTAATGTCTCACATCATCATAGTTGTAGCATATTTATATTTATTTTTATCCTAGGTCACACATAGGAATTGGATCTACTTATCAGAACATGAACAACTGCAACATTTTTTTAAGTATGATATTATTAATGTTACTGGCATAACTTATTTATTTTATTTTGTTTGGTAATCTCTTAATTTTAAAGTTATTTAATTTATTAAAACTTCAACTTACATAAATCAAGTTAGTTATATTTATTTATTTATATATGTATATATAATAAATATATATAATTTTGATTTTTTAAAATATATATCAGATCAAACCGAATCAATTACTGATCCATTTGTTGGACCACTAACGTACTAATCCATCGGTTAGATCACTTACGCATTGATCCACTACCTTGATTTGATTAATGATCGGACCAAATTTCATAACATTGCCCCTAACCCTTCTCTCTTTCTTCCTCACTTTTCTATCTTATCACCCTCACCCATTTCTCTTCCTCTCACACCATTTTCTTCACCTCATTTTTAATTGTAATCAAATTAATATCATAGATTAATTTGATTATTGTTAATAAAGGTAATTCATATAATAATTAATTTGGTTATATTTATAAAGGGGAAATTCTAACTAATTAATTCATTTTTAATTTAAAAAAAGATATTGATTACTATTAAAAATGATAAATTATATCACAAATAATTTGATTGTTTTTTAAAAAATATACCTTACATTTAAATTTAATTAAAAAATTGTAAAAAAAATACACAACATAGTTATGATTCCGTTGTGTATTTTTTGACTCCAAATAACATAATAAAATCATGATTCTATTGTATATTTTTTTGTCTCAAACAATACAATTGAGTCATGTTTTCGTTGTATATTTGGAAAAATTACAAAATGAAATCACAATTCCGTTGTGTATTAAAAATGCACAATGGCAACATGGTTTAGTTGTGTTGTTTGGAACGAAAAAATACACAACCAAATCATGATTCTATTATATTATTTGGGGTTAGGGTAAAAAAAATCACACAACAAAATCATGATTTTCGTTACCTACATTGGGGATGAAAAAAATTACATAATAGAAACATGATTATATTATACACTTGTATAATAAAATCATATTTTCTTTATGTTTTATGTTTTTCATCCCATATAAGCAACACAATTATGAATTTGTGGTGTTTTGTCACGAGAGTATTTTTTAGATACTCTTAAAAGGAAACCACTTGGATAGTATCAATAACAACTCTCAAACACAATTAAAACCAATCCAACCTTAATTGGGTTAATTTGTATTATGTAGTTGGGTCAACTTATTAAAGTAATAATATATTCTATAAATTCAAAAGGAAATAGAATTTTTAAAGGAAAAATGAAGCAATAGATGAAGGACGGTTTAATATTGAGTCTTGGACTGTTCGATGAAAATTGTCTTAGATGACAAAAAATTGACACTTCGAATCTTGGATGACAAAATCAAGCATTCAAATATGCAAAAACTAACTAAATAATAATCATGCACAATCAAGTCTTGGACAACAATAGATCGATACTTTAAGGTTTGGAAAATTTCAATGAAAATTGTCTCTGATTGTATGGATTAAAGTTACACACGATATAATAATAAAATTAGAAAATTCATAATTAAATTGTTTATTTAATGAGATTTACACCCCATTAAATCGACAACCCAATTATAATTAGATCACCCAAAATGAAATCAAATCAACTCGATAACTTAATCCAACTCACTTAAATATACTTAGAATAAAATAGGTTGATATAGTTTACTAGTAGATCCCAATCTACTTGCATATATATTAATAATAACCAACCAACATAGCAAGTTGAATATATCATTATAATTTATACGCTTACTGTTGTTCTGTACCAAGGTGTCGTTTTGTACTATGATCTTATATACCATTGTCTTGAGATGGTGATTAAGGAATCAATTTTTTATACAAATTTTTTATGTAGAAATTATGATGGGGATAATTGAGAAATTATTATTTACAATATTCTATTATAAATATCGTTCACTTTTGATTTGTTAACCAGTACTTTTAAAATAATCATTAGCATTTGTTTTGTATTAAAATATGGTTGTTGTTCTAGACCACTCCTTCTCATATAATTAAAATTTATTTATTTGTGTATTAATTAATTTAAAATTCATGTTTGGGATGGTTTCTGATTAGTTAATAATGTAAAAATCTTCACACGAGAAGTATATTAAAACAAAAATGGAACTAGTTTTAAAATACTAGTGCAATGCATGGGAAAATTGCTATTTATAAATAATGAAGATTTTATTTTATTATAGAGCAATAAATTAAATAGATATGATTTTTGAAAATTGGTGATAAAGTTATGAAAATAAATTATTTAAATCAAGTTATAATCTCTACGTTTATTAACCTCATAAGGTGTGTTAAAATTTAAAAATTAAATTTAAAGTATGATGGACTAAATTTAAGTTATTAACTAAATGAATTAAAATTCAATTCGAATTTAAATTAATGGAGTACTAAACAAATAATATTTGAGAGAAATTGCAGTGAGAAAAATAATTGAGAGAAACAAAATAAGATTAAATCCTTAACTGAAAAAAAAATCACATAACTTAATAAAAAACAAGGCAATAACTCTTTAAAAATTCTTACATTTAAGAATGATGGCTTAGATCTATAATAATACAACGACATAAAATGCAGCGAGGGAAATCACCACCAAGATATTAAATAATTTCATAATGAAGAAAGAAAGAGATTTTGTAAGGAGTCTGTGAAGCAATATGGTTAAATGGTTTGAAGTGTTTTTCTTCTTCTTTGGTTTAAATGGTTTGAATATTTTGTTTAGGTACAAGTACACTTTTTCATAGTAAAAATATTATGAAATTGTAGTTCATTTCAGACAAGAGATTCTTCCCTTGAGCTTGACTAAATTGACTAATTAATATAAACATCGACCTAACCCACACACTTGTATATACATAGTATATACTCCTTTGAATAAATTTCTACTACTATATACGGTTAAGTCCTACGTCCTAACATATTCAGAAGGGCCAACCATGACCTATTTGGTTTCCACTAGAGTAACTCATGCCTATCCAAAACCCCACCAAACGCCATTTTTCATACCCAACTCAAACGTAGGAATATTAGTCAGGAAATTATATACATCAATGTTGACTTTTCTTGGAGAGTTTCACTGTCAATAGATCCTCACGAGCATACTTTGAATGCAATGAAAATCATTATAAAATTATACATGTTGACTTTCTGGAAGAATTTAGTAAGTCCTCCTCACGTGCATACTTTGAAATGCAAAATCATTGTATTTTTTTTAACAATATTATAATTAAAGCATTGTTACGTATACATATATAAAATGTATCCTAATTTTATTTTTCGTTGATTTTATAGTTTAATTATACAAAATTTAAATGATAAGGGAAATGAGAGAATAAAAGCAGAAAATAGTTGAGTTTTTTTTTTTACGATAATAGTTGAGATATAAAGAAAATATCTAGTGATTAGGCATTTTCAATGCCAAAACTTTTATATTTCCAAAAATTATTGTTAATATAACTTTTAAGATAATTACTATAAAAATTAATAAATTTGTCATACATAATGATTTATACTTAGATAATAATATAAAATGATTTTACACTATTAATATATAACCTATTTTCTTTATTTAAATTGTATAATTATTATTTAATTTTCACCTAATCTAGTACAACTTTCTACATGTGTGCCGGAATCGTGGCATTAAGGTGTCTTTTTGGAAAATGAATTTATTTTAGGCATTTTTTACCATAGTTTTGCACAAAATTAGTGTCTGTATTCGTGCATGCATAATGTAATTTTTTTAATTTGATATTTATATTTATAAGCTACTTTTATATATGTGATATAAAGGTTATGTTAAAAAACATTTATGCTCAATTTTAACTTTTTTTTAGTAGTTGAAAAATTCATTTGGCAGTTGAGTAAGCAAGTTTTTATTAGTAATTTTTTGATAATTTTTAGTATTTTTTGAAATATTACTTAAAATAGCATTTATTTAAAACGCTTCTCACTTTTTATATTTTTTTTCACTTTTATTTTTGATATATTTTTTTATTTTCATTGTTACATTTTAAAATAAATTATGGTATTATTTTTTTTGTTATTTTACACTTTTAAGCTACTTCAAGTATTCCACAGTTATTTTTATCTAATATTTATAATTTAATAAGTTAATTTTTTTAATTTTCAACTATCAGTTAATTTTTCAACTAGTTTTGTCAAACATAAAAAAAACGTTTACATAAGTTGTCACGCGAACTTTTTCTATTTTTTTATAATTTGTTTCAATTTATTACCTCATTTAGTTTTGTATTAACTTTCAATTTATATCCTGCATATATGCTTTCTAAAGTTTCTTTTGGATTTTTAGTCTTTAAATTTTGAATATTTTTATTAATTTACTAACTTAGATATTTTTATAACAAAAAATAAATAAATAAATAATTGAATATTATATGTGACGGATAAAAAAAAAGTAAAAAGACTTAGAAATAAGTAAATAATAATAGTAATAATAATATACTAATAATAATAAATATTATGTGAATATATGTTCTTTATTTTTCTCAATTTGAGATTAATATATGATAAATAATTTTATAATTGATTAAAAAATTAATGTACTTTCAATATATATTTATTAAAGATTTAGAAAATAAATAGGTACCAAATTTTGAAAGACTAAAAACTTGAAAAGTTAAGAAACACATACATAACATAAACAAAACTTTAATTAAAAAATAAATGTCATGTTAGAACTTACCTAAAAAAATACTTTTAATAATATATATAGATATATAGATAGATCAGAAAGATTAAGATTTACCCTTAACGTTCTAATTCTTGTTACAATTGACTCAAGAATGAAGCGTCGACTGTCATTCTTATTCCCTTCTTTGCCTGTGTTGTTGTTCATGTTTTTTGGTACAGTGTGTTACTATTCATTTAAATATTGATATAAAACACAACTAAACTTTTTGTAAAAAAAAATAAAATTAAACTGGTCTAAACTTTAAAGACGAGTTGTTGTAGCAAACAAAACTCATCATTGTCAAAAAGTATGTCATTCGATCATGATAAATGGACCCTTTTATTGGAGACCTAGCTAAAGTCTGCCTCCAAAAGGCCATGTACTATATAGGTTTTAATTGATTATGAAGAAGGGCATCCCTCAATGCCTATACTAATTATTTGGACCTAATTGACTAATAAGTAATTATTAATAACTAATGTCAATTAGGCATTTACCTAGATGTAACAGTCAACTTCATCTTGCTTAATCCACACACCATAAATATGTAACTTATTTTCTACGTTCAAAACGTACGTTTAACACCTACCCCGATTTGTTACATTCAACTAATGTTATTAACACCTTGTATGTATTGATCTTTCTTCTCTCTCTCCACTCTTCATATTCAACTTCAATGGTAACTCACCAGAAAAGGAGGAAAAAATAAAAACGAATTGAAAAAAATGAAAAATGACTAACTAATTTGATAGGAAAAAATGTTATGTGTTCCTACTTTTCAAATACCTTTTTTTTATAGCCTAAGCGACCAAGATACATTTGAATTCTAGTGTTCTACAAGCGAACCAAGCCATGAGTTCTTGCGTAGAACCCGCCTAAGTTCGGCTATCAACCATTTAACAAAAAGTTTTGCTGCTAATTTCATTTACGTATCTTCTTTTAAAAGGTCAAGCACACCATGCATATATCATATATCATACATGTAACATTTAATGAGTTCTAACTAATTTATTTATGCCTCACTCTTTGACAGCAAATCACCCATTTCTTTTTTCGTGAATCATATATATGTGTCAAGCCTTAGGTCTCTTGTTTTGCTCAAGAAGCGATCGATTTGAAGGCTTTGTTAATTTTCTCACGTACCCTCTTCACATTTGTGTGCAATGTACGTATCAGTTCCACCCCCATGTTCTTTCTCGTGTTTGTTTGTGCCTTCAACGTTATATAATATGTGTTTTTCCTGCCATGTAACGTGTTCTACGTAGAGGTTATTTTCGGTTTAGACTAAAATCCCTTAAATCATGCTTTGTTTTCTTATTTTTTTATTTTTTAAACTAATCTCTAAAGCCCGAATATCAAAAGGCAAATGAATGTATTTTCTTCTCTAGGACTTGAATTTTTTTTATAAAAAATCTTGGTTTAGGAGACGAAAAATGAGTTATAGGAGGCCATGCAGTGCCAAAAACACAGGCGTGACCCTTTTCCACGGCATCAAATTTGGCTTTCATTGGTTTCTTAAAGACAAAAGTATACATGAAGTAGTGTGTAGTGAATGAAGGTAACGCGTCTGCTAATTAACATTTCTTGCTCATATGCGTTTAGCCCATGTGACCAGTGATGCAATTTTCGTGGGAACTTTCTAAACTATATATCTATCACCTTTTCTACTAATATATAACATAAACCACACAAGCCCTTGCACTTCAAATTTCAGTACTATCTCCACACCAATATTGGTTTTCTCTTCTCTTCCAATTCCAATCATAAAAACAGTGATATCTTGAAAGACTAGTACTATGTGTTTGAATTATAGTTCCATCCAACTCAACTCGCATTCGATTCCATCCATCGTTTCACGTCATTCTAACAGATTTTCAAAACACATCCTAATTGGTTAGACTCAGTTGGAGCTTCTCTTGCAAAATTGTGATTGCAGCATGGCCATGTGGAGGGACTAACTTTTTTTCTGTGTTATTTTGCAGGTTAGAGGACATTGAATCATCTACTACTCGGCTTTGTAAAGTGGGATTCGGTCGAAATTCAAGCTCGAGTAGCGGAGATTACTTGGAAGGAATGCTGAACGATTATGTTGGAGGAAGGAACAAACTGAAGGCTCAGAAGAGCGCTGCCACAACAACGAAGTTTGTGGCAATGCTCACATGCCTTCAGTTTTTCTTTGCAGTCTATGCAACATTCCTATTGTATTACATGGGCCCTTCCATTGATTTGAGAACCAAGCCAGAGTTCACATGGGCAACAAAAATTGCCCAACAATGGAAGCAACTCATGATCACACCCCATGTTGTTGGCCACTACCAAGAAGCTGCTTCCTCTCTCATCAAGGAGGATCTTCTTCCCACAACTCCTTCCCAAGTGTGTGAGAATGAGAAGATAGACTTCATGCAAAAGAAGTCCAATGATGTCCAAATGATCAAGATAAAGAGAGAGCTCTATGATGAGGTGTTGAACTTCCAAAGCAAAACCCTTGGCACCGAGACTCTCCAAGAGCTAATGTCAATGAAATCCAAATGGGACTTGAAGGGTCCAAACAGGCCAAAGATCACGGTTTTGCTAAACCACTTCAAGAGAAAGACACTTTGTGCTCAGCTTGATTCTTTGCTCCAACAAACCCTCCCTTTTCATCATGTTTGGGTGCTTTCATTTGGGAGCCCCAATGAGGCCTCATTGAAGAGAATTGTTGACACCTATAATGACTCAAGAATCAGCTTCATAAGCTCAAGCTATGATTTCAAGTACTATGGAAGGTTTCAAATGGCTCTTCAGACTGAATCTGATCTTGTGTACGTTGTTGATGATGACATGATTCCTGGAAGGAAGATGTTGCAGATTTTGGCACATGTTGCTGGGACAAACAAGTACAAGAATTCTGTCTTGGGGAGTATTGGAAGGATATTGCCCTTTAGACAGAAAGATTTCACCTTTCCAAGTTACAGAAAATTTCGGTCTAAGGAGGCAGGGTTGTATTTGCCTGATCCTGCTTATGAAATCACTGTTGCTAAAATTGTGCAGGTGGATTTTCTATCAAGTTCATGGTTTCTCTCTGCTGATCTTGTCAAGACACTCTTCACTGAGACACCTTTTACCTTCTCAACTGGTGAAGATCTTCACCTTAGGTTTGTCAATTTCTACACTTTTGCATCATGTTTACATTTTTTTTACCATTTTATTAAGTTATTTTTTTATATTATTTTATTTGGTAAAAAGAGATCTGCCTGGCTGTGAAATTTTTTTGAACGTTGACCATACAAGTCAAACAATCATGATTTGACTATGCCAAAAGAGGATCTGGTAGTGCTCAACTAGAGTTAGTGACATTAGGTTCAGTAACACTAATAAGTATTCCAAGTTGCAATAACATATCAAAAAAAGTTCAAGTTGCAATCAACTTCAGAATTGGAAATATACTCGTTGTCGTGTGTGAAACAAAGTAAATGTGTCTCTTATTACAATATGTGCATACCAAATATCAGTTTTACTGTTCATATGTGTAAAAAATAAGTTTCTGTTTTTTACAGCCAAACAGTTCTTTTGACTTTGAGACAACTTTTTACGACCTTGGTAAAGGATGTTTCTTGTATTTGCAATCCTATCTCATAGGAAACCGTTAAGGTAGAAAATTATTGTTGTAAACTAAATTAGGTTCAAATCCTAAAGCGGTAACAAGCACGCAAAGAACGAAAGTGGTATAAAACCTGTTTTTAAGGATGTATTCAGTTTTATTTTCATATGAAGGAATCTTCTTTTTTTTATTCTTGGATAATAGTCAAATTATCTTTTTATCTCATTTGTCCTACCAAAGATAAGAAAATCATTTGTCACTTGTTTTTCTTTAATTCAAAGTTTTGAACCGTGAATTAATCAACAAGCCACCCCAGTTTAGTGGCTAGCATTTTCCCTGGCACCACTTTTATGTTACTGTGTTATTATACTTGCTGAAAATTCTTTTGTTTTCTTATTGCAGCTATCAGCTTCAGAAATACAAAAATGCTGGCTCATTTGTTCTTCCAGTGGATCCTAAGGACAAGGAAACATGGGGTGATAGTGAGCACAGGCTTGCATATGTGTCTGAAACCACAGTGATTTTCAAGGATGTCGTTCAAGTCAGAGATGATCAATGGTGGAAAGCACTTTCTACAGGCTATGTGACTCAATGGGCTGCAATGTACCCTCAAAAAATTGATGCACTCTTTTATGCT
Organism: Glycine latifolia; assembly: GCA_013407115.1. Lineage (NCBI taxonomy): Eukaryota > Viridiplantae > Streptophyta > Magnoliopsida > Fabales > Fabaceae > Glycine > Glycine latifolia. The sequence goes on along the minus strand of CM023951.1, from coordinate 13,144,690 downwards.
CACTCAGTTGATGAAGTGAAAGTGCTTGCACCACTTCTTGAAAAGTTCAGGTCCACAGTTGGCAAGAAAGCCTACATTGTTGTCTCTGGAGGCAATTACTGCCCTTGTGAAGATGCTGCAAGAGCTCTCAAATGGCCTGCGTTGGTCTGCAAAGAACGCCGGTTTAAGATTTTTGACTTGGCCATTGAAGCACTTTCTGGGGTGTCAGATTCTGAGGCACCAGTGATACATGCAGTGTACACCAGTTTGAAGGGTTTGATCAAAATTCACAATCCCAGTGTAGTGATCAGTGTGGCTGACATTGACCCTCATGTGAGAAAAGCTCTCAAGATGGCCTCAGAAACCAACTCAAATGATACCACATTGGTTCTTTTACCGAGGTCTTCAGTTTCTCAAGTTCTTTGGATGGCTGATCTGCGTTCAACAGCATTGCCAAGTAAGAATATAGAACTCTTCAGCTCTTGTCAATGTTTATATTCTTGATTCTACTTTATTAATAATGGAATGATGTGAATGAATGTTGTCATCTTCAATAAATAAAAAAAGCTAGTAGCCTAGTACACAGTCATGCATATGGAATAAGTTTTATGCTTGATAATAATAAGTTAGCTAATACACTTTCACACTCTCATCCAATTACAGAGCATCTGTATGATAAGTTTATTGACTTTTATAAGATTATTACTAATTGATTGATGATGTAAAAACTTTTACACTGACAATACATGTCTATTAAACTCATCAAATTTTGTCTTGCAGATTGGAATCGGATGAGGGTTTCTGTGAACATCATCACCCAAAATAGAGCCAATTCGCTAGCAAGGCTTCTCAAATCTCTCAGCAATGCCTACTATCTCGGAGATGAAATTCCCATTACCTTCAACATGGATAGCAAGGTAGATAAGGCAACTATAAGACTAGTAGGTTCATTTGAGTGGCCTCATGGACCCAAAACCCTGAGAAGGAGAATCGTCCAAGGAGGGCTAATCCGTGCTGTGAGTGAGAGTTGGTATCCATCTTCTGATGATGACTTTGGACTCCTACTAGAAGATGACATTGAAGTTTCACCTTACTACTACCTATGGATCAAATATGCACTCATGGCTTACCACTATGACCCTCAAGTCTCTTTACCTGAGCTCTCATCCATTTCACTCTACACTCCAAAACTTGTTGAAGTTGTCAAAGAGAGGCCAAAATGGAATGCCACAGAATTCTTCAAACACATCCACCCCAACACACCTTACCTTCACCAACTACCTTGCAGCTGGGGTGCAGTGTTCTTCCCAAAGCATTGGAGAGAGTTCTATGTGTACATGAACATGAGGTTCACTGAGGATGCCAAGTCCAACCCAGTTCAAATTCCAAAGTCTAGAACAAATGGATGGCAAGCTTCATGGAAGAAGTTCCTCATAGACATGATGTACCTTAGAGGGTATGTTAGTCTCTACCCAAATTTCCCACAACAAGCAAGCTTTTCAACCAACCATATGGAACCAGGGGCACATATTAGTGCTAAAGACAATGTGGTTAAGCATAACAAACAGGACTTTGAGGTGCCACTGATGAAAGAAGACTTTAGAAACTTTTTGCCAGCAATGAAAATGCCTCCAGCATCAAAGCTTCCATCTCTTAACCTCTTCAATCAACCAGTTTCTCTAAAGGGTCTCAAAGCTGCTGGAGCTAAGTTGGGACAGGATGTGCTTAGATGTAACAATGCCACTGAGGTTGTTGCTGTTGACAAAGATACTGGTCTACCTCACACTTGCTCCAAATTCTGAAGAACTTCATTATTCTGATTAATTAATTATTCTTTGTCGTTTTGTTTTCTTTTTTCTTTTTAAATCCCTGATGCTTAAGTTGAGAATTATTTATGCTTTGCTCTTTAAATTAAATGGGAAATTGGGTCAGCGATTTTGCTGTCATGGGAATAAGAATGAGGAAACTCATTTTTCCCTAAAAGACAATATGTGATCTTTCCCAGAGATGCAATTGTAATTAATGTTGATATTCATTAATTATTATCTTTAAAATTTTCGGCATAAATTTACATAAAACTAGATGCGTACTGAACTTTTTAAATAGAGTAATCATACTCATCCGCCTTATTTTGGGGTGAATTAGGATTTGAGAAATGGAGAGAAAAAGAAAAAGTAGATAGAGAAAATAATAAAAATGATATGTGATGAAAAAAAGTAGAAAAAAAATGAGGTAGAAATGAGTGGTAAGAAAATGAGACACATGAATATCATTATTCTCTTAAATAAGAATATATCTTCATGAGTCTCCAAAAATTGTGAAATTATACATTTTGGTGGTGAGACAAAGTCTTTTTTATTCCTATGTCTTGATAAGAGTCTTTTTAAAATTACATTAAATTCTACCTTTCTATTTCACTCAAACCAAATAACTTTTCAATTTTATTTTTAGAATATTTCTCACTTATTTTTTAAAATCAAACAACCAACATTAATTGTACTACTTTATTGGTACGTAAAAAAATATTATACTTTATTTTTATTCTATTTGATGATAAGTTACTTCAAAAATAACTCTAAAGAATTATTTCTATTTAATTATTTGTCATTCTCACTATTTATTTTCTTCAAATCTAATAATTCCAACAAATAATTAATCTTAAGCACGTTAGGTTCTAAAAAATGAATGATAAAAATAAGAAGTAATTTAATTTCCACCTTTTTAAATTATTTGTCTTATATTTTATCTATTGTATTTTTCTCCTCACAATCAAAAGGAAAATAAGTGTAACAAGAGTAAATTTAAAAGATGTATGAAAAGAATAAAACTAAACTACACTCCCGTCTAGATTTGGAAAATCCACATTTTAAAAAAAATACTTATATCAGTAAAAAAAATACTTATATAAAATTATAAATAAATCAAACGTTGAGTTATTAATTTTAAAAATATATAAAATGAATAAACAACATTGATCATAGAGAGTAAAAAAGTTAATAACTAAATTGTATTTTTAAGTGTAATTACAGTTGATTATAATTATTATTATTATTATTATTCAATATCTTAATTTAGTTATTATAATGATTAATTTATTAATTCATATTTATACTATTAATAAATAAAAAAATAGAGTGTAAAAATATATTTGGGGAGGGTGCGAGGCAGGACTTCATCTACCCGAACCCAGCCCGCTTCTGCATAATGGGTAAAGTCGAACCCCACCTCAATTAAAGCAATTTATCCCCATAAAAATTAGGTTAAAATCGAATGAATATCAACATGTTCAAATTTTATTCTCAGACATAATGATGTTAACTGAAATATATTCTTAGTTTTCATATTTCAATTAGTTTTTTTTGTTTTTTATTAACTGAATTTTTTTTACTACTTGGTAAATGATTTTTTTCAACAATTTCTAACAACATATTTTAAGACGTTAGATTCTAATTTCTAGTTTCGTATATTTATTTCATTTTTGTCCTTGAACATTTATTAAATTTTTTAATATTTTCAACAAAACTAATTGGTAGTGGAAAGGTTTTAAGTTATCTTATTATATCATAAGTGTTTAGTAAATTAATTATTGAAGTAAAATAGTTAAATAATGTAAAATGACATATTGAAAGGGTAATAAGAAAATTAAATAAATATTTTTTTTAAAAAATAAAATATAAAAAACTAAAAGTTTGAAACTAACACTTTAAAATAAGTTGTTTCAAGTAACATTTGAAAGAACCGTTAAAAACTACTTAAAAAAAATTATTTACTAAATAGTCAAATAAATTTTTTAACTAATAAAAAAATAATAAACCAAGTGAAATGACGTATCCAATCTTAACCCCTCTCATATTTCATCAATTCATCCTTTAATTGATGGAATAAAACGGAAGTATAATGAGATATTAAATTGTAAAGATTAATAAATAAAAAAAGAATAAAATGTTTAAATAAAATGAAAAACCTTTCATTGTGGCATACAAATTACTTTATTTTTATTTATATATTTACATATTTTTATTTTACCAAATCAATATCCCAAAACTTGATATAACTGAAAAATTATAAAGGAATAGTCAAAATTAAAAGAATTACGTAATTCATTTAATTTTGACTATTCCTTTATTAAAGTACAAGACATAAAAATATTATTATGGCATTGACATTTTCCTTGGGTGCACGCAGAGATGGTGTTACTGTTGAAGGGTTGGACGATACAGAATTACTGGGAAATTGAAGTCTAAGATTCTAAGCTATCATCAATGTGAACATGAATATATGTAATTTAATTAGCTCAACACAATTGGTATTGCAAAGGAGCAATACATGTGAGAAACAAAAAAGTCTAATAACCCATTACATGCAACTATCATTTTTCAATTTAGATAAGTCATAACAAGTGTGGTGACATTTGTGGTTGGAGTGAAGCCTCCACTATCATGCTGAAAAGTTAAATCAATAAACAGAAAAATGGTTTACAGTGTCCATAGCCCAATGTGGAAGCCATATGTGTCGCAGTTTCTAAAGCTTATTCCCTTTTATTTTTTTATTGCTTTCGAACATAGTACTTCTTAATTTTTAATCTTTTCAATTTTTTTAAAATTATTTGATTTAACAATTAGCCCCAACAAAATTCTTTCTCGACCATTTCAAGCCATTTTCCTTTTATCTTTATATATACTTGATTTTCTTAAACTTCTCTCTTTTAATTTATTTTTTATCTTTATTTTTAAATTAAATTTCAATATTTTAAAAAACATCAATCGTTAAAATAATTTTTCTAATTTTTCATTTTCTGATGTAAACTCCATTTCTTTATCTTCTTAGTGGGGCTTTGCTCCTTTGTCCAGAAAAAAAACTCTTGTATCTTAATAAAAATTATTTGTTATAAATTTAAAGTATATTGTTTAAGTTTAAAAATATTTATTAATTATAATATTTAATTGTATAAAAATATAAACTTATCATATGCATTACAAATGCTAAAATACTAGTTTACATAAGTTTTAGAAATATTATTTCTGTAATTTTAATAGTGCTAGAACTTTCTAATGAAAAAGAATTCTATAAAGAAAAAGGTTAAAAGTATTTAATAAAATAAAAACGTGTACTATATTAAAACAATAACTATTGAATATTTCATAAAAACAATAAATGATATTTGACAATATATATATATATATATATATATATATATATATATATATGTATATACACGTGTGTGTGTGTGTGCTAATTACATATTTTTTGTTAGAAAATTATATCATTAATATATTTAAATATATTATCCAGTTATATTTGTTATTCTCTTTTTTTTTAATATAAATATGCTAACAAACTATATTATTATTAAAGATGGTATAAAAAAAATTATTATACTCACTTATCTTACATAAGAATCACAGAAGAAAACAAAAAATAGAATTAATTTTTAGTATTTCTTTTATGTAAGCGTTAATTTCCCTTCCCCACCTAACCAAAAAAGTGTCAAAATTTTATCTTGAGACTTTATTTAACTTTTTGTCAGCAATGGCATGAATTATTTCCATCAGTAAACTAAATTCTAATATCATATACTAAATATAAAATATTGGTTTAAATTACAAGCTAAAATTAAGATTTTTCATACTTAAAAAAGTTATAACACAAATTATAACGCGAATTTTATGTAATAATCCTATAGAAACATTTTCCCGTCTGATTCTGTTTTCCATTTTTGCAACAGATCAAAAATCAGCAAAACTATTGCTTGCCATTTCTCATAGTCCGCTTTTACCATTTTTTAATCGTAGAGCAGTAGTAGTTGAATCAGAATTATTATTTTTACCGTTTTTACCATATTGTGCGCGAGAAAAAGGTTCTTCGCTTCATTCTTCGCCGTTTCAACCTTTTTATTTAACAATCACAGAATCACTAAAAATTAGACTTGAGTCTTACGTTTCAATTTAAACGCCGCTGACTAGCCTTCAGTTTCTTGCCCATTGATTTTCCCGGGAAAGTTTCTGTTTGGCTGCCCAGAAAATCTGTGCTCCACTCAGAAACATTCACAAAACGGGTTTTCGAGGCGAGCGAGTGGGTCCGCATCGGAGTCCCAAAACACACACACTTCTGCGAATTTATGAGCACGAGATCCCGTAATTCGATACAGGTAGGTGCATTACCTACCATTGTTTTGTTCCCTCTCTCTCTCTCTCTCTCTCTTTCTCTCTTCTCTCGTTAGGGTTTTCACTTTTCCTTCTTTTTTCTCTCAGGAGTAGGGGTTTCGTGTATGTATGTATGTATGGATCCTGCTCTCAAGCTCTGCGCCTTGTTACTCATTCTTCTCGGATTAGGTAGGTATCAATCATTCATATTTTTTTATTTTTTTATTTTTTATTGATTGATTCCCTGATTCTCTGTTTGTGGATTAAATGTTGTTTGGTTTTGATTTTTTTGTTTTTTGGTGTCAGTGAATGGTTCTTTTGCGGAAAATGATTATGGACGCTGCGAAAGCGTTGTTAAGAGTTGGGCGCGTTGTTCGCTCGATGAGGAAATGATAAAAGAGGATAAGCATACATTAAGGGATTTGCTGTTTTTCCTGCATGTTCCTAGAACGGGAGGGAGAACCTATTTTCACTGGTAATTTAATTCCTAATACGAGATTTAGCCTTGAGTGATTTGACTGATTTCTCTTTAATGGAATTCATTAACCTGTTTTTGTTGGTTGTGTTGTTTCTGCAGTTTTTTGAAGAAATTGTATCCCAGCTATCTGGAGTGTCCTCGCTCGTATGATAAGTTGCGCTTTGATCCAAGGTGCTGCTGCTGCCTGAGTGAATTCATTATTTTATTAATTGTTCTTCTTCAATTATTATTATGCCTGCATGTGGATTTTGTTGCTGCATTTTTTAAAATGCTTAAATGAGTGATTTGGGTGTTGGTGGAGTAAATTTGGTGGCACTTGTAGTTCTAGTGAGTAGTAGTAGTAGCCCCATGTGGCAGAGTTATGGGCTTGTGGGGTTTAAAGGTCTCTAAAGCTTTTTAGGAGTGCCTTAGATAACATTTTTTAAGCTGCTGTGGATGTTGAGTAGTCTATAACATTATTATAATACCTAAAATGGCCTTTAACATTTATTAGGTTCTTTGACATTTTCTCTTCCCAGGTTTAGGACCTTGTAGCTTATAGTAATTATAACCCTGCTTTGTAAATTAGGCGTTTTTAGCTGCTTTTTCTGTTTTGTTTTTTACACACTAGTGTGTGTAACTGTGTATGATTCACAGCAGTATTTATGATATTTTATCCAACAAAATTATGAGAGATCTTCACAGCTGTTTTTTCTTCACATCTAAAGCGTAGCAGCTTCTATAAGGTCTCAACATTCTCTCGAATAGTCTTAGTCCATTGTTGAAAAGCCGCATTTTAGGTTAAAGTAAAATTACACTGTGAAATCCAACATAAATTTGTTATTTTTGTGTTCTGTTGTTTTTGTGAATTTGCAGTAAACCAAAATGCAGGCTGTTAGTTACGCATGATGACTATAGTATAACATCCAAACTTCCAAGGGAGAGAACTTCTGTTGTTACCATACTTAGGGATCCAGTTGACCGTGTCTTTAGTACTTATGAATTCTCAATAGAGGTTGCAGCTAGATTTTTGGTTCATCCAAACTTGACCTCCGCAACAAAGATGGCTTTACGCCTAAGCTCTAAGACTAAAGGAGTAAGCACATTGGATATCTGGCCTTGGAAGTATCTGGTTCCATGGATGAGGGAAGACCTATTTGCTAGGGTATGCTTATTTTATTTATTGTTTTACATTGACCTTTTTTGTGAATTTTATTTCCATTCCATGCTTTTAAATTCATGTAAGGTTGTAAGAGTCTATTTGCTGATACACTATGATAACTTGTATTAAAGAGCTTGAAGCCTGATTCTTGTTTGAAATGTAATCTTGAACATGACTTTACTTCCTATGGTATGGTTATGAATGTAAATGTGTTTAAATATGCAAGTGTAGCCATTCATTTATTGTTGAAGATAGAAATATTTGTCATTGAAGTTACCAAAAAAGAAATTGAATTATTTGCTTCATGATGTCTTTCTGTTGGCTAATGTATGTTTTCAAGTGCTAGGTTATACTAATTGTCCATTACTTTTACATGTTCTTCTGCACTTCCATGTGATTTATGTATGATTGATGTAGACCTTAATTGACAGAGAGAAGCTAGGTACAGTAGGGGACTGAATATCATTGAAAGCAATGATTCTTATGACATGGACGATTTTGCAATGCCATTACAAGAATACATCAATGATCATGTGGCTGTGGATGTTGTACATAATGGAGCCACATTCCAGGTACTTCAGCAGCTGTTTCTTTAGCAGTGTTGAGATTCTAATGCTTCATTTTCTGGAAATACTATGAATATCTTACTGTTTTCTAATATCATGATTCAACTAGAGTATGTTTCCTGGAATCTGTGTTTCTGCTCTGATGCCACTAATAATTTATGCAAAAAAAAAATGGATGCATATAATTTTTAAGCCACAAGACTGCTTACCCATTTTATTGCTGTATGACCCACTCTCACCTTTGCTTAAGCAAACACCAATACAATAGCTTTGATTTAAATAGAACTTGGCTAACAAGATGGGATGTGCAGTGCTTAATTTTAGTTGCATATCCTGCAAAGTTAAACCCCCAAATGCAATTAAAAAGCTCAAATTAGGAATTCAGCCAATCTTTCCCATTTGAAAGCAAAATTCCCGGGAAAATGAAACTGTATCGATTTCAATATGTATGCACTTGATACTTGATAATGATGTCTGCATTATATGTAATAAAGTTTGGTTAACTGCTCAATTATCAGGTTGCGGGTTTGACAAACAATTCTTATATAGCAGAAGCACATGAAGTGCGCCATTGTGTACAGAAATATAAGACTCTTGGCAAATATGTGCTACAAGTTGCGAAGGTATTAAATGGCTTTTGAAGTTGTGATAGTTGCATCATATACTTGTTTGCTTCCCATACCATTCCTTTCTTCAATACTGTTATAGCATGTGCTTGTACATCTTGCAGAAGAGACTGGATGAGATGTTATATGTTGGTCTTACTGAGGAGCACCGAGAATCTGCCACAATGTTTGCAAATGTGGTTGGTGCTCAAGTGATATCACAACTTAATGCACCAAACACTAGCCTGGAAACTACTGATAAGACAGGTTAGTGTGGTTAAACAATTCTTTGTTTCCGTCAAACTTTTTCTTAAGTTACAAAAGCAAAGGTGTCTAAAATGGTGCAGAATTTGGAGAATGATGTGGACTCATTCTTTTTTTGGTTTAAGAGGGTCATATTCTTGCTTGCACCTAAACATGTAATATTTTCAGATTGGTGTGTTATCATGTTATATATGACCATTGGTTAAAATTTTGGTGTTGACATTAGAGTCTTGGACATAGATTGTGATGCATTTTCATTGATATATGGCATTGATCGTGTACTTGTACTCTACAGAAAGGAGTTCATTTACGGATAACGATCCTGATAGCAGTGAACATCAGGTAAGAAGCATCTCTTTGATTGTGGAACTTTGTTATCGATGTTTGAATATGGAATGCATTCTTACAACATTTCTCACTGCAAAACAGAATAGTACCTTGAACAGGGGAGAAAGTATGGTTACTTCAAGTGAAGGGGGAGAAGCAACAGAATTTAATGTAAGCTTGTTTTCTTAGCAAATGTGGTGGTTTTATGGGCTTACCAGATATTACCTGTTTCTCATATTTACCAGCATGTTGATCTGTGTTGTTTATTTTAGATGACTGTTGGAGAACTAATGGATGCTTATGAAGTCTGCATTTCCAATTTACGGAAGGCCCAGTCACGCCGACGCATCTCTTCTTTGAAGAGGATTTCTCCGGTGAACTTTACAAAGGAGGTAAGCTTAGCAGTTTTAATCCTCACATAATATCATTCTATCATGTGGGTGTGAATAGCTATTTCCCCCTCCACTCACTCGCCAGGTGTAGACAAATACTACTGTCCAGCATATGTATTTCTTGCATGGGTAGGTGGTGCCTGCATTTCAAGCTATTTAGACTTTGGTTTCAAATTTGTGTGTGCAGTCTGGGACTGGGATACTTGCGTTGTACACTCTTTCATTGTGCGAACTTTTGTATCTCTAAAATCATTTCACAGGCTTTTAAATCAGCAAGGCTACTTTAACATTGACATTTGCGTGCATTATAGCTGGAAATCTCATGATTATGTGACCAGAGTTTCTTGAGATGGGTAGTCCATATCCATATCACTGCTAAAGAAGATAATTAATATTGGGTTCATACGCTGGTTATATATTTAGAAGTTGATGACATGCTAATACATTTTATGTCACATGCATGTGTCACACATTTTTTTATTGGTATCTGTGGTACAGAATATCATGTATGCAAATGAAATTGCTATGTATATATATTAGAAAATTTACAATATGACATGAATGTGGAACTTTTTATGCATTGACAAATCGTTTCAACATCTGTTACATTTTTTTTAGAATTTTTAGTTACCAATGCCTGAGTCTGTAGTGTCTGATTAATGTTGACATCTGACTTTGGGTGTTTGATTGGACAGTTCTACAGCCTGCTGTAGCTTTTACTATTGTGTTATCCCTTTCTATTTTCTAATGATTTGTATGATTTTACAGGCACGTCTTCAGGTTCCTGAAGAGATTCTCCACAAGATACGGTCTCTTAATGATCTTGACTTAGAGCTCTATGAATATGCAAAAGCCATTTTCAATAAACAACATAAAACCTCATTGCTGATTACTGAGGTATGATTGCTGGTTTTATATATTTTCTCTCTTTAGATAATCATATTCATGGGAGTTAATGGCTGGAGCAGTTTGGGAGTCTTAATTTTGGATAACTTGAAATTTAAAAAAAATAAAAATCATGGTCACAACAGTAGCTTCAAGACCTGATATCCAGAGTCACTTATCTATTTTATGCATATTATTTATTTGAATTTTATCTTAGGACAACTTTACAACAAATTGGTGTAAATCAGTAAATGGCTCAGCTGTTTAGATTTTTTTTTTATAAATATCTATGAATTTTGAAACCTGATATCTTTCATTATAAAGCTTATGTGTGAAGCATTTGTGTGTATATATCCATGAAATGAAGACTATTTATATGTATAAGATGCATAAAATGAGTAAGAAATGCGATATATGTTGATAATTCTTAGATCTCTCTGCTGGTGGAAGGCAGCACCTGCTGGAAGACATTTGGTGACCTGCACCGATCGTGCCTTGAATTTTGATTGATTTTACGATGTTAAATTGCAGGAGAGTTGGGACAACATATCAGGCAGTGAATATGGCCTCTGGAGGGTCGTTACGCTAGCAATTACTTGTGTCTTCTTCATTTTCTTATTCTTACTAATTGTAAATGTGAGAAGAAGAACGTCCAAAGTTAAGAAGTGAAAGTAATTAAATCATAATTTGTGGGATCAGAGAGTCTAAAAGATTTTAGAGAACAGATATTTTAGACAAAGCCATGGTTTGAATTGAACCATCGATATCCCCGGTCGTATAGCTTATACAGTTAAACTGGATTTTGTTCTAAGTTGTGTCCATTGATGAGAGAATCCCAGTTCTTGATTTCTGTTAGGCGTTTCCTTTTTTTTTTCTTTTTCTTTTTCATTTTTGTCCACAATTCTTTTTCATTTGACGACATTCAGCTGGTTATGGGGTTAACTCTGCTACTATGAACTGTGGTTATCATGCAATTGATTTTATTTTATTTTTTCTTAAAAAAAAAACATTCCATTGTTTTCTGCGCCAAACAACCTGTACGCTTTACCTAAACAACATAATGCGACAAGGGAGTTTCATAGCTAAAGGTTGAATACTTGTAACCTTTGTTCTCTACGTACTTATCTTAATATAGTTAAAAAGAAGATTAAATTACGGATGGTCCTAAGTTCCTAACTAGGGATTGGCTCAATAACTTTAAACATTTTACAAGGTACTTATATTTGTAATACTAAAATTATTCAAAATTTGATTTTCTTATTATTTTTAATTGTGCTTTTTATAGTTTTTTTACCATTCACAAAAAAATTCTTCGAACGACATCTTGGCACATGTCGGTGACTGAGTTACGAGTTACGACGAAGTGAGTCGTATTCTTTACATCTTTGAAACGTGCATCTTAAGTCTTAACATCTATTTCGAGGCAAAAAAATTTATTTATTGTAGTTTTAAAAAATGGTTATCAAAATATTGCAGTTCAAAATGTATTTACTAATCTATAGCAACAAAATGCGTCCAAATAAAACGTGATTAAACACGTCAAGCCTGCACGTGATTAAACACGTCCATATAGGACGTGACTCACCCGCAAACACGTCCATATAGGACGTGATCCAGCCCCAAACACGTCCATATAGGACGTGACTTTGCTGCCCTATTTAAATTCCCTTTTCAGCCATTTGAACCATATGGGCATTCTCTCCATCTCCCTAGCTTGAGTTTCTCTGGCTTCTCTCAAGGTTCGAGTATGTGTTTGAGGTTTTTTTTTGCAACGAAGCTTTGTCAGTCAAGTAAGTTTTGCTCTAATATGACTTAGGTTTTATGACATATATTTTCCTTAGTTAGTTACGTAGGTTATGACCTAGGTTTTCATTAGTTAACTATGTAGGTTATTACCTAGGTTTTAAATAGTTAGTTACGTAGGACCTAGGTTTTAATTAGTTAGTTACGTAGGTTATGACCTAAGTTTTAATTAGTTGGTTACGTAGGACTTAGGTTTTAATTAGTTGGTTACGTATGACCTATGTTTTAATTATGAAGGTTATGACCTTGTTAGTTAGTGAGTTAGGTTATTATTTTTTAATTATCAATGTATGTATATTGTTAATTTTACGATATGCTTATAGATTTTTATGTGTTACAGGCTTGACCGTGCTCCTATCAACCATATTTCTGCCATCTTTCTGCTTTTGTAGTTGGTGATATATAAAAAAATGTCTGGAGACGGTGATTTTGTTCGTGTTGTTTTATATCATAATGGTAACAAAACTGAGAGCCGACGTGGTATTATTTTTGAAGGAGAAAAAAAAGGAACACGTATCAAGCGCAATTCAACCATTGACGAACTGCATGGAAAAATCATTGAAAAGTTAGGTCTGGAAGGTAATCAATGTATTAGTAAGGTCACTGCAAGAATATGGTCCGATGATAAATATATCAGCATGAAAGTAATTGACGACGAAGACGTAGAATTTGTAAAATGTGAATTCTTGAACCAATCAAGGAAAAACTTCTTAGAGTTGTACGTTGATTTTGTTGGAGTAGAGGATGTGGCTTTACCAATGAGGTCAGTTGAGTTCAATTATTCTCGTGGAGCATCAACATCTGCTGCTCCAATTGTTAATTTGTCTGTGGAAGATGAAAATGACCCTCCTTGGGTTATGGATGACGATATCGACGATGACGATGATGAAAACATCGCAATGGAAGATCGTCTTCTTGCCGAGAATGCAAGTGCTTCGGACAATGGTGAGGATGATGGTCGAAGCGCAAGTCAAATACAAGTACACTACCCAGTGGTGAGAGAGCATGAAACCCAACCACAAGTGGATGCAGGGGAGTCTGAATTATCGCAACAATGTCAAGGTATCTTAGGGTTATTTACAAATATGTTTGTTTATTTTTATGTATTTATTTGTAATAAAAATGGGAAATTGCACATGTAGGCGAGGTTAATAACGCTTTTTGGGATGGAATGCCACATTATACATACATTGATTGGGATCATCCGAGTAAAGAAGATTCTGGCACTGGATCAGGTTCAGTTGAGGGTCTATGGGTATTAGGGAATAAGTTGTTTCTGAAACAGGAATTTGCATCAAAAGAATATGCGCAAATGGCAATCAAGCGGAACCTCATGAGGGAGCATCAAGAAGGTGTTGTGGTTGAAAGTACGCCGACAAAGTTAAGCATCAAATGTCGTGCGCATGATCAGAATTGTCCGTGGAGGGTTAGGGTAATGAAACCAATGTACGGTCAAAGATGGGTGGTCACCAAATGGGTTGGGGATCACATCTGCTTAAATGATCGCATTTCCCAGGACCACAGACAACTTGATACTAATGTGATTGTTTCACTCGTACTAGGTAAGTTATTGGATGAAATAATAATGATGAGAATTAATGATTTTATTGTTATTATTATTATTGTTAATGATAACGTGATTATTATTTTGTTATTAGGGATGATAAAGCATGATCCATCATGTTCAATTGGACTAATCCAGGAAAGGATAACTCATTCATATGGATACAAAGTTTCATATAGAAAGGCATGGTATGCAAAGCAGAAGGCAATAGCAATTATCTACGGTGATTGGGAGGAATCGTACGCATTTTTGCCAAGGTGGTGTGAATATATGCTTTGGTTTTCACCAGGTTCTGTTTATCAACTTCAAACAAGAAATCATTATGTTGCTCATAGAATCGTTCATGGAAAACGCGTGTTTGAGCGCATTTTTTGGACCTTCAGACAATGTTGTGAGGCTTTCAATTTTTGTAAGCCGGTTATTCAAATTGATAACACTCATTTATATGGAAAATACAAAGGAAAATTGTTGGTTGCCACAGCTCAGGATGGGAATAATGAATGTTTGCCTCTTGCATTTGCTGTTGTTGAGGGTGAGACCTTGGAAGCTTGGGAATTCTTTTTGGATAACATTCGCTTCCATGTTACACAGAAGACAAATATTTGTCTTATTTCTGATCGGCATCGAAACATATTGTTTGCAGTTGAGAGGCATCGTGGGTGGCAACCACTGCACGCTTATCATGTCTTTTGCCTTCGTCATATTGCGAGCAATTTTAATCAAAAGTTCAAAAATGAAAATTTGAAGAAAGCGGTTATGAATTTAGGTATGGTTAAGAACTTCATCAATTAATTATGCATCTAGTTGTAAATTTTAATGTTATTAAATTTGTGTGCAGGTTATATGCCGTCTATTGTTCATTTTGAGGTAGCCCTTGCAAGTTTTCGTGATGTTAGTCCTGGGGTAGCAAACTGGATTGATGCCATCCCGAAGGAAAAGTGGACACGTGCATATGATGTTGAGGGACGCAGGTATGGACATATGACTACAAATTTGGCCGAGTCTGTAAACAGGATGTTAAAAGGTGCAAGAAACATGCCAATAACTACGTTGGTTAAGCACACATATAGCAGATTGGTGGAATATTTTGTTTGCAGAGGGCAAGCGGCTCTTAATGAATTACAAGGTCCTTCACTTCATTGCAAAAATGTTGTTGCTATGTTGAAGGCTAATGAGACCAATGCTACTGCTCATTATGTTCGTACATATAATGTTGAACAATCTGTATTTGAGGTTGACGATGGTTACGACAAATCCTATTCGGTAAACCTCGTTGAGCGGTTTTGTCAGTGTGGGAAATTTAAGGCATTCAAGTATCCTGTAGTCATGCCACAGCAGCCGCTTTACATGTTCGTCAGTCACCGTCACAATATGTGGATGACGTATTCCTTATATCAAACTTGGTTCAAGCTTATTCATTTCCATGGTAGCCTATTGGTGATGAGCAAGCAATTCCACCTAGTACAGATCCAGTGGTGATACCTGACATGGCTATGTTGCGTGCAAAGGGTCGTCCAAAGTCAACTAGAATACGTAATGAGATGGACGACGTTAAGACTAGTCAGACTGGCACTAGATGTGGTGTATGCAGATTACGTGGTCATAGCCGTCGTAATTGTCCTACTCGTCCAACTACCTCATAATTTGTTCATGTTGTTGTTTATGTTTTCTTAATGTTGTTGTTTAAAGGACCAGAAAGTGTTGTCTTCTTTTTAGTTTACGCTTTAAATTTCTGCTAGTCCTAGTCGACATTATTGGACCAAAAATCACTGTATCTGACAAAAGAGCATTTTCAAGTGACAGTGAATCAAGGGTCGTTTGGGACTTATAACATCAATAAGTTTTGATCGCAAATATCACGAGATAAATAAATGTCCATAACCGATATAGTCGACAACAAATGTCCATCACAAATATATAAAATGTCCATAGTAATAAAGGCGATAATAAAATGTTGGCAATGAAAAAAGGTTTCACAATTACATACGGAAATATAATTATGGAAACGAAATAGAAAAACAAAATATCAAATCTAAGAAGGAGAAGGCCACGGTACATGACGCGCCTGGCGATCTGGCAATCTGCGTCTACCACGTTCACGCGAAAACTGTTCAGCAACATGATATGGAGCTGGACTGTCCTCGACCGGCATGTCTGCAGCATAGTCATCGTCAAAATTTATGTGGGCACAAGGATCTACATTATCATCCTGCCAAAAATGAGTGCCCTGACTACTGCTCCCAGCCTAGTCCCCAAATGGCATCGATACTGGACTGACATGGTACGCATCCTAGCCTTCTGGGTCCATCTGTGGTGGCTCTGGCCGATAACATGTATCGTCCTGTACCTGGGTAGGGTCGTAATACATCTGATGAACACCATACTCATGACCAATGTAGGGTGGCCTTATCCATCCACTCGTGCATGGCCTGGGTGCATGAATAGGCTCGGAAACTGGTGTAATAGGTCGTCGACGGCGTCCTAACCCTCGTCCCTCTCTAGCACGACGCCCAACATCGATGGATAACTGTGGCTCCTCCGGAAGTTGGGTCTGTGGTGCCTTTGACCCTGCCTCCTCCAGCCGAGCGGACTCTCTGAAAACAGCAATCAGACAACCTATTTCGTCGTGTACATAGTCCCTCCTGTAGCTCTCAAATTGCTCAGCCGACGTGACAAAATACAAATTTTTCAGACCATCAACCTATAAGTCACAACATATTTACATAAATAACAATTTAAAATAATGGTAAAAACAATATTGTGACTAAATGACTTGCACAACGTGCTAATTTGGCACCCCGCTTTGTCACATATCGTTTGCCGGAAAGTCTGTACCACACCATGTACTCATGGTTCGGTGACATCAGACCATGCATTGCAGGAGGCACTTCAACATGTTCAGCTCTCCTATTCCATCTCTGAATAAATTTTCTCAGCTTCCGAGCCCAGTTTTCTTGGCCTTTACCCCGAAGGGTATAATCATGAACACCTTTCAATTTTCCCGCCCTGTGAGGTATTGGTTGATCCCGCCCGAATTGTCACATGCATCTATCAGGCTGTGAAAACTCAGCAACGTGGAAACAAATAACAGGCGTCCTAACCATCCACAAATGCTGTGTCTCAGCAGATGCACCAAGAAAATCGTAATCACCATAAGGCTGCCAAACCACCTACACAATTAAATCATATATACAAGTCAATTACATATTAACATCCATTCAGCCACAAATACATTTCATTTAAAAAGCATACCTCATCTCTAGTTAGGCTGTCTAGCCTATCTCGATGCCAACTCACTGGGTACACACGGAAGCGACGACTTAGAGCATTGAATCTAATACCCAGATTAAACATCCAATTGTTAATTGTAGTCCGAATAAATACATGGTCATTCAAGTGATACAAAATAAGCATACATGTGTTCGAAGTGGTGGTCTGGCTCAGACGGAGCAGGCAATGGGGGAGCAATTGGTGGAAATCTGAGCCACGCCCAAATCTGAAGCAACACAGTGCAACCATCAATGTCTTTCCTATCAGGGTCTGTGCATTCGCACAACTGTCTAAACAAGTGTGCCAGAACCGCAGACCCCCAACTGTAGGAACCAATATCAGCAAAGTCGCTAACAAGTAAGGAGATGTAGCGACATCCTACTACGCTCCCTCCTGATCTGTCGCAAAGGATCCAAGATCCTAACATCCGTGCGATGTGGGCCTTCGTGAAGTATATCGCATTTTGAGGGTTACCAGCAACTGCATCCCATGAAGGATACACTCTATCGAAATATGACAACCTCAAACTACCAATGGATAACTCTGCCTGGGGATCAGGGCCGTTACCAAAAACCTCATTACACAAGTCTACCCAATCTGCGTACGTATGTCCGGTAACGGCTTGCCCATCAGTAGGCAATCCTAGAATACCTGCAACATCTTGCAAGGTAATCGTCATCTCACCCTGCGGGATATGGAAAGTGTGTGTCTCCGGCCTCCACCGCTCAACCATAGCACTGATTAGACCAGCATCTACCTGAAAAATTACAAAAAGGTAATCAATTTTTAACTTCAACATTCACTATGATTGAAACCAACAATTTGAACATTAAAATTTCAAGACATTAAACATAACAGTAAGAAACCTGCATAAACTTCATACGAGCCACATGTAAGAAACCAGCCTCAGCCAAATACTGTGCGACTACAGGCGGAATATCGTCTGGTGGAGGTCCACTACCCCTACCTCCACGTCGAATCCTTAGCTCCCTCATTGTCTCGTCATTCCAAACTGTCTGTGAGATATGAGTATGTTGCCTATGCCTCCTAAGTACATCCCATCTGTATGGTCCAGAGAGAACATGCGTCGTGGGATCGGTAGGCTCATGCTCACGGTCAGAAGCAGAACGAGGTGACTCAGACGATGATGACTCGGCCATAATATTCTAACCTACAAAATAACCAAAGTCACTAACTAGTAATATTCTAATCAAATAAATAACCAAAGTCACTAACTAGTAATATTCTAACCTACAAAATAACCAAAGTCACTAACTAGTAATATTCTAACCAAATAAATA
>CM023951.1:12860458-13125962 GCA_013407115.1 Glycine latifolia | reverse complement strand
TATATCTTAGGTACGTCCAATATAAAAGACTTCTAACAAAAATAGCCATAAAACCTAAGCCATATAAAATCAAGGTCACTAACTAATAATATTGTGGTTGAAAAATAGCCATAACTTATGTAACCTAGGTCGTAAAACCTACGTAACCTAGGTCATACCTTATGCCGCTACTAACTGATAACCTAAATAAAATACTGCTAATATCTTTACCCTCATTTTTTGTTGGTCATAACCTGCGTATCATAACTTAAGTAACTAAATAATGGTCATAACCTACCTAAGTAACTAATGAAAACTTATGTCACCAACTAATACTAACCTAAATCCTAAACCAATGTAACCTAGGTAATCACCTTACACAAGTTCTTAATAATAAGCTAATTCACTAACTAATAGTATTGTAATATAATAAATCTATCACACTAAACAACTAACCATTTCTAATAAACCTAAGTCACTGACAATTTTCTATATCAATAATAATTATCTAACACAACAATATAACATATTTCATATTATTTAAAAAACATATATTTTAGCAACACTTACTTGAGTGACAAAGCGACAGAGGTTCGCTGCAAAAAATATTCAAAGCTACCTCCAGTTCTAGAGAGAAGGCAGAGAAACTAAACTTAGAGAGATGAAGAGAATGTGCAAATGAGAGGATTTTGGCTGAAATGGGATTTTATAAGGTTGGCAAGGTCACCTCCTATATGGACGTGTTTGAGGCTGGATCACATCCTATATGAACGTGTTTGGGACTAAGTCACGTTCTATATGGACGTGTTTAATCACGTGCATGCTTGACGTGTTTAATCACATTTTATTTAAACGCGTTTTGTTGCCATAGATTTGTAAATATATTTTGAATTGTAATATTTTGATAATTATTTTTTAAAATTACAATAAATAAATTTTTTTCCCTCTATTCCGAACTTGCAAGCATTAGTAGTGTCGAATTTAATGATCGTGTTAATGTCAACTACCCTGCGTGGTCCCACGTCTACTATGGATGCCAGCAATTACGAATTACGAAGAAAAAAAAATTTCCAATGTAATGATTCTCATTAGGCCGTGATTTTACTCGTCGGTGTGATTTACCTATATTCGGGGCGAAGGGGAATCAAATATGCTTAAAGACAACAACAACGAAAAACTGTCAAAGATAATAATGTATTTCAAATATTTGTCCATTTCTACATATGCATCTTGTCATACGAATTTTCTGTTTTTTTTTGTTGACAACTATAAAAAATGCTAAATTATCATATCGATTACAAACACGTATATTATTTTTCATTTCTATATTTATATCATCGAATTAAAAAGTAGGTTAATTTTTTTTTTGTTTACATACACTTTTAATTTTAACGGTCAAATTGAATGTTATGTAATTATTGATATTTAAAGTTACTTACTGTTCCCTGTAGTTAATTTTTTTTTTTCGTTTCTAAAAAAATTTATAAACACATTTTACAAAGAATAAAAAAACTACAAAGATAAAAATGAAAAAAAGTACTAAATTACATAAATAAAAATATATTTAAACCTTAAATAAATATTTATGCAAATTCTATGACAGCAACATAAAATTATTTAAGGTAAGGCAATAATTTAGAAAGAAAAATAAAAATGTTGGTTGGGATAAAAAAGAGGAAGCGACATGTCACATGGGAATAGAAAAGAGATGGATTGAGGGTGGGACTGGGAGAGTACAGATAAGGGGTTTCGCACGGTAGCGCCACCACCGCCGTAAAAAAAGAAGAAAAATAACAACAAAGGAATCTTCTCTCTCTCTTTGAGTTGAGTTTCCAGTTGCGCCATTTTCACCTGTCCTCTCTCTGTCACCGTGAGTCTCTTCTTCTCACTTCTAATGTCAAATGCTTTCTTTCACTTTTTTTTGTTTTTCCGACACTCTGCATTTCCTGCTTCCTTTTATTTCATTATGCGCATACATTCCTCCGCTCGTGTTTTTACAATAATAATATTAACATCGTACAATGTTATGCTTCCGCGTCTTCATTAGTATTTTATAAGCCAACGTGACCGTTCCTTAACTGCTGGTTTATCATATTTTTTAGCTCCACTTTTTTTTTTTTTTTTTTGCTTGGTGAGTGTAATAATAATAATAATTTCATTAGAGGTGCGTTGGATAGTTAAGGGAGAAGGGATGGAAGAAAATTCGTGGATTCAATCTCCTAACAAAAACTAACATTCTAATAATTAACATTTGTCGATAAAAAAAATTAATAATAACAAAAATCTCATTATGACAATGAGCCTTTGTTAGACTTAAATTTCTATGCTTTTTTTTTCGTTTTTTTTTAAATATTCTCAACCAGTAATGGATGGTTGGTTTTGTTGTGTTTAAGGTGTTGCAAGTATGAAGGACTGTTGGTTTTTTGACAACAATTTCAATGGTCTGTCGGATGAGAGTCTTGATGATGTGATGGACATGGAGCTTTTGGATTTGCCCCTTGACTTTGAGGATGTTGAAGCTGATGCTGTAGAGGAACAAGATTGGGATGCTCAGCTCAAACTCCTTGAAGACCCACCACCACCACTTGGAGTTTTCCCACTACAACAATCCTCTGCACTCTGTGGGCAAACTCAGAATGAGAATGCGAAACTCGGCGGCAAGAGTTTCTCTGCTTCTGTGAGTTTCCTGCCCTCATTTTATGCCTCTATGAATGGATGCCTTTTGTGTTGTTGACTTTTTTGTTCCGCCATGTTGCCCCGTTGCCTAATGTAGAGGGGAAACTCGGAATTTTACTTCAATTCAGTTCAACTGTATCTGATAAATTTCTTGTGTGTAGTTTAATTATGTGAAACTGAAACAACATGAACATATCAACATTGAAGGGTACATTTTGTTGATTTGATTCCTTTTCTCCAAATTCGATTACTCAAATGGCTATTTCATTTGTTTTCAATGAATGTAACGTTCACTTAGACCTACTTAGCTTAAATTGTAGCAGTGCTGTGAATTACTACAATAATGTTGTTCAGGAACTTTGTCAGGTTGGAAAAAAAAAAAGTAAGAAACATTGGTAATTCAAGCCTAAAAATCTGCAAGTAATGCTGAGTGAGTGAGAGGGGAGATTATCCTAATGTTTTAACATCCTTTGACTCAACTCTGTGTGTTTCTCTTGCCCTGTTAGATATAGATGCCTTGCCAAACTTCTCTGTGCATAAGAGCAGATTCATTGGATAACGTTAGTCTAGTTTAGATTTTAGAAGATAAACTTGTAAAAATAATAGGCTAAAGATTCAGTTTTCATGCATTTACTTGATAAGGAGGCTATGAAGCCCAATACTCTAAAAATGGCAGTGTCAGTGTCATAGCCATATTTGACGCTGGTATGTGTACCACACCTAGATGTTTATCCAAGGAGTATCCTTCATTCTTTGTTTTTTAAATTTATTTGACTGATACAGTTGAGATATATAGCTTTGATACTTTGAAAAGGACTAAAATTACATATGGCTATATCTTTCCTTTGTATCTTTATAGCTATAGTAGTGGGCAATTATATGGAGCTAAGACTTTTGTGACATTTTGACATGGGGTTGGTTGGAAGTATGTAACTTTGTAACATGTTCATAGGGGGAAGCGTATAATTTGATCTGGGCAATGGAAAGATTCGTAACAACAGTTTTTTCTTATGATCACATGTATTTTGTAAATTTTGATCATCATGCACTAATATAGATGTGACAAAAATTCTATGCAATGCTTGTAAGTTGGAAGTGTTTTGGTTATTCTGAATGATGACATTGATGAGTATATGTGTATTCATATATCAAAACATATAAAATTTGCTTTATTGAATCCTTTAGAATTAGATGGATAGATGTGTCATGTATGCTTGAACTTGGCATATGACACATTAGTGAATATCCCTCCTGGTCAAAGCCTTTCCTGTCTATATAGGTTTAAATAAAGGAAACATCATGCATTGGCAAGGTTGCTGACAGCCTATGAAGCACAGACACTCTTGCCGAATGGTGTGTCAGCGTGTTTGGCACTTGTTGGACACACCTTCGACATGTGTCAGACACCCTTACGCCGGGTCTTAATTAAAAAATGTTTTATCCAACTCAGACACCTCTCTAACACACCTTGTTCATGAGTTGAACACCTCTTCGTTATGTCTCAATTCTATTTCTGCTCGAATCCTTAGTATTTTTTTATGGACTATTATTATATGAAAATTATAAAAAATTTAACTTTGTTTTGAGAAAGTGAATATGTAAAAAATTAATTCTCTCTCCACACACACATACATATATGAGGAGGGATCAAGTTACAGAGCAACTCTAAAGAGTTACTCCTCATCCTCACCATTCATTTTCTTGGAATCTAATGGTTAAGATTTTAGAGTTACTCTTGGAGTAACTTAACCACCCCCCCCCCCCCCCTCTCTCCCTCCATCTAGTGTCCTATATTTTGGACATTAATTGTGCTGTGGTGTCTGTTTCGTGTCTGGTATCCATGTAGGAGTCGGTGCTTCATAGCTGACAGCTAAGCTAAGACTGCTCAGTGATCTCAGATTAAATAGAAATTGTCTTGCATCAAGGATTAAGTAGATTGATTTGTATCATGCAGTTTGTTTAGCCACAAACAATAGGCAAGTCTATGCAAATCATGAACTGAAGCTGCAAATGACATAAGTAGTTTTATCTACAAGTTTCTTTGGTTCGTGATACTATTGACTTTATGGATCTGATAATTGTGAACTGTACATGTTTTTTAATTGTAGCATTTAATTCATGTGAATGGCTCTGTGGCATACACATAAAATGTTGGAAGAAATTACCTAGTATATCTTTCTCTCGTTGCTTTAAATATTATGTACTGTTGAAAATTTTCCTCTTTATTTGTCAAGATACATACACATATTCATCTTATGTGGATCTGATTTTATCTTTTTTTGTGGCTTTGATGTGTGTTTTCCAAAAAACAGCTAGCAAAGACTGTCAGACCTGCATATGGCAAAACTATTCCTGTCCAGAATGTCTCTTTAAAAGGAAAAGATTTGCTCCAATTCCAAACCAACAGCCCAGTTTCTGTTTTTGAAAGCAGTAGTAGGTCTCCCTCGGTTGAGAACTCCAACTTTGAGTTACCTGTCATCCCAACAAAGCGTCCCCGTAACAAACGCCGGCGTCTCTCAAACATCAGCCTGCTTTATTCTTTTCCTTTTATCCTTACTTCACCGGCTTTTGAAAAATGTCAGAGGATGGTTTTCTCCAAATCAGATATGCAAACACAGCCTTCTGGGGAATTATTATGCATGGTCAAAAAGAAGCAGAGGAAAAAGGATATTCCCCTGATGGCTAACAAAATTGAGATGAAGAGATCCTCATCACAGGAGTTAGTTGCACCCAGAAAATGCTTGCATTGTGAGGTGACAAAGACACCACAATGGAGAGAAGGACCAATGGGTCCTAAGACCCTATGCAATGCCTGTGGGGTTCGATACCGGTCTGGCCGGCTCTTTGCCGAATACCGGCCTGCATCTAGCCCCACTTTTGTACCATCGCTGCACTCAAACTCTCACAAGAAGGTCTTAGAAATTAGGAACAGAGCCACCCAGGTGACTGTTAGATAAACCTTCATGGAAATTCTCTAGGTTAGTATTGTTTTAGATTTTATTGAGTGCTTGTGCTAAACAGGATTGTCCTTGATTATTGTTCTCCTTTTTTATGGACTAATCTTAATCTTATATTGCTTAGCTAGTTAGCATCATCTGTTTTATGTAAATTGATTGGCCGAATAAGTAGTAAGACTATACCAGTGGTTCACTGCATGCTAGGCATTCAAGGAAACAAGGTATATTCAGAGAGAAGATGATCAAATAAAAAGCAAAACTTAGGTGCAGATCTTCATGTGTTTTTGGTGTTATTAGCCGATTAGAATTGAAGTTTCACTTCGATAATCTGTGTAATAAATGTTCACATTAAAGATTCACACAAGTTATTTAGGTGAAGTTCTAATTATGATAGGAGAATAGCAACTAAAGTACCTAAGAAAATGTATTTAAATTTTGTTTGTGTTGAAGCAAAGACACCATATGGGATAAATCATAAATTCAGCTAGAATCCTTGAGATTGTCTGCTGGATTTGTTACAAGGTTAAGGATCAAAGACAATATCACATGCCTTGTATCACGAAGGGGGAAGACAACACAACATTTATAGAGAAAGAACATGCATAGTTAGACGAAATGTATGTTATCTATGTCAGCAAAGGATCTTGGAACTGATTAAAAAGTTAAAACAAGAAAGGAATGGAGTCGGTGGTAACATAATCCAGTTATCCAGGTGTTAATGGCCTTTTCTTTATCATGTGATTTTCCCCCAAATTAACTCAATTATGCTTCGCTCTGCTTTCCAAAGTATTATGTTGAGTTTGCACACTTCCTTCATTTTATTATTATTATTATTATTATTTTGTGAATTTCATTTTATTATCTTTTCATTTATGTTTTCCTCGCTAACATGATAACTTAATTAATCTTTCTTTTTCTTCTTTTCGTTAGTGATAACTTAAGTCATCTGAATGAAGAATTGTGCATAATCTCATTTAAGAACTTGTTCTCCCAAATCGCAAAGCATGCCTTAATTCTCTCCGATCTATTATTGGTGTATCCAAAGCTATGGACATTAGTGGCAGCCCATGGTCACACATGTTATTTTCTTAAAGGGCTTTGACTTCAAACATTCAAAATACAGAAAATTCAATATACATTTATCCAAAGGGCCAACGTGACAACACAGATAATCAAACAGGGATTTGCAGCATTTTTTTTATTACGCATTTGATTGCATTTTCCCCCCAAATGTGTACCCATTAGAAAAATAGAAATTACTAAAACTATAAGCACTATTAAGAAGAGAGAACAAATTAATTAAAGGGATGACACTTTGCATTATTGAAGAAATAAATTCAAAACAATCAACGATGACCAAAGTTATATTGCTTATATTTTTAATGGTTTTTTAGGGATTTTTTTTAATGGTTGAAAGCAAGAGTTTAATTTTATTATGAAGGTTCTTGCCGACAGGCTTTTGCTCAATGCTCATGGACAAGCATTAAACGAAAGATTAAACAATTGGAATTTATTTAATTTTTTTATTATCTTTGTTGCTTTATTTACATGCCTTGCTGCTGCTGCTGCTTAATTTATACATGTTATTTTAAGGAAATGACTCTGAACTGCAATGTTCCTATGTACTCTTAGTTAAGGAGCTGCTTGGGTTGTGTTGGATTTCGCACCCCCTAATGCAAGTTGCCAAAATGTCCATGTACCTAGCTAGCTCTCTACCTCTAAAGTCTAAAAACATTACATGTACATGCCCTAACCTATCATCAGAGCATTGGCATGATATGCAAGCACATGCATTATTAATCATAAAGTACGTTAATAGGCTTTCATTTTCCATGGTCCATACCACAACTTTCTATTTTAAGACAGCAACATTCTCCCAATTCTTTGTCCATAATACATACTAGTATGCCTCTATAGCCTAGTCCATTTATGGTAGAAAAGTTAATTAGATATTTTGTTTACAAGATTATTTTAGTAGCAAATCCAATTCAAACAATAAACTCTTTTTATGTATTGTTATATCTGTAGTTTGTTGCATCGTGATCATATAAACCATTAATGTCGCTTTCGAGTTGGCTGTGGTCTACAAGAGATTACTCATTACTCCATTCCTTTTTTGGGGATGGTGAACAAGTAATGACAAAACTAGAAGGAATGAATGGATGGTGTGTTGCTACCATTTTCATTTTGTATTAAAAAATAGTGGACCCGGATTCTCTCCCATAGAAATACCACCTGGAGGTCCAATTAGAATTTTTCCAACCGTTTGATTATATAAGTAATTCTGATTTTGTCACGTATTCCCTGTTATTTTGGCTTCTCTATCTATAATATTATTTTTTCTCATCTCTGCTATAAGCCACCAGAAAAATGATAAGTTGTCACCAAACAATGGCGTAAACCTGGTTCTTGACCGCCACCAACCAAGGTCATCACTGTTGCTGACCACCTTTGTCTATGGAACTCAACACATGCTCTGCCCATCACATTTTCCTTTTGTTGTTGCAAATCCGAATTCCCAACTGTTGGAAGGAACCTCCACAACACATGTTTTTTAACTAGCTTGTTGTTAGATTATAATTTGGTTTATGTTCTATTTTTTGAATTGCATCGACATTTTTTCCATCGAGGGTTAGCAGCAAAAAATAGATGTTCTTCACGATCCATTTTCATTTGTTGAGAAAAAGAGAAAAATCGAAAGCCTCATAACTATATTGTAATTGTGTATTGTGATTGTGTGATTTTAGTTCATATGTTAATCTACAATTAAATATTAAGTAAATTTTGTTTACACAAGAGTAGATAATGACATATTAATGATATAACAACTGACGTTATATTGCTTAACACATAAATTTGATGTGATTTAATCATACTTTTTATATCCTGATCCCTCTCGATTATAATTGTGAGAAACCCAAGATATAAATTAAGCCACGGTCAATCAATATATATGTCAAACAATACAGTTATTGTTGTGTCATGATTAAGTGTCATGTTAGTAGTAAAATATGTTATACGTTTAATAAAACCTTAATGTTTAACAATTATAATAACTTAAAAAACACAATTTTCACAATTGAATCTAAGATATCAAAAAGTCACACAACAAGCATATGTTTGAGTAATTGTTTGCAAGTCTCAAAACTATGTTTACAAATAGATCTATTATATTCATTTTACTTTTATCCCTTAAATTTATATTAAAAAGCATATCATAATATGTTTAACTACAAATTAAACATGGTTCTAGCAAGACATTGGTCTGAGTCTAACCCGTGACAAAGAGAACACAACGACAGAGATTCCTTGCATGCACCTAAGAGAGAGAGAAAACCCTAATCCTCAATTCCTCATCCACGTCCAATCAAACAACATGCAGTGGGGTCCGAATGTTACGTATGCCATCGATGGGAGATTGGCACGCCTAGCATAGCATGGGGTTGTCTCTAGCTGCCACATTTCTACCTTCTTTCCGCCACTGCCCTTTATTAGGTTTTAGCTAAGCTAGCTACCAAGACATCAAATTAATCTATAACATACCAACGTTTTTGTAATAATACCAAACATCTATTCCATTTTCAAATTCACCCCATACCCCATGCATGCATGTGGTGGTTACTACTTGGTCTTATTAGAAGTTAGAACTAATCCTCTTTGGACTTCGGTTTTTATCTAATAATAATAATTGGTCCCCAAAAGGATAATATTCTCTACCTACATCTCATATTAGGGTGGATTTAGGAGAAAAAAAAGGGAAGAGAGAAATAGAAAGAATGAAATAGATAAAGTGAGAAAATAATATGTTAAGAATATAGTGTAAAAGTAAAATTTAAAAGAAAAAGTAAGTATATATTTATCATAAAATTAAAGCAGGCGGGTTACACGTTCCGCTGTGCCGAGATGTGAGGTGCAGGTGGTGATGATCACCCCGGGGATCAATTCGAAAAAATCCAACGTCAACTGCTCTACTCTAATTCATAGGTTTTTTTATTGTATTGATCCCAGAAAAGAGAAGGGACGCGAGGGCAACTCAAAACCAGCCCAACCTCTTCATGGTCACATGCAACAACACGAAAACTCTCTCTGACTGACTGCATTGGCTGTCTTTCTCTTGTGAGTCCGGCATGTCTTTCTCTCCCTGTCTTGCAGATTCACAGAGATAAAGGTATGAATGAGAGCTCTCGAGGCTCGACAAACGTATGATCATCCTCTCTCCTGTAGGAGGTCCAGGTCAACTTGTTTTTATTTGGTTTATAAATAGAAGATCAAACTCAATTCAAGCTCATATATATTAATTACAATTAAAATAGACCAAGTTAATCTCACAAGAGACAAGCTAGGAGTGTAATAAGCAACGAAATGTTCTAGGGAGTTGAAGATAAGCATAAATTTGTGGATTAATGAAAAGTTCCACTTAATTGGGTCAAGAAAATCCTAATTTTGATTTGGATAAAAAAATTAGATGTCGTGCCCTATGTTTTTGCGACTCTAATAAGGCCAACCTACGTTACTTTCTCTATTGCTCGTTTGGTTAGAAAAGTTTTGGATTATAACTTGAATGGAATGGTATTTTTTATAATTTGTTTATGATGCAGTAAAAATTATAATAATTTGCTTATTATATTATAAGTGTAAAATAGTCATCTAATGACTAATATAGTAATATCTGTTAAAAAATTTAACTGGTTGGTGATTTTTAGTGGAATTTTTCATCCAAATCCTAAATCCCAAAAATTCAAAAACAAAAGAGATTAATTGTAATAAATTGATTATATAAAAAATTATACAATCAATTAATTAAAAGTTACTTTAAAGTAATTATAAAATTTAATAATCTTATTATGTATAAAAATGTATGTTTAGATATCAACATAAAAATACTATATTTTACTTAATTAAATTCACACTAAAATTATTCTCACGGTAGAGAAATAATAGTAGTAACATTTTGTAAGAAAAAAGGAAAAGAAAATAATGAGGAATTTGACATAAATGAGCTTAATGGTTTCTTACAACATCTATGATGAATTGTTGTTGTCAGATTGAATGGGACTTAGCAGAGGAAAGCGACGGTGTTATTTGGTTGGGTTTCCTTTTCTTTTCGGTTATCAATTTTTCCGTGGTGGCCGGTTGTTTTGGGCACACTGTCACAAAGAAGCACAAATGGCGTAACTTTCAGTTCATTTGTCAAATTTCATGGGACCCAATTCCCCAATTTGCAATGAGTTTCTCAACTTTTCGGATGCATCTCACACAATTACTTTTTTTATTTATCATGGAGCACCTTATCTATTCTTCTTTTAAATTTGTCTATGGTTTTTATTTCCGACAAATATGATAGTAACTAAAATTTTAAAAGAGTAATATGAGGATGGGGGATCTAATCTCCGGTCCCTATCTTTTTAGTGGGATGTTTGTGTTAGATATTGTATTTGGTTGAATACATTAAAAAATAGCAGGGAAAAACCAAGATTGTGAGGTATGGTTGGGAAATAATTTATCTCTCAAAGTTTATGCTCATAAATTTGATCTTCAGATTTATGTCTATTAAAGAACATTTATCGAAGGAAGTTAATCTTAAATAAATCTTCATGCATTAAGCGAGTGTTTGATCGCTCTCTATTAGAGATAGTAAAATGGATCATCCCAATTCATTTTGGTTTGTCTTGTCATTAGTTTGTCAAAAATGGGTTAAAGATGGGTTAACCTACTTTTGAACCCTTAAACGGACTAGTCCCTTAAACCAAATCTGTTTTGCCACTCGTGCTCACAAATTCACAATGGAAACTATGTTGAGCAAAAAGAAATTGAAAAAGAAACCTATGTAAATAATGTAATGTAATAGTACAATCCAAGTATAAAATATCATTTTTATCCAAGTATACTTTGCTCTAATTTATTTAGTTTATAAGTTTTAGTTTAAAAGGAGGAATCTATTCTGCACTAGCTTGAAGGGACCATAATATATAAATATAAAAGGAGCAAAAGTGAAAAACTAAAGACAACCCAGCCAGCAATTCCCAACCGATTGAGAAAGTAATAGTGATCGTGAAATTTTGATACAGTAAGCTACAGTCTGCAAAATGGGACCTTTGTTAAGTTTTTTTTTTTTTTTAAGTGGGACATTTGTTAAGTTTTTTTTTTTTTTAAGTGGGACATTTGTTAAGTTCATGCCCTTTGAATTAAAGAAAAGAATGGGACTGGTTGGTTCTACCCATATAATTAAATTATTTTGTTATCTTTTTCTCTACATTGATTCTTCCCCCACATCTCTCCCATCATTTCATCTTTGGCTCTTAATTGTCTCGATGTTGTGTATCGGTAGCAATGTTGATTCTCTTATTTCCGAACCACATCTTTTAGGTTGATTTATCCACTATTTTATTTTTCCTCTTTCGTTCATTGATTTGATATTGATATCATGGTAGCATTCTTTCTTTACTAATACACACACAAACATGCATTAAACTCTTTTTGAAAGACATTTATTCATAATAAATGAATCCTAATTGATATAGTAACGACGTTGTCGCTTCACCTAAACCCCATTGATGTAG
Organism: Glycine latifolia; assembly: GCA_013407115.1. Taxonomy (NCBI): domain Eukaryota; kingdom Viridiplantae; phylum Streptophyta; class Magnoliopsida; order Fabales; family Fabaceae; genus Glycine; species Glycine latifolia. The sequence continues at coordinate 13,113,790 of CM023951.1, read as the reverse complement.
CAAGGGCTTTTGCTACAGCAGGATCGGGACTTATAAAGTTGTTTCTTTCAACTTGTATGTATATTTATATCCTTTTTTTTTTATTGGCTTTCCATTGAATCATTTCATATTTGCTGTGCCATCAAAATCAAATGTAACAAACAGTATTAAATTTAAAAAAATTATTTAAAGAAAAGTAATTTTTATATTAAATTATATTGAATCAAAATTATATTTTTATTTAAAGATTAATCACGTCAGAACTTTTTTTCAAAATTAATACAATGCAAAATTATAATAATACGAGGCATAGTTTTAAAACTTGAATTGACTTGATCATTTCAATTATAAACCATGGATTGAATCATGCATGTAGTTGACTTGGTTAGATTTGGTGTGACCTGATTTGATCTATCTAGTTTCATGGTTAAATAAGTAATTCAATCTAGTTAAATTGATTTGGTTTAATCATTAAACCAAAATTAATTTTTTAAGAAATTTAATGAATATAAAAAAAATAGTACACTAAAAAATTAAATCAAGAATTAAAAATATATTTAATGGGTCTACTTACTATCAAACCATCATGATTAATTATTAAAGTTACAACACAATTAATATATATATATTTATATTTTATATTAATTTGTCTGATTCGATCCTCGACCATTAATCCATCCATGAGTCCATGTTCAATCCAACGTTTATGAAGAAAAACAAAATATAATAGGAGTATGACTATTGCAGCACTACTTTGGGCTTAGTAAACTTACTGTCAATCAAATTGAAAAGGGTTAACAAAATGTTAGATAAAAAAATTAGAAAACAAGACAGCAAACATAAATAGTAATAATGTGTTTCAAATAAAATCAAAACACCTTATTTGAAATTGAAAAAAAAAGTCTTTTAATTATATGTGAAATTAATTATTACTATTTATATGAAAAACACTTATGACAATCATCACAAAGAATAAATATAATAACATTGAAACGTGCAATAACATTGAAAAGGGTTAACAAGGTAACTTCCCATACAGGATCGAAACTCTCTAGGTATCTTTACAAGTACATGGTTTGTTTTATTGAATAAATTCTCCAAAGGTGCAAAATTGATTCAAATTTACTTCATCATTTTTTCATCAGTATTTTTACTGCATCATTATTAGGCACTAAATTAAATAGTGTGTTTGATATGAAAAAGAATATAGAAAGAAAGTAAGTAAAATATAATAAAAATAAAGGATTTTTAAATTGTCTGGTAAGACAAAAAATATAAAAGAAAGTAATAAAAAAATGAATTTTTATAGTAGACAAAAATAGAAAAGAAAGTAACAAAAATAAAGGATGTAGGCCGATTATGTTTCCAAAAAGGATAATATTATAATATAGTATTAATATCTCTCCATTGTTTTATTTTATTTTTACAAGTAAATTATATAAAATAATGCAACATTATTTTAAAACTATAAATATAATATTATTTTATCAAATAAAATAAATATTTAAAATTTAATTTATTTATTATAATTTTTGTCAACAAGTAATTGATCTAATAAAAAGAAAACCACACGTAAAAACAGACTACTAGTTAGCACTAGTAAACAACAAAAACAACAGCAGCAGCAAAAAATCATCAGTGTCCTAAAATTTAACCAAGTGAACAAAAAGAAAATGAAAACGAGAGGCAACTGGCAATGCGTGAAAATAAATATATCATCAGTATAAGGAAGTAAGGGATCAACGCAATTTTAAAATTAAAAAATTAATATTCCTCACTTTCTTGGTTTGAATACCGACTAAAATATCTGTTAGACTTTTTTAATTTTTCTTTAATTTTTTAACTAAAATAATGTTTTGTTTGATTATCGAAACAAAAAAAAGTTTTCTTTAAAATGCAAGAATCTGAATGAAAGGATGGAGGATGGACGGAAAAGTGGAACTGCTGAATTGCGACCAATGTTTGGATTTATCTGAGAAAGTAAGTTTGGAAGAATAAAATACGGAAATTTTCACCCCAACATACATTAAAAAAAATATTTATCAAAACAAATATATTATAATTTTATTTACCAAAACATATATGTTTAGTATTCATATTGTAAATTCAGGTTGGAGGGACCCGAATTTACAATGTGATTTTTAAAAAAAAATTTAAAATCTAGTTAAGAATTTGGGTCCCCGAAACCCAAATTCTGAACTGGTTTTTTTTTTAAAGATAATAATAAATAAATAAAGAATTTAATTTAAAAATAATAAAATTTAAAAATATAATTAATTTATAATTAATTTTAAGTAGTATTTAAATATGTGTACTTGCACGTAATAATAATTTAATTTTGATAATTAATATTATAATACATAACTATTTTTATTATAAAATTATAATATAATGAAAGTGTGAGATAAAAAATATTATAAGATAATTTATTTTAACCATTGATGACTTATTTTAAAATATATTTAAAAAATATTAGAAAAAAATAAAAATGATATATTAAAGAAGATAAGAAATTGACAAAAATAGTAAAATGAAGTTTAAATTAAAGTATATAAGTTTATAACATAAATAGTAAACAAAAGCAGAAAATTAAATTGTTTGACTAGAACTTCTAGGACGGTGAGGACATGTATTTTTTGAATGGCCTACTAGTCTGCAGATTGAGCAACGTTTTGGTTGACCTATTTCTCTGTCATCCATATTAGTCAGTATTCTTGTTGATATTAGTCGACCTTTTTTATTTCTTCTTTTGGCTGGATTCACACATAATTGTGGTCCTTTTTTATTTCACAGTAAATAATCAACATTATTTATTATAACTTAAACAAATATAAATATTAAATTATCATTTTTGTATATTATATAATTTTATTAAAAATCTTAAAAAATAGCATAAAACAAAATCAAAATTAAATTATTATTATGTGCAAGTACACATGTTTAAATACTACTTAGAATTAATTTTTCCTTATTTATATTCTTTAATTTTATTATTTTCAAATTAAATTCTTTGTTTATTTATTATTATCTTAAAAAAAATATAAAAAAAATAGTTCAAAATTCGGATTTCGGAGACCCGAATTCTTAACTGGGTTTTGAATTTTTTTTTTAAAAATCACATTGTAAATATGTAAAAAAAAAAATCAGTTCAGAATTTGGGTTTTGGGGACCCGAATTCTTAACTGAGTTTTGAAATTTTTTTTAAAAATCACATTGTAAATTCGGGTCCCCTCAACCCGAATTTACAATGTGAATAGTAAATATGTATGTTTTGGTAAATAAAATTGTAATATGTATGTTTTGGTAAATTTTTTTTTTAATGTATGTTGGGGTGAAAATTTCATAAAATATGGGACTCGCACGTTTTTCTAATTTGTCTGATTTTGAGTGGAAGTGTGATTTGTGTTTAAGAAGTACCAAATAATCTTTATTTTATACATTTCACTTTTTTTTTCTTAAAATTATTTGTTATTATATATTATTATTATTTTCTATATTTTTATGTTTATATTATTATTATTATTATTATTATTATTATTAGGGGGATATTTTGTTCTCTTTATATATTTTAAATGAAAAAATTTAAAATTAAAATAAAAGGTGCCAACATGAAAATAGTCGGTAATTATTAGGAAAGTAATAAAAATTTAAAACTTAATAAAAAAAATAAAATTGTCTAAAATTTATGGACACCAAAAATAGATATTATTTTTATTAATAATATAAATTATTATTATTTTCTACCTAATCAAATAAATAAATAACTCAACTTTATTTTTTTAACCAAACAATTGACAAAATTGTCTTACTTTTTATTTTCTTTTTCTTTCTTTTAAATTTTTCCCCACTAAATCTAATACACCCTTAAATTAGGTGGTCAACAATCTTTAAGATAAAAAAATAAAAATAAAAAAGCCTTTCTTCTCCCTTCCTTCATCATCACCAAATAGGGTCAATCGAAAGCCCAAACTTTGCATGAGGATGCCGTTTTATTAGCACATTCACCAACTAGACAAAAAGCTAACTTCAGCTTGTGGACATCCACATCTTGCTTGTTCCTATCTATGTCCTTTATAAGTGACATCTTGTTCACCATTTGAGTTTTGAATTTTGATAAACTAAGTGTCTATTAATCATTTTAAATTTCAACAATTTAGATCAAATTGATTTTAAAGAAAAAAAATCATTGAACATGATTACAATATGTATTTAGATTAATTTTAATTGAAAGATTTATATAAAATGTGTGACAGAGTAAAAACCAATTTTGACACTAACATAAAAGAAGAAGAAAAAGTGTATTGGCATTGTAAGTATTTTTATATTGTCATTTAAATATAAATTATCATGTAAAATAATTTTTAATTAATTAATAATATAATTTTTATACTAATAATATATATTTATTAAACTCTTAACATAACTCGATTCTAAGTTTTAAGATTAAGTTTGATTAATACAAGTTAATGGTATAATGTTTTTTTATAACATCATTTAATTACACATTACTTATATTACATTTAACATAATATTTGTGCAAATTTTGATGTGTTTTAAAAATATATCAAGAGAGTGTAATTTATTCAACATCTTATACATTTTGATTCAATTATAATTCTAATGTCTAGAATTAAATTGAGTTAAACTAAACCACGTATCACTTATTGCATTTGACATGATATTTATGTAAATTTCAATGTGTTCTAAAAATATATCAATAAGAGAATGAAATTTATTACAATTTTTTCTTTTCACACAATTTAGTTCACTTTTGATTTTCATATATAAGATTGAACTAAGTCAAAATAAAAATTAAGCCAATATCACTTATTACATTTGAATTAAATTTACACAAATTTTATTATTGATTTTTCACTATATTTATTGTAGTTATCCTTTATTAACTTTTTTTCATGCAAAATTTATCATGTTTTAAGAAACTATATGGAAGTAAATATAATTTATTCTTTTTCACACAATTATTCCGTTTTGGTTCTCATGTGTAATGTTGAACTAAGTCAAATTAAATTGACACTATTGATTACATTTGCAAAGTTTCATTGTGGCTTTTTCACTCTATTTATTGTGGATATCCTTTATTATTATTATTTTTTTGCAAATTCTGCCATGATTTAAGAATATGTCAAGAAACAAATGTAATTTTTTCATCTTTTTTAGTAATATAATTTGGTTCAATTTTAATTCTCCTATGTAAAGTTAAACTAAATTAAACTAAACTGATACCACTTATTATATTTAAAGCAAAGTTTGCACAAATTCCCTTGTGTCTTTAGATTCAATTAGGACAAATTTCTCTAAGTCTTAAGAGTTAATTAAGAAGGAAATGTAATTTATTCAACCTCTTTTCATACAATTTATTCATTTTCAATTCTCATATTTAAGGTTGAACTACATAAGACTAAACCAATAACACTTATTATGTTCGACGTAAAATTTACACAAATTTTTGTCGTGGTTTTTTCACCATACTTATTGTGGTCATTCTTTATTGAGTATTTTGCTATTGTAATTAAATGCAACATTTAAAACAATTTATGAAAAACTATTTATTCATTTAAAAATAATTTAAAACAATTCACTAGGATTTTTTTTTTGCCACGTTACCTATCACACCCTTTTTATTTTAAAATTATATCTCTTGTAAAGAATACCAATAACCACTAGGGAAAAAAGTACAATTTATTCTTAAAATAAAAAAAATAGAAAAAAAAACATGTTTTGTTTTTAAAATAATTGGAAAAAAAGTATAATTTATTCTTAAATTTTTTTTAAAAAAACATGTTTTATTTTTAAAATAATTGAAAAAAAAATCTACGCCTTTAAGATTTTTCCAATTTAACTGTCCTTCTGCCTGCCATCCCAGTACAGTTAATTCAAATTTTACCTACACTTCTCACGCTTCCCGCAATAAAAAATCGCAATATTTTCTGACATAATAGTTTTATTATTATTATCACCATTTTTTTATTTTTTTTCTATCACCATAATATTAATATAGAATATATACTAATTTTTAATTATAATTAATCTCTATTAAAATTATCTTTAATAAAATATTATTTTTTAATCATTTTTTATTTATAAAAGTCAAATTTAAGACTTTATTTAAAAAAAAACACAAAGATCACTTAGACCAACATAGAAACCTCGACCATTGTACCACCACTTTTAAAAAAATTTGCCTAAATGCCACGTGCACATAGGTGAGCTGATGTGGCACGATTTTGGTGGCCACGTATTTCACACAGGCACCCGCAAAATACGTGATCAAAGACGGGTAGTCTACGTGGCGTGCCATGTATTTCGCTTGGCCCCCCAGCGAAATATGTGTCATGTTTCAAAAAAGAGCCATTGTGGAGAGACACGTGTCAGGCGCAGACGTAATTCGTTATAGGCCCCAACAAATTATGTTACGTTGCCCATTATTTAAGCAGTCCCTATCACTTTCATTCTTCACTCCCTCACTCTCATTCTAAAAGTCACTGTTACTTTGACTCCGCTCTCTCAATGTCGATCCCCTCCCTCATTGTGCAGTATAACAGGTAAGTTTGGTTTTAGTATTTTTCTATTTTTTATCTTTTGTAGTTTAGTATTATATAGTTTTAGTTTTTAAATAATATATAGGTTTCAAATTTGAAACATTAGGTTAAGAATATTTAGTTTTAGTTTATGATAGTTAAGTTATAGGATAGATGATTGTTTTAGTTTATGATTGTTAAGTTATATTTTGTAATTAAGTATTATATAGTTTTAGTTTTTAAATAATATATAGGTTTGAGATTTGAAACATTAGGATAGAGGATATTTAGTTTTAGTTTATGATAGTTATATTTTAATAATATATTCATTTAGGAAGTTGTAAGTAAAAATATATGTGTGTGAGCATTATATTTATGTAATTTGATAAAAATATATTATTTAAAAAATATAATATATAGTAATACTATCAAAATTAATTATATATTTGTGAAAATATATATATTTGTTTAATTTCTCTAATTTTATTATTCCATCATTTGTGAACATAATGATGTAAAAAAAATGGTTTTCACTATATAATTAAATTTACTAATATATACATTAACTTTTAAATACTTGTGCTTTATTTGTAATTGTATAAACATTATATTTTAAATTTGATTATTTTAAATATATTATAAAAAAAAGTAAACATATATGCATATCATAATTAAACATATTAATTTCAATAAATATATTAATTAACAATTTGATTTGACAAGATAAATTTTGCATATGTTATAAGTTTTTAATGTATTAATGTTTTAAATTTTAAGTCATAATATATATATATATATATATATATATATATATATATATAGACACACAAAGTAGTCGATAAAATTAATGCTTAATAAAAATGACAAATTTTGCAGGATAAATTTCTAATATAGAGTAATGAATCACGATGGAGATGTGTCATCGCCCCCACCACCTAAGTCTACATTGAGCGTGATCGACCTCGGTCCATCCATACAGACATTGTTGACATTACAGGATAGACATATATCCACGAATGTGTAGAATTTGCAGGGTGATCCGACCGCGCGGGATCGTGTACTTAATGTGAGCCATGCCACGACACACGATCATCAGGCTATACCTGAGGAGATCCACCCATGGCTTAGACAGGCTGGTTTTTACCACGTTGTGTGTTTGCGCAATCATGAGGTAAGCATAGTCTGTATTATATAACCTTATAGTATGGTGTTATGATTGTATTGTAATGTATATGTAACTGTGTTAATAATGTATTATTTCAGATTGACCACCACCTTGTTTCAGCGCTTGCAAAGCAATGGCGCCCAGAGACACGTACATTCCATATGACCATGGGTGAGGTCACGATCACCCTGGAGGATGTACATCAGTTATTGGGGCTGCCCACAGATGGTGAGGTTGTTTCGGGCCGCCACGGACAACATAACTTTCGTGATATTATCGGTGACCTTTTAGGTGTTGAGCTGGCTGCCGGTCGAGATTTACACGACGGTTTGTTGGGGCTCCACTATTTATGAGAGTAATTTGATGATTATGTGGTACACGTTGGAATAGAAGTTGGACGCATGAGATACACTCGTGCATTGATATTGCGTATCTTAGGCGGGATGTTGTTTGTGGACACCGCTTCCAGCTTTGTGCCAGTTCAGTACCTATTATTTTTGGATGATTTCGAGCGCACAGGTTCGTTCAGTTAGGGATCTGCGGTGCTTGCAGCCTTGTATAGGGAGTTGTGCAAGGCGACACGTGCAACACGTTGTGAGATGGACGGATGTGCATTGTTATTGCAATTGTGGGTGTGGACCAGATTTTCGACTATCTCTCCTAACCTTTCCCGGGTGGAAGATCAGGATGTGATTGAGCACGAGATATATGCACACAGGTATAGCAATTGTAGGTTTCTTATTATTGGGAGTATATGTGAACCGATGCTGATATTTTGTTGTTGCAGGTTTAATGTTTATGATATGCGCCAAACCATATATACGCATATTCGCATATATCGACATTATGTTGATGTCATGCGTAGGCGAGACATTCATTGGAGGCCGTATGACCTAGTTGATATAGTTCATCCACCGGAGGTTGACATGGATCGCAGATAATTAACTGTGTGTCCCTTTATTTGCTATGAGATTGTCGTTTACCAACAGTCGGATCGAGTTCTGCGTCAATTTGGGTTTGACCAGCCTATCCCAGAGGATCCTATTAATTGTAGTGAGCTGCTGACGATTAGTATTGCGAGGAAGACAAATGTGGATTAGAGGCAGCGACATGGTTTCTTCATTGCCAAATGGGCAGACAGAGATTCGCTTGTCTTGTAGGATCTTCATCCTATGCGGAGAGATGAGTACCTGTCTGTCAACAGTGAATACATGCAGTGGTACTACTTTGTTACCCATCGCTGGATGACCCGTAAAGCTGCGGTCAATGCACATGTGGTACGCATATTGATTATATTTGTCTATATTAATATTAACTTAATATTGTGCATGACTAGTAATACTTGATATACAGACTGATTGCGCTGAGACAATTGTCCACATGGCATCACCAGAGTCGTAGGCGCATGGGGCATTCGACATGAGTCATGTCTATCAGGAAGTGGTTTGACTACTCGCCACATGCGATGATTTAGATCGAGTGACAGATCCTGGAGATCTTGCACCTCCACCTCCACGACGTCAGACTGAGACCCTTCCTCTAGTGGTTCACAGTAACCGGCGTGCGTATCACGAGGGGTTACCCCTCCACCACTCTACTCTGCTAGTTGTTGATACACATGTTATCGTACCGCCTTTTCCTCCCCTTCTGATTGGCATGTTCTACGCACTCGAGTACCCTTCTGGGCCATCCCAATAGTACTGGTGGCCACCCCAATTTGCAGGCAGATCATCTAGTGGTGGACATGAGGGGTTTCCACCGTCACAATACCCCCCATGGAGTTCGATGCTGCAACCTGGGTTTGCATACCCGTCCTATCCAATGTATGTGGGTGGGCCCAGTACCCAGGATACTTCGGGATTCGCAAAGTGTTATAGGCCTGCTGCTCCGATGCCAGAAGCGGATCTAGTAATGGCGACTCCTATGTCACAATCGGCACATTTCATTCACTCTCTACACTCCACCGATTTCGGTGATCATTCGACGGATTTCATAGCAGCGGCAATGGAGGAGGGACATGATGACGGTGACGATCATGGTGATGATGACCCCGACCGCTTGATTAGGTGAAATCCAGTTAGGGGAGTGCGATATCGATGTCATCTTTCATCATATGAGCATAACAACAGCCGGTGTGGGGGATATCATGGAGACCATGGAGACGATAAGTGATTTTATGTTGTCTTTTATTTTTGGTTTCATGGATTATTTGGGTTATTGAATGTTTATTAATTGTTTTGGTCTTATTAATTGTTTTGGTTTCATGGATTATTTTGGTTATTGAGTGTTTATTAATTGTTTAGGTTTCATGGATTATTTTAGTTATTGAGTGTTTATTAATTGTTTTGGTTATTGATACAATGATCAGTTATGCGATACAATGAACTCTATTTATTTTGGTTGTTATTTGCTAATTAATTAATGAAAACCAATGCAATAAGTATAAGGACGTACTACAAAATGAACATCACTGATTCTGCATGCGTGAAGGACAGTGACGCCTATTGTGACCAACAACCTTACAATAACCATATCTTGTACGAGTCGTCCATCCTTCCCGCGAATCCATTTCGTTGGGTATGCGTGTAGTCCTGGGCCTTTCTCTTTTAGGTCTAAGCGACACATTTGGCATGACGGTGGGCTGTCTAGTTGGTGGTATGAAGTCCTCGTTTCCAATTAGAAACCACTGTGGTGAATCCAGTTGACATTGATACACGACACTATACACAGGGTCTATATATTGACTGGGATCGAGGTGTGTGGACCGGAAAGCTGCAACAACATGACTACAAGAGAACCTGAAGGCAGTGAACTCACCACCCTGACAATTTCTTTTCGATAACGAAACCTGTCATTTCTTTCTGCCCCAATGAGTACATATGTTGTACGAATCCTCTACCTCAAATCTTGTGTTCAGTGTGTCGTAAGCAGTAACACAATGTGTCACGGATTTATGAACCATCTTCAAATATATTTGCCACACTAATTTGGCGAAATGATTACCTCTCGCCATCTCCTCACGGGCCTCCTGACCATGTTGCAAAAAGTATGCTACTAGTCAAGCATATGTGAACCGCACAAATGAAGTAATAGGAAGGTTTCTGGTGCCTTTAAATACCTTGTTAAAACACTCAGAGAGATTGATTGTCATGTGACCAAACCTTTGTCCCTCTTCATCATAAGCTACGCTTCACTTCTCCTTTGGGATTTGATCAATCCATGCGGCTATTTAAGGGCTTGTTTCTTTAAATTTTTCTAATCCGGCATCGAAATCTATGTGCAAGGTTGTATAACCTGCATATACAAACACGAGGTAAATATCAGGACATCCAGTATTGTGGAGTAAGTGGATGTAATCAGATTGTAGTATAGTATTGCTTACCTAACTTCTTCAATTGTTTCTTCAACATGACATTCCTGAACTTGTGATTAAAATTGCTCGCCAAATGCCGAATGCAATAAACATGGTATGCCTTGGGTGGTTGCCATCCCAGTTCAACATTGTTGACTGCCGCCAGTATGCCCGCATGCCGATCTGAAATAAGACAGATTCCCTCCTTCTGCGTAACATGAATATGGATTAGTGCCAAAAACCATGATCAGTTGTCAATACTCTCCCCGAAAACAACCGCAAATGCAATTGGAAGGACGTAATTGTTCCCGTCAATTGATGTTGCAATGAGCAATGTTCCCCGGTATTTCCCATACAAATGGGTACCGTCGATGTTGATAATGAGTTTACAGTAATTAAAAGCATCACAACACTACTTAAATGTGCAAAACCCCCTCTTGAAGACCTTAACACTTCCATCCAGTTGCCTATCAACAAAATGGTCCATCGTTTCCAGTTTATAGGTAGACCCTTGAGCAAAATTTAACATGTAACCCAACCACCTTGGGAAGAATGCATAGGACTCATCCTAATCCCCGAACACCTTCACAATAACCTTTTGCTTTGCCTTCTATGTCTTCCTGTATGATATATGAAATCCGAGCATTGTTGCAATCCTTTCCTGAATTAACCAAATTTTAACACTGGGGTCCTTCCTAACCATTTATGCAATTCATCAAACAATAACATATTAATAAATTTTGTAGCAAAATATAGAGTCCAACATAACGAATTTTAAGTACCTAGGATCAACCAACATATGAAATTTGAGTCAAGCTGCTTGTGATGTTGAGAAAGATTCTGACTAACACATGTGTGTAGGTTGTTCCATATGCCTATAACCCATTTAGTGACACCCTTTTTTTTGTATGCCCTCATCCTCCATGGACAACCGTCATTATAATTTTCACAAACCATTATAAGCCTTTTCGTATCATTTTTTTCAACTATGGTTGTGTGATGCTCGGCCATACAATATTGCTTTATTGCCATTTGCACATCGAACTTGCTCCCAAACATCTGGCCCTTATATAGCTCTTGACCCATCTCCCAGTTAGGTAGTGCACTCCTTGCGTGTCATCTAACTCCTAATCTGGGTATGCCCAATTAATATTCGTGTAATGGCTTATGTTAGACCAAAATGGTACATTTCCCTCTCCTGTATAATGAGACATTGAACACATTGTTCTGTTAAACCCGCAATCATTTTAACACTACTGACTGACACACAGTTATGCGTCTATACCTGGAACCGGAGGCGGATCTTGCATTCCGACAATGCCCAAAGAAGGGATTGGAAAAACACCATTGAAATCACTATTTATGTCTGTATCCGATGAGTCACTATCTGGAACAACACCTTCATCAACCTCTTCCTCAGAACTGTCCATAGGCCAAGCTGGGTCGTGGGCCAGCACCATTTCAGTATCTTCATAATCAATTTGCTGGGTTGGTTGGGTTGGTGGTGGTGGTGATGGGGATACATCTCTATCTTTGGAATTCAGCAGCAGCTCTATGTTAAGGTCAATGGAACCAGTGTGTGGAACAAAATGTTGACTGCTTGACTGTCCATCATAGTTTACTTCCGCATACAATTCGATAAATCTGGGGTCTCCTCCGTTAGATGTGCATGCATCTGTAACTAAGATTACATCGTCATCATCTACAATATCCACACCAACTCACTGCACCGGGTTGCCGGACGCACATCTAGCACTCAATCAAGATACAGATTAACCTCATTGTAATCTCAACTTCTTGTATATCATTTTCATCAAATCATGATAGCTGCATCCTGAAGGCATATGAAACATTTTGTTTTCTCCTTCAAAGACTTGACCATTTGGTCCAAAATATATCCTCCCATTATAATATACAATGGTAATTAAACCATTTCTACTACCACTCATCTTGCAGAGATTCAAATAAAAAATTATAGAGCATTCGAATGAATAGAAAGTGTGAGATGAGGTAGAAATGGAGAGGGGTGTTTATATAGGTGGGGGTGTGGTTGTAATTCGCTGGAGTGGGTAGCAAAATAAGACATGCATTTCGTTGGACTGGGTAGCGAATTACTGGGAAGCTGCCATGTGTCTTGTCCATTCTACCTGGTCACTGACTCATTGACCACGTATTTTGCTAGTGCCTGTAGCGAAATACGTGGCCACCAAAATCGCACCCGCATCAACTCACCTATTTCACTGGAGATACTAGTGAATTAGGCCACGTAGCAATGGTGGTAAATTTTATTGTGCGCGTGACATTTAGGCAAATTTTTTTTGAGATGGTGGTACGAGGTCTCACCAACGTATACTCATAATTACAACCCAAAAATAAATAAAAAAATATTCATTTCACATTCTATTATTATTTATTTGAAACAAACAATTTAATAAACACAATTTTTGGCTGGCCAAGAGGTCGGTTTGGTCGTTTGTTTCGCTCATAATTCATAAATAGGCTCCGAAGAGTATCCTCTGTCGCTGTGTGTTGTAGAGAGAGAAGTAGAAGCAGTAGCTCTAGTTCCCTTTCTTTCACTCACTGAGATTGTACTTTGCGTGATGAAGCTCGTTTGAAGAAAACAGAAACTTCAAATTTCAAAAGCCACATTATTTTCTCTTTGAACACACACTGTTTTTTTTGTTGTTGTTCCAATGAAGGAAGGTGAGAAGGTATTGGATCCGCAGCTATGGCACGCGTGTGCAGGCGGCATGGTTCAGATGCCACAAGTGCACTCAAAAGTCTTCTACTTCCCACAGGGTCACGCTGAACACGCTCACACAACCATTGATCGGAGAGTTCCACCCTTCATCTTATGCAACGTCGAAGCCGTTAAGTTCATGGCGGACCCAGAAACCGACCAAGTGTTCGCCAAGCTGAGTTTGGTTCCTCTAAGAAACTCGGAACTCGGTGCTGACTCGGACTATGCTGCTGGTGATGACGTGGCGGAACCTTCTTCTTGTGAAAAGCCTATGTCTTTCGCCAAGACTCTGACTCAGAGCGACGCCAATAATGGTGGGGGGTTTTCGGTTCCGCGGTACTGCGCGGAGACGATTTTCCCGCGGCTGGACTGCACGGCGGAGCCGCCGGTGCAGACAGTGGTGGCGAAGGACGTTCACGGCGAGACGTGGCGTTTCCGGCACATTTACCGAGGGACGCCACGTAGGCACTTGCTGACAACAGGGTGGAGCAGTTTCGTGAACCAGAAGAAACTCGTTGCTGGGGATTCCGTTGTGTTCCTAAGGGCAGAGAATGGTGATTTGTGTGTTGGGATTCGAAGGGCAAAAAAGGGAATTGGCGAGGGTTCAGGTTTAGCTTCATCTTCTGTGTGGAGTTCAGCTTCTGGGTCTGGAAATGGAAATTGTGGAATTGGGCCTTATGGGCCTGTTTCTTTTTTCTTGAAAGAAGAAAACAAGATGTTAAGGAATGGTTGTGGTGTTGGTGGGAATTTGAGTGGGAGAGTAAAAGTGAGGGCTGAGGATGTTGTTGAAGCTGTGACTCTTGCTGCTAGTAACAAGGCTTTTGAGGTTGTGTATTACCCAAGAGCTAGTACTCCTGAGTTTTGTGTTAAGGCTTCTTCGTTGAGGACTGCTATGAGGATTCAGTGGTGCTCAGGGATGAGGTTCAAGATGGCCTTTGAGACTGAGGATGCTTCAAGGATAAGTTGGTTCATGGGAACCATTGCTTCTGTTCAGGTTGTTGACCCCATCCGCTGGCCTAATTCCCCATGGAGGCTTCTTCAGGTACTCTCTATCTTTCCCCCTATATATATAGTGTGTTTCGATTCGCGATAGATGATCTATGATTACGTTGAAATACCAGTTAACGTGATTTTAGATGAATGTTTTCACATGTATGATTCCTCGTTGAGGAATTGATTATGGATCCTCAACTGATTTTAAGTTGAATCTATTTTTTAGATAGTTTTTGTGTTGGATTAAATTTTTTATAGTACTAAGTTTTACTGCTAACTTGTTTTTTTTAGTAAAAAAGAAAATTCAAACATAAATCGCTTTGTTTCAAGATCAATTTTGCAAACATTCATCGAAAAACTTGAACCGAAGACTCTTTCTTGTGTTTGTTTTGATAATTTGGTGAAAATGTTTTTTAGACATCTTGATCCAAACATGTTTGTTGGTGCGGTATAATTCACATGCAGTTGTAAAACCACGAATCCTATGAGGATATGGATGATTGAAATACCAAATGTTGATTGAGGAAATGCTATTTGTTTTTGTGTAGTAGATATGCTTTATTCCATTCACATCATCGTTGGAAGCAATTGAGTTTTGTTGAAAATTATGTTGTGCAATCTTGATCGATCTTGCTGGTACTGTTATTATTATCCCTGCAGGTTACTTGGGATGAGCCAGATTTACTACAAAATGTGAAGCGTGTTAGCCCGTGGCTGGTTGAATTGGTATCAAACATTCCGCTCATCAATTTTACACCCTTCTCTCCACCAAGAAAGAAGCTGCTGCGGCCGCAACACCCGGACTTCCCCCTTGATGTTCAATTTCCAATACCAATGTTTTCCGGCAACCAGCTCGGGCCTAACAGCCCCTTGTGTGGTTTTTCGGATAATGCTCCTGCAGGGATACAGGGAGCCAGGCATGCTCAATTTGGAAAATCTCTATCAGATCTCCACCTTAACAATAATAAACTGCAGTTGGGGATGCTTCCAACTAATATCCATCAACTTGGAGTGTATACTGGGATTTCAAGTGGTAACATGATAACCAACCATGACAAGAGCAAAGAAAGCTTATCGTGCTTTCTGACCATGGGGAAATCTAGTATGAGTTTGGAGAAATCTGGTGATGTTAAGAAACACCAGTTTTTGCTTTTCGGTCAACCAATTCTCACTGAGCAACAAATTTCTAGATGTTCTAGAGATGTGTTGTCTTGCGGAAAAAGATCACTAGGTGATGATAAGGACAAAGCGAAATGTGTTTTGAATGACTCGCAATCTACTCTCTCGCAGCATTTTTCACCAGGAAAAGCTTCTTCTGCTGATTTCTTTTGGCAACTTGGCTTGGATTCTGGTCATTGCAAAGTTTTCTTGGAGTCAGAAGATGTAGGAAGGACCCTAGACCTATCGCAGTTTGGTTCTTATGAAGAGCTCTATAGGAGACTTGGCAACATGTTTGGGATTGAAAGGTCTGAGATTTTGAACCATGTGCTCTGTTATGATGCAGCTGGTGCTGTTAAGCAAACTGGAGAAGAACCTTTCAGGTATCATTTTTGTTTTCAGTTTTTTTCCACCTTTTCCTTCTTGGTGTCAATTGAATAATTTTATATTATCACCAAGGTACCTAAATCTGGCAGCACTTCCATTACTTGTACTCTTCAGATGCGTGCGTTTATCCTAGTCTTATATTTATTTTGGGTTTTGTTTCCTCTTGTGATCTTATTGTAGTGACTTCATGAAGACAGCAAAAAGATTGACAATTCTGACAGATTCAGGCAGCAAAAATATCAAAAGGTTAGAAAGAGAACGAGCTTAGTTTTGTTACACATTTATCTCCAGCGTTGTCAATAACTATATGTTGACATTTCTTCTTGGACATGGATCATAAATCAGGTGACCAAACAGAAAAGGATAGTAAGAAAACTTTTGGCAAAACCATTAAGATGACCATACCATACCAATAAAATATCTTGTATCATAAAGTAAAAGTAGTCACATTTTTTTGCATAGAATCACCACATTTCGTTTCTTAATTATCCTTTAATTATCATGGCTCCATATAACCTTTCCTCCAAAATGTGTTTTTTGCAGGGCCTTTATTACAGGAACTCGTAATGGTGAACATGGACTAGATCCCTCAAACAAAACAGGCCCTCTGAGCATATTTGCTTAAAATATGCTATAGATAGCATCTGAGACATTGTTAAGATCTGAGTAGTTGAAGGACAGTCTTAACTCTATTTACCTCTGCAAAGACTGAACATGAACTGAATCTTTTATCATGGTTGTTACAATTGTTTGTTTACTAAAAACAAGTATTTTATCAAGGTGTGCATTGTTGGTTATTAGTGTACAAAAAATAATGATGCTATTATCATGGTCACCTAATATTGTAATATTAACCAAGATTTGGACCCCATTTGGCAACTTGTTTTTTCTTTCATTGTGCTCTCACGTGCCGTTGCCTATGTGTCTCCACATCACCGTGCTCAGTAAATTGAGAAAAGGTGGAATAATGTGTGGACGTACATATTAACGCGTTACCAATATTTGATAATGTCTGCCAATATTTATTGATCTCAGCGCAATGTAGCTTTCATTAGCATTTAACAACGATTGATCAATGATCATGACTCGTCAAGTAGTCTTTTTCCTCATTTGTTTACGTGAAGTTAACTACTTCTAACTAGATGAAATGCCCTGCCAATGGTGCCATAGAATATCTATAGTTATAAAGTTTTGAATAAACCGATTTTTTTTTCTATAGAAATCAAATTCAGGTATTTAAAATTTACAATAATTCATACATATTGTTCAATCAATTAAACTAATTTTTTTGGTTGAATAAAGTTTTGAATAAACCGATTTGTGAATTATTAATCATTCAGATATACAAATACGAAGGCAAAAATAATAATTCAGCTTAATTTAAGAAAAATAATTTCTTTCTGTCAGTTTTTTTTATTTTAAAAAAGCTTAAAAGAATAATTTCTAGGAAATTATCCGTTTCTAAAATGCACTTGAACACATCTGAATGGAAGTAAATGAAAACTGAACTAATTTTGTAAGGAAGTTTTTCACTGCAAAATTATAAAATCCTTTATTTGTATCTTAAGAAATTGGTTATTCTAATCTTAGAAATGTCATTATAAAAATAATTTCACAGAATGAATATAAAATTTTCACGTTTGTCCAAAATTTGTCATATTGATTATCATCTTCAGGTTCTATTCTTATGTGTAACATTAAACTTAGTCAAATTAACTGCACATAATTTATTACGTTTTATATAATATTTGTCCAAATTTCATCATGTGATTTTCAGGTTTAGTGTTGGTTCTCGAGTTAAAAACTAAACTGAGTCAAACTAAATCGAATATCAGTTATTACCTTTTATGTAACATTTGTTCAAAATCCATCATATTATTTTTCAGGCTTAGTGTTGGTTCTCATGTGTAACATTGAACTAAGTCAAATTAAACCTCATATCATTTATTACATTTTACGTAACACTTCCTCAAAATACATCATATTGATTTTCAGGTTTAGTGTCAATTCTCATGTGTAAAACTTAACTAAATCAAACTAAGTCGATCACCACTAATTAAATTGACATAAAATTTGCACAAATTTTGTTGTGATCATAATAATCTATCATGAAGGAATGTAATTTGTTCAACTTTTTCATATAATGTGGTTCAGTTTTCATTCTCGTGTAAAATTGAATTTCATAAATCTAAATCGACACCAGATATTATATTTGACGTAAAATTTACACAAATTTCATTGTGTTTTAAGGATACATAGGAAATGAATGTAATTTATTCAACATTTCATACATTTTGGTTCAATCTTGATTCTAGTATGTAAAATTGAATTGAGTCAAACAAAATTGCATACCACTTATTACAGTTTACATAAATTTGACCAAAATTTGTCATGTCAATTTTGATATTTAACGTGGATTTTCATATATAAAATTGAACTAAGTCAATTTAAATCATACATCATTTATTATATTTTATATAATAGTTATCCAAAATTCGAGGTGTTGATTCTCGAACGAAATCAAATTAAACTCCACATAACTTATTAATATTGTACGTAACATTTACTTTTTGTTGTATTGATTTTCTCTATATTTATAGAGATAATTTTTTTAATACTTTTTTTTGGACTAATTTGATGCACATAAAGGAGCACGAAAATACTCTCAACAATTTGTCATGAGAGTCTTGCACGTTTCACATATATAAAAGGAGACTGCACTTGCTTGATTTTTTGACGAGTTCTTTTGCTGCAGCTTTTTTTTTAGTTATTTTAAACAAAACTAATGTGTTTTCACTTTGCTTATTATCAAAGCAAAACACTCCTGTATAAAATTACCAAACATGATCGATATGGTTAAGATTTTTTATTACAAATAATTTAAAAAATTACCCTAAACTGCTAAAAAAAGCCTGGTTGATTTAGGTCAGAGTCTGGGTTCTTAAAATCCTGAAAACATGATAGTATTGGTTTAGAAGTTAGAAGTGATTAGGCAAACATGGTTTTGGTGTTCAAATGGCACGAATTAGTGGATGCATAGGGTTTGTGAATTGAAGTGTCCCTAGAATATGTGACGTGAGACATTGTGGACTAATCTCAATCAAAACTACCTTAATATGGGTGTTTTGTTGAGTCCTAAGTCATAACCACACGTGGGTGTGGGACCAACACCAACCACATGAGGATTAATCCAGGTGGAGCTGAATACTACGATTATTTATTTGACTCATTTTGCATTCACGTGAAGCACCAGCACTTCCCAGTTATGTCGCCGTTTTGATGGCTGAGCATTTTCCCCATTTTAATGGCATCTCGGGATTAATTTTTAGATTAATACAGTCGTGCATGTAGCTATAAATCTAAATCTAAGATTTAATATATTATTCTCTTGTCCCTTTAAAAAAATAATTGATTTAGTTAATCATATTAAATTTATTAATTATTTATATTTTAAAAAAAATTATCATTTTTATCTCTCTATTTATTTAATTTAATTATTTTTTATTAATGTTTAAAAAGAGAATAATTAAGTAAGGATATAATAATAATTCATGCAACTAGAAATTAAGAAAGTGTCTTATAAAAAAAATTCTGAAAATAATCTAATTCGGAATGAAGGAACTGTTATATTACTATTATTACGTAGTAATTAATTTTACTAGTAATTATTATTATAAAAAAAAGTAACTATCATATCATAGCATTTTTCACTGTTTAAATTATTTTTTATTATTTAAAGAGCTATCTAAAATGTTTTAAAGATGAAAAAAAAAACACATTTTACAAAGATTTAAACAAGAAAAAAATACTAAATTGCATGGAGGAAAAAAAATATTAAAGTTAACAAAATATGAATGAAACTTAGGTACACGTTGTACAAGTCAAATGGTCAAAAGGGAAAGCATTGGAAGTTCGTGTAAAAATAAGAAGAATATGGGGCATGCCAAATCACAAATTGCAAAGGCAAAAGAAAACACGTTCCAAGGAGATGAATTCCTTTTGTTTTCAGTTTCAAGACCGTAGTTTGTGTACTTTGTATACTTTGCATGGGGATGGGGAAGCATCTTCCTTCTTCATTATTACTATGTCTCATTTCCCGGATGAAACTACAAGGCTACTATGCTTTTCTATCTGTTTTTTTAAATATTACATCCCATGCTTTCCGTTTTACTTGCATGCATTTATCATCACTTGGCTTTGCTAGTCACTAATTAATTCCCATTTCTTGTATTCATGGATTCATAGTGGATATGACTATGTAAGTTTAAAAAAGGTTACTGTTAGGTGTAGTTTGGGGTAGTTTATTTGAGAAAATAATCACTTGATTTTATGCGCGCTGTTGCGTTATTCTGAAATTATGATATTTTTATGGGATAATTTTTTTAAAAACATTGTTGTAATTATGATGCTCTCTAATATTTCTTTTCAAAAAACTGTGAACTTTAATTTTCATCCTAAAAATATGACTTGATTTTTGCTACAGTGAACCCTTGGTGGTGTCCTTCAATATCAAATAAGTGAAGAGCCTCAATTTGCAATGATATCCGAATCTTTGACATCATAATTCATGCACCTGTCTAATCAACCAGTTAACAAGGAATTAGCGGTGAATCTTCCATACTAGATTGTGAAAGTGAAAAATATGTTGTACAGACAAATGTACAGAATCGTTAAAAAAGAAATACAAGCCCATAGTATAATGAAAAACGAGTATTAATAATTTCAAGTAATCTTTTTATATCTCAAATTTTGTACTTGTTAGGAAAAAAAATTGCGTTCTCTAAATGTCCTTAATGATTTGATAATTATTTGTGTAAAAAAAATATAAAGAAGAGACAAGAAACAAATATTTTCTGAAAAAAAAAATGAGAACAGTGAATTAGATTTCGATTTGTAAAGTTTGTGTTAAAGACTTTTGTGCGAGTTTAAGAAGAAAATAGCTTAACTAGACACGAAAAACAGATAGTGCACACGATATTCAAATTGCAGACAAAGATGTAACTAGTGCTTACAATGATACCATCTACCAACGGAAGTGATAAGAGTTGTGTTAGTCAAATGAGTCGTTATGGCCAACATGACATATTAATGCAACCCTAATTTTCAAAATCATTACGATTGTTACTTGAATACTGAGTTAGAGTTGATAACGACTTAACGTTTTCTTAAAGGCCATACCTTGGCCTAACATATAATCTCCAGCAAGGATGAGATCTAACCGTAAGATAGATATGTCAGCTTGAGTCTTCATCAGAAGACAATTTTAGTAGTTATATCTTTACTAAATGTTAAAAACCAATTTTATTTCTTTTGGTTTTCAATTTTAATAGGACTTTTTTATTGTTAGTATAAAAAATTATATTATTAATCAATTAAAAATCATCTTGTATGACTTTTTAAGTAACTATTGTTAAAGCCAATAAATTTACAATGATGATTTATGATACATTTTTTTAACAGTTATATTTTTGTTAATTGTTAATGACCAATTTTAATAATTCTATTGCTTGAATGCTCATCAGAAGACAATTTACATTTTTTTTAAAACCAGAAAAATTTTTACTTCAGAACACAATTAAACATTGACTAATTTATTACCCTGAAAAAATTGAATAATTTATTGATAGAAACCAAAACAAAGTGGTTAGCATTATTTATTACCCTACTCCTATTCAGAACCTGTCATTTCATGGTTTGGCAAGTAGACAACTAATTAAGTGCAAAGCAGGATTTCCTTCCCGCTTATATAGGGTCTTAATGCATGATCGTTAATTTTATGTATGTTCTGGAAAATGTTAGCTAGAAATAAATATCAAATCTATAAATATGACGACTTTAAGAAATAAATATCTAATTTATGAACATCAATAAAAATAATTAAATTAATTAATTTTAATTAGTAATATCATCAATTTAAATTTTATTTAAGGAATATTCATAGATTAAAATGTTTTAAATAGTGATTATATATTTTTTACTTCATAAATAGTGATTATATTTCTTTTTTAACGAAACATTTAAATGTTTTGCACTTGATCCAAACATTACCCGTAATTCAAAAGATAACTTTTTTAACCAATAAATACATTCAATTTTGCAAAGAGTATCTCCTTAATAGACTACACAATATACTAAGGTATGAAATAAAATTAACAATAAATGCATTTAAATTCTCAATTAAAAAAAAATATGATTTTACGTGTTTGTTGAACAAAGAACCACAGATGGTATCACAAAATTTGAGTTACTAACTTGATTTTGAAAAATTCAACAATTAAGTTAACATAATTGTTGAACAAACCCTTTTATTATTAGATATATATTTATTTTATTTTTAATCAATTTTACACGGAAAAAAAATCATTTATCCCTCCTTTAATCTATTCAAATAAACCATTTTATGAACAAGGTAAAACAAACTATCAAATCTAAACTTCAACTATATTCAAAGTTATGCAAATGCTAACAAGAGTTCTCATGGCCCTAATTAAGAAACTTGAATTAAAAATATTTTTTATTGAGACGAAAAATTATATTATTCATGATATTTTTTGTATTCTTTTATAATTTTCATAATAAATATTTTTTTCATTTTGATTCCTTAACAACCAATGTCCTAACTCCTAAGCACACTGATTAACAAAACCTATAAAGTTAATTCAGTTCATTCTCGGCTGTACTCATGGATGTAGAAAATTGTTCCTCGACCTAGCTTTTATTGACAGGCGCATCCGCAAGGAACGGAAATCAACATCAACACGGAAAAAATAAACTGAGAAAGAAGACCATGGTAAATATTCAATAAATGTGGGAATTCCCTTTAAATCTCTTGCAGGTAGAGGCAAAACTTCAAATTAACAAACAACCTTAATATCTAACAATGCTGAAACAGAAACAGAACATAATGGAAACAAAAATACTGTACACTAATTTGTTGCATAACCTTGGCGTTGATCCAAATTTTTTTCATACAAACAATGGGGAAAAGTAAGATTTACCAATTTGTCCATCACTCTAGAACAGCAACCTCGTTGTCAACCCTCCAGTAATTTGCATCGTTGAACTCCTTCACACCAGGACTGCCTTCTTCAGAATTTTCCTTTTCTGGAACTTTTGAGACTACGTTTCTTTTCAGTGGTCCAGCTTCCCCAACTACCCCTTCTTTGAGAGCCTGGTCCATTGCCTTCTCAGTACCTTCTAATTCTACACCTACAAATTCCACATCCTCTTCAAATAGTGAGGGTACCGCCACAGATGTTGGACTGGAGTCACTGCTCCCATTGATTGAATCGCTAGTAGTTGGCAATCCATTTGAAGGTACGGATTCCCCATTTGAAGGTACGGATTCCCCATTTGAAGGAGAACTCAGATTAGAACTACCTTCTTGAGGCTTAATAGGCAAATTACTACCAGACTCGTCATTATCCAGAAAGGGGTTCATACTTGAACCAGCATCTTGCATTTCGGATGGTTCACCCCATCCAACCCAATCGGGTAAAGGTCTATCTCCAAACAAGTCCTCATTGTCTGGTGCCTCAAACCTGAAGAATCCCATATCATGTGAAGGACTTGTCTTCTCACTTTCAGAGTTTAGATTGCCCCCATTCAAGGAATCACTGCCAGTTAATCCACTAAAGAAGTCTGTGCTTGAGCTAGATGTACCATTCACAGTATTTTTGCTGTCCGCCAATTCTTCATCCTCTCCAACCACTACCTCATCATCACTACTGTTGCTACCACCATTTGCAGCTGCATTCAATTTTATCTCATCCATCATCTCAGAGGATGATGTGCCCCCAGGTGCATCACCATTTCTGTTGTCTTGGAATGCAAACCAGTTGGAGTTTGTAAACAGATTACTGCATAAAACAAATACATAAACATTCAATGATCAATTAAATAGAAAACACCTAGGGCATCCAAAGCTAGGCTCACAATTTAGGTAACTGTCTACCAAAGGAGGGGGGATAAAAACAAGGGCAATACACTTCGACTGGGTTTTGCCAGAGGCTGAAGATCCAGCAATTAACATGTTGTGTCTAAATATAAAAAATACTAAAAACAGAATTTAACACAACCAAGTAAATCCAGCAACAAGCAGGGGCGGAACATATATAGGTTTATAAATGAAACTTCTGCATAAATTTTGCTGTGTATAAAATGAAAGAAGAAAAAAAAATATGCCGTACATTTTGTAAACCCTGAAGACACCTGAGTTTTGGTTTTCTGCTCCATGGTGTGACTTGTGTTTGCCTCCATATGTTATTCTCTTCCATCATATTTTAAAACTAGAACCGTGGCGGAGGCTAGGTGAATGAAGTGAGTAGAGTAAGGAGGCTAGATAGCATTTAAGATTTTAGACTTGTGGCATAGTTAATTTGAATATTTTGCTTATTAGATATACTGTTTTAAGGGCACAGCAAGTGAGTTATTTATGGTATGCAGGTTATTTTGCACAAAAGTATCATGCTCGATAGATCACATTCTGCCTAATATATTTGCCAGCTATAAGACAAAATAAATACTCACCTCCCTTGATCATCACCAAGTCTTAGGGATGATATGACTACTTCAGCAGAATCATCGTCAAAGTAGACATCCTGCATTTGACAAAAACAGAAAAGTTTACTGTCAAATTAGTTAACAAAGAGTGCAAGATTACTATATTATAGGCACTGTTATTCTAGATCATCTGGGAATTATAAGGGCCAGAAGAGGGATTTGGGTTGTGAAAGCTTTGCCACATAAGGGAGGGATAAGCAAGGGAGAAGACATCCAGTAATTGAATGAATATATGGGGCCTTTATGTAGGGAGTTCTGTAGAACCTCAGTTCTGAAGTGTTTGATTTTCCTGTGCGCATGAATGATGAGCCTGTGATTCTGATCTTTGTAATAAGGGTTTCTCCCTAATTTCTATCATAAAATACCTAGTTTCCCATAGCAATATATGCTGATTGATTACTGTGTAAAGCTACAAAAGTAAAGCAACTAATGCCCAAAATAGTAAAACTACAGGGCACAAAACACAACAATTTTACTTACGGATGACGGCCACAATGAGAGTTGAGACAGTCACCAAATTTCCAAATGAGACAAGACACTTTAAAGAGCAAAAGTGGTTCTCAAAATCTCAGAAACTAATCTAACAAAATAACTTCAGTTACAATACAATAAACTATTACCTCATCATCTCGATCAAGACCACCACGTTCCTGTAACAAAGATCATTGCATTAATCCACCATTTAGGTAGAGCAGTGTCCAAGACAAAAGACATAAATGGGAAACTAAAGAAAAGAGAGAGTGGGGAGACAGATGTTCGAGAATAAAGATACACAAGGCACATGCATGCACAGAGGGTAAGAAACAACCAACAACTACAAACCTCTTCATTATCGTCATTTCCATAAATTTTGTATCTAAAAGCCTGGCTCAAATTATTTGCTAAAGCTGCAACATCATAGTCTCTGTCATGAAGGTCTTCATCATCACTATCCCTCATCCTATCTTGTAATGAAGTTGGACGTCTGCACTTAACAAGGAGAAATAAGAAATCAAGCAAAATGATAAAGGATTCACAACATTCACTCCCCTATATTTTTTATTTCATACACAAAATAGTGCCCACCCAACCTTTATTGCTTGAGATAACCTCACTTGTTGTCTTAAGACTAGCCATTTAAGGCATGGCCTTGCCACTTTTATTTATATTGCTAAAACCAAAATTTACATTAACAACAAAGACTTTATGCTGAGCAAAGACATTGATCCTCCCAGTGACGCTTCAGCTAAGAATTTAGAGCTAGATAATTGAAATTAGAGCTTACCCACAAGCCCAACGGTGAACGTTCTCGACCACATTACGCCGCTGAAGAACTGTAGCTTGCCACTCATTCCACTCGCTATTCTCCTACAGAGATGTTAAAGAAGTTTAAAGAGCATTCATGCCAACTCAAAATTTAAGATGCAAGTTCAACCTCATTGTTCACAGCACAAGAGAACTATTCAACAGAGAGGACAAGGAAGTCCAACAAGAACACAAAATACTGGTAGTGTTTCAGAAGAAAAGATCTTGCTCTGGGATCGAAGCCTCAACAGTGTTGATGCCATTTTTGTTCAAACAATTATTTAAAGTGAACTAGGCACATCAAGGACTCATTCATATACTCCATGCAAAATGCCTTTTTACAGAACACAGTTAATATGCATCTGCCATGAGTTTTTAAGCAAAGCTGTCAAGGATTTAATTCAGTATACGTTATAGATCTCGGATATTTATACAGGTTGGAAAAGTTTCATATACTACATACTAAGAAAACCATGAATCTTGTCTCTGGAAGTAAATACAAAACTAACCTGGAGACATGCCAAAATGTGGCTTTGGTTATGAGCCAAGTGGACAAGTTTATTGAAAATTCGAGTAATATGTCCAATGTTTCCTACACGTGTTCCCCGTTTTCCAGCAGCAGGTACTGTGTGCTGCAAAATCACACAAATTTAGTTTAAAAAGTTCTCATAGACTTAACAGCATATGGAGACTTGTATACAGTGCATATGAGAATACGAGACACCCCACTTGAACTTGTGCGATGCATTTTTGTTTTCATTTTTTATTCAATAAAGCATGAAGAAAATCAAGATAACTGAACACACCATCAAAAGTTTCCTAAATCAACTATGTTTCTTTCCATCCTGGGTTGAGAGTTGTAAATTAGTGGCTCAAAAATATAGACAGCTGAAAAGCTAATGACCAACCAAATTTCCCATCTATCAGTTTGAAGCATACATTTACCTGATTGCTTTCCACTGAAAGAATACAATGTTTATCTGCCTGGAGAAACCTTCCAACTAAATCACAATCTCGAAGAAGATGATCAATGATGGCATTAGATTTGCTCTCCAGGCATGATGATATGATGCTTTCTACATGATGGTGTAATGAGTTGTTGTATGGATACCTGTATTAATGCAGAATATGTCAAGAGAAGAGGAGAAATACTGATGCAGATTTCATCAAGGTTTCTCTAGACATATACAACTCTGGAAAATTGAAAATTGAAGTTGCTTACTCAAAGAAAAGATCAATGACTCGTCGAATGGTTCCTGAGTTGGCCAATTCTTTTTCTGCCACTTCATTTCCAGTTTTTAGAAGTACTGCAATAAACTCCACTATCTGAAATAAATTGCAAATTTGTCAGAGAATGAAAATGAATTCAAAAATGGCATCAGCAATCCATCCTAGCTCAGGAATATGAATGTTTGAAGTACACAATGAAGGTTATCAATGGAACAAATTCTATATCAACTGACTAACTATAACCTAGTTCAGGAGGGAACAGCCATACACAACAAATTAATCAAAAGTAAAAATCATAACAAACCTTTAATCGATGCTTGCCAAGCGGAGGTCTCAATTCACCATATGTTGTAGGCAGTACTTTATTATCAGATGACACATCCAAAAGCACAAGGAATTCACCTGTAGACAAGTGCAATTTTACTTATCATGTGATAGAGCCGCTTGAACAAAATGTGTCAGATTTTATCACAAATAGAAGAAAAGTGTTGCCATATCATTCTTCAAGCCTCTAATTTAGGAATAATCAGAAGATGCAAAAAACATGGCACATAATAGCTACCACCACCACCACCCAACGAAAACCTTGACATGACTGAAGGGTACAACATCTTTAACCAATAGTACTTTGATAGCAATTGATGACTAAACAAATTTGGAAGAAAAAGACTAGACAAAAAAGGGATATCAAAAAGAAAATCAAAAAATTAATTATTCATTAAAAAATAGAACCCAAACCACATTTACAACCCATTTTATTGGCAAGGCTCCACCAAGCTCCAGGATATCCTCATACTGCTTAAAAGCATGCTCCCTACTCCCTAGTGATCATGATTTTACCAGGACATCGAATGGTAAATAGTAATAATAATTTTGTAACAAAAATGGAAATCATAACATAGAAGTCTTAAATTAAAAGAGAATCATAAAATGCCACCCAGCCCCCACAAAAAAAAAAAAAAAAAAAAAACTATAAATATATATTTCCCTTTTCTTGTGGGCTTCTCTTTACATACCTCCTGTAGACTAGGGTTCACCTTTTGGTAGTTTTCTTTAAAATCTTATTTTCATCAAAATGATCATACATCTCATATTTTAAAAAAAACTACAACCTTTTCACTATTATTGTCTTATGTCATATTATGTTCCATATCATTATATACATGCAATATAACTAAATAAAAAAAGAAATCCTATTATCAAGCATATAAACTGTTCCATTCATGGGGATAAAACAAACCATACTTACCAAGGTTAGGTAACATTGCAACAATAGTATCTGGGTTTACAGGAATTGGTGGCTCATACATGTTTTGACTTCTGAATGAATGAAAAAGTGGAGATGAAATAGCTGATTTTTTGGGATCCAACAAAGAAATACACACTGAAAGCGAGTTGACAAGGCTAGACTTTGATTGTGAATCTTCCAATGCATAACCCAAAATTTTTGCAACAAAACTGAAAAGTAACAATTTAATAATCAATTTACAGGCATATATTTATTATAAAAATAAAAAAAGTAAAGCCTTGCAACACAAAACCTTGGACTTGAAAGCTTAATAGCTAGAGTAGATGATGCAACTCTAGTTATGGTACACAAAGTTTCAGCTACATTGGCATGAACTTCAGGAGGACTCTGGTTAAATAACAAAAAAGACACAGCTGTCAGATTATTTATAAATATAACAAAAGACAACAAGGAGGCAAAGAACCAATAAAATTCAAGCACTCAAGTACAACCAAATTGGGACCTTTTAGTTTCCCAAAGAGATTTTTTTTTCATTGATATCTCCAAGATGCAAAAGATGTATTTTATGTGACCCTATAACGACAAACTCAAAACACCACAACCCATATTGAGTTGTAACAGCATTCCTAACAAGATTGTGTTGTCAAGTCCAAAAATTCTTTCAGCTGGCCAAATCATGGACACACTAGTAGAAGCAGCCTAAATTCAAGAGTAAGGCTTCATGTAAGTTCAATGAACAAGGCTTGAATAACTTCAACAACGGGCAAGTGTAGAATGGCTATGTGAGGTAGGTTAAAGAATATCCCATGGATCATCTACAAATAAATGAATAAACTAGTATCCTACAAAACATGGTAAACTTTCTTAAGTTTGGTTTCAGCAAGGTGTATATGCAACAAACAGCTAATCAGCAACATCTGACTGAAAGACTATAAACACGGAATGTAAATGTTCCACTTACAGATGGACTTAATTTATCGACAATCATCTCAAGCAGGTTGCTCTCAGCCAACCATTGCATCACATCTATAAAATTGGGATATACATGGTCATCAGCCCCTACTAATCGAACCAAAACCTGTGCAAAGAACAAAATTTAGGACCCCTTCTAGCACGTCATATTAGCAAGATCTCAATAATATTATAACTACTAGATAGATAGATGTTTACCTCCATAATGGATGTAATGCCTATCAAATCTACCAGTTGACGAAAAACATGCTGATGGGCCTGCAGAAAGTATGCTGAAGAATGAATGAATGATGATATCACAAGGAGAATAGGATATCACAAATTCTTAGTCGTAAAATAGACTACAAACTGCTTCACAGAGCGAAGCTAAGAACAAAAGGAGTAAGTTTTATATCAGGTAGTACTTTGTTGTCTCCTTAAAATTGTATAAAATTATATTAGAAAAACAAATTCTACTATGCATGTGTCTGGATTGGATAGATTTTAGATATAGTAATCTGATTCATAGGAAAAACAATGTTGGTGTTCTATGTAAACGTGTTAGGTAATTTGAATTTATAACCAAAGCTAACGAATTATTTCTCATTTAACTTTTGTTTCCGCATTTTATCCTCAACAATTGATTAATTTATTTAATTTAAAAACAAAACCAACTACTGCAAATAACTCTATACCCATTTTTTTGTAATTTTATATAAAAAAAACTGATTATTTTAGACAATCCAATTATCCAAATGAAATAATCTTAAAACCACTTTTCACCTAACATATCCAAACATAAAACTTATTTCATAAGATCAATTATAACAATAATCAATTATTGAAGTAATTTCTAAAAACAATCCAATTCAAAAACACGCTATAAAAGCACATTGGTTTACTTACTTGAACATAATTCATAAGTGGTACTGTCTTTCGTATCATTAGGCAAATGACAACCTGCAAAATTTAACAGAAATTATATTAGACTTAGAGTAAGTGGTTTTAATACAACCATATAAATAATGTCGACAAAGTGTCACAAACTAAAAATTCCAACATTATGGAGCATATACCTTACTAAAGTACCCAGCCAGTAAGGTACTATGAGAACGATCAGGCTCCAAAAAGGAGAATAATAAGTTCATGAGCTGCAATAACAAGAATGGTAAGTAGAAAATAATACAGTCAAAGCATTACTATAGGGCTTCAAACAAAAATCAAACTATGTAATGAAAATGAAGTATACTACAAACCTCTTCTTCATCCACCAAGGTCTTCAAAATTACATCAATTTCACATGTAAAGATCTCACAGGCAATGAATGGAAACCTAAATCATAGACAAATGATCAGGTGATAAAAGTGGAACAAGAAAGTTGAAACAAATTTTCAGTTACAACTACATACTTGAAGACCCGTTTGTTTTCAGCGTCCTCCACTGGTTCTTCTATGATGTAGCGTAGCAATTGCTCAACCTGAGCTCTATCCCTCAGACTGAAAATAAAAAAACAGGACAATAGCAAATAATTATAAATAACTTTTTAGTTGAATCACCATTGCATATCCAATTTCAACCTGTGCTTTATGCAATAATACTTGCACTTAACACTGAAGATAAAAATGGTATAGAAAATACGCAAAAAGCCAACAATAACAAACAACCAAGCCTTAATTACCGCAAGGTAGGGACAACTACATGGATCAATCAATCTATTGAACTTTTGTCAAAAACCCAAAAAACACACAAGAACAGGGGGGAAATAGTCATGGGCAGGAAAAGTAGAACTCCATTATTTGAAACTGATTAGGAACATACAAGTTGATGAGACGACTGTTTAAGGCCTTGCATTCTTGGATTATTTCCTCTTCATCTAGAAGTTCTTCTAAAGTGAAGTTCTCCTTGTCCAATATTACCTCCACCTGCAGAGAAACAAGACTTTCAGCATCTTGAGAGAGTTTGACCATAAAAGTAAGACACAATCTTAAAATTCTTCCCCCTCAATTATAAGGACTCAAATTACAAATTTTCTCACTAAACATTCATCGTTACGGAGAAGGTAAAAGAAACAAGATAATTTTGAATAAGCAAGCCAAGTTTTCGCAAATTTTCCTATGAATTCAAATCTACAGACGGGTTTTCTTTCTTTATTTTTCATACAATTTGCAGTCTTTTGAAGTGAGTTTGCATTCAGACTCAGTAAAGCTCAAGGACTTTTCATTGCTCAGTAAAATTACAGACAAAAACATTAAAATTAAAATGGAAATTACGAAATGGCAGGTGGGAAGAACAATTACTAAATTGGCAATTAACCAGCGCTAAATTAAATGAGCATTTGAAAGGGGAAATTAAAACTAAGTGATGCTATAATAGTTAATTAAAGAGAGAGAGCAAAAAGGAAGAGAATGAATCGGAGTATGAATTGAGAAGAAGAGAACTCACGGGAGAGGAGGAAGAGATAGAGGCGAGCTTCCAGAACATGAGGGAGAAGAAGGTGAGTGTGGATCTGTGAGGCAATTGGCGAATGAATCTAAGCGCGGAACATCGAAGAAGATGAAAACCCTAATTTGGAGATCGAAAAGGTGCGAGCGATGCGGTGAAGATCGATAGAATAGAAAAATAGAGAGAGAGAGGCAGTACGGAAATGGAAGAAGATGGGAAGGGAAAGGTAAAGAGAGGGGGCGCTCGGTGGTTCTACTAGTACAAAATGGGATGTACTCTCTCGGAAATCAGAATTGCCACAAATAACATAACATGGACGCATTCATTTTTTTTTTTTTTAGATGTATGTATATGATGTTCTATTCTACATTTACCTACCTATGCATATACATGTATTTTACTATTCTACACCTACTCTAATTTCCATTTTCACCACTGTCGTTTTATTAAAAAATTCACTATCTTTAATAAGGATTTTTTTCTAATTTTGTGTATAAAACCTTGTTGACTATGATCAATGTAGCAATATTATATATATATATATATATATATAAAGTTTTTTAATATAGTTTAATTTTTTTTCCTGAGAGAAACAATACATAAAAAACAAGACAAGGAACACTGAAGTTCTTGCTGACAAGGTGATTTGTGATTTAACTAAGATTTTGCAAATCTGCAGCTCACAAAGCTCTCGTGAGCTGGTTAAGAAAGTTTATCAACGTAAAGGAAAAACTAAGCAACAACCTTTGGTTTAAGTGGCAAGTTCCAACAAATGATTGCTTCTAACTCATGATCGTTGGGTGGTTGGTAAATTTTATGGAACCTGTGGCATTTTGACTAATACTAATGCTGAGCTTCAAGCAATTTATCATGGCCTTAGTCTTGCTTGGCTAGAAGGCATTCGAAACCTTGATTGAATGTGATTCTGATTCAATTCATTGCAGCTGGTGTGGTTCCAACACATCCTTATTACTTGATTGGCAGCTTCGATTTTCTCACAATTTGCGAGAAGCTAATATTTGTGCAGACTCCCTTGCAAAGAAAGGTGCTTCAGAGGACACTAAATTTCTCATATTCAAAGATGCTCCGTCCAACCTCAATACTTCTCTAATGGCGGATGCTCTTGCTATTTTCTTCACCCGGAATAGATAGTTGTGTTGTCTCCTTTGTCTTATTTTCTTCTATATAAAAATGAAAATAATAATTAATAAATAAATAAATAATATAGTGGTTTTTTTACACAAAATAAGAAATATACTCTCCTGGAAAAAAATGTTCTTCTTTACCTATCATTTTTAAGGTTAAAGATAGCAATTTATTTTATTTTTCAATTATAACCTTACTTCTAAGCCAACAACTCTTATGTAATTTATGCATTTATCATGAAAAAAAGAAAAAAATATCTTAATTAATTTCATTTATATTCTTATACGAACAATAATGTTAATCATGTCAATGATAATGATAATAATGTTGGTGATGATATCAATTGTAATAATAGTGATGGCAAGAATGTTGATAGTGGAAATGGTTATTGTTATCTAGAAGAGTAATGTATTTTTTAAAATTAAAAATCAAATTTATAAATCTTTTTAGTTTTGAAAAATAATATAAATATGTTTTGAAAGTGAGTTAAAAACTATTTTAATTATTTTTTAAAATTACATTTGAAAATTAAAAACTAAAAACTTACTACCATCCCAAATAGGTCTTAAGATTTTAGATTCAAATCTAATGAATAAAAAAATATGCTTGAAAGATAAATTCCTACTAAAATAATTAACAAAATTCAACAACATAAAATATATCTTAAATATCATTAAGTGTGTAGATTAATTGACATAAAGTTACTTCAACTTAACTCAACGATAAATGTATAATTGTTTAAATGTTTCAACAAAAAAATTTATTGGCCACTATAATTTTACTCCATTCAAATGTGATTAATTTTAGTTGCCTAGAAAAAAAAATCCTAAACTCATTTTTAAAATATCAAATTTAATTCATATTAGTGGAAACCAGATGGATAATGATTAATGAAGTCCTCCCCAACGCTAACAACAGTAATGCACAATTGCCCAAACCTAACCCACAACATGATTTTCATCTCGCAGTCAGCCTTGGAGACACATGTCACGTGATGCATAGAGAGACCCTTCTTATTATGCTTTTGGTGACAGTCACGTGCGGGGAGCTTAACCAACTCCCATCGGTAGTCATGCATGGATGAAACATAGGTACATAGATGCATGCATCCATATTCCATCATCCTGTATCAATTCTCCAATTCAAATAAAAAGTGCTCTCCTAAAATAGAACGTTATCATTAATCATTAATATTTTCATATTCAATAACATATAAATACAATTTATTTTTAAAAAAAGTGCCAATGAATGGACACAAAGGAAAGGAAGCACAAAGAAATGTGAGGAGGGTTGGGAGAGCACGTCCTTTCCTCTTTGGCGACTTTTTGAATCCAAAGAAAAGAAAGCACATACGTTTCCTTTTTGGAGTATTTTTCTTCAATTTTCTTTTTTTTATTTGTTTCCCCAATTCTCAAGGCTTAGTGGGAAATATGATTTTAACTTCATTTGGAAAAAAAAGTCCATGAAAGTATGTAATAAAAAAAGGTCCATGAAAGTAGAGTGAGTGTTTGCTTATTTTTAATTAGGTAAAATTTAATTTTAATAAAATTAATTTTAAATAATTAAACACAAGTACTTTACATATCTTAATTATTTTCAATTACAATTTATATTTTAAAATGTCTGTACAATATACAAAACAAACACACCATAAGTGGTTCCTTGATTCTTCCTTTAGACTGACTCATTGAAAAGCTTTGTTTCCTTCGTATACAATTCTCATAAACACTGAATGACGTACTCATCTACTATACTATAATAAAAAAACATCTTTTGCACACCTGTCAACCTCTCCTTCCTCCTCAGGCCAAAAAACTGACGTGTCATGGCCACATTGATTTTCAGCTTTTCTACCAATTTTTTATTACTCCTCAGCTTGCTTTGCACGCTTCTCATTTGATAGAGGAAGAAAAATTGGCACTCAACTCTTCTCTGATGAGAAGTAAAACATTCAAATTTTTTCGTTGGGAAGCTGCCTATGACAGAGGCTTCAGGCTACTCTGGCTATCCTGTCATTTCGCTGAGCTACTTGGCTGAGAAGCTCATATCCTCTTCCATTTTTCATACTTTTATTCTCTCTGCTACGTTATTACTTTCGGAATCACCATTTTCGTTACCTTCCTTGCTTCTGCTACTTTACTTTTTCGGCTTGGTTGTGGTAACTCCTTCCACTCATATTTGTTTGGTTTTTTATTGCCTATGCTACGTTACTTCTTGAATCACGATTGAAAATAGTTTTCTTGCTTTCGACTTCCTTTTTTTGCCCCCTGCTATGTTCATTTTCTTTTACGATATTTTTTACTTATGATAGTTTTTTTTTGTTAATAAATCAGAAAATCATCCACTCTGTTAGTTGAACAGGTATGTTGTTTTTTGACTTCTATTCGTGTACATATTTGTCAAATTTTTTTTGTTATCAGCCTATTAAATGTTGTAATGGAGCAAGATATTGGCTGACTTCTTTGTGTATCACCTATCAAACATTTGTAAAACTGTTATTTTGTATGTGGGCTAAACTTCTTATTTGTTTGTGTAACTTGTGTGGTTTGTTATTATGTTCATTTTGTTGGGCGATATATTTTACTTATGATGCTTTTTTTTGTGTTAGTAAATATTACAAAATCATCGACTATGTTACTTGAACAGGTAAGTTATTTTTCTACTTCTATTCGTGTACATTTTAGTCAAAATATGTTTGTTATCAGCCTATAAAATGTTGTAATGGACCAAGATACTGGGTGACTTCTTTGTCTATCATCTGTCAAACATTTGTAAAACACTTATTTTGTATGTGGGCTAAACTTCTTATTTGTTTGTGTAACTGTTGTGGTTTGTTATTATGTTCATTTTGTTGGCCAATATGTTTTACTGATGATGGTTTTTTTGTGTTAGTAGATATTAGAAAATCATCCACTATGTTACTTGAACTGGTATGTTGTTTTTCTACTTGTATCCGTCTACATGTTAGTCAAAATATTTTTGTAATCAGCCTATAAAATGTTGTAATGAACCAAGATACTGGTTGACTTCTTTGTTTATCTGCTATGTTTATTTGTAAAACTCTTATTGTGTATCTGGGCTAAACTTCTTATTTGTTTGTGTAGTTGATATGGTCACATTTTATTGTATATCAGATTTAATGTTTGTTTTGTGGGTCTTATTTGGGTTATTTTAATTTATACTATTTTTTTTTCAGCTGTTGGTCGAAATATTTTCAAATACCAGACTTCTTATTTGGTTATTAATGGCTGTCGGTAAGTTTTTAACATATTAAATAACAAATATTTTTATCCATGTCTGTAAAATTACACAGCTGTTATTTGTATGTTTGGTTAGCAGTATTTCGCAGATTGAATTCTATAGGCGAAATTAATGATTCCAAGGAAACTTGGAAGATCGCTGTGCGTCTTATAAATATGTGGACTATACCAAGATCACCTAAGTCTATGACTGAGCTTAAACTAATTGACAAGGATGTAAGGATATGTTGTTTCCATTATTTGTATTGTGATGGTTATATAATCATGTATAATACTGTTGTTTGTCCAGGGTGATCAAATTGTAGCTCAGATGAAGAATGTTGATGATAAAGTGCTTAAAGTCAATTTTGAAATTGGTCAAACATATGTGATTCAGAACTTTGAGGTGGAAAAAAATACCGGTCAGTACAAGGCTACTCAACATGAGTTCAAATTAAACTTTGTAAAAGCAACCAAAGTTACGGCCCATGATTTACCTGAAATTCCAAACACAAAGTACACATTCACAATGTTTGATGCCATCAAAATGGCTCTGCCACAGCTGATTATTTAATAGGTAACCTTTGTTGTCATAATTCGTACTGCATTATTAACCTATGATTAATTTGGTGGTTTAACATAATTTGGTTTTTCCTTGAAGATGTTATTGGTGAGGTAGTTCAAATTGGTCAGTGGAATCTTGAAGGACAGCCAAAGAAAGTGGTTTTCACAATGAAAGATCAGTGGTATTGATTAGACAAATTCGTGTTATACCTCATTATATATCCTTTATAAACTGTGTTATACTTTGTCTTTCGAACTATAGTTTATGTTATTACCTCTCTCAATTATGACACAGTGGTAGTGAAATCAGTTGTACTTTATGGGAGGCACTTGCTGTGGAATTTAAGGAGTGTTTTGAAAAAGCATTGGCTAAACCATTCATATTAATTCTGACTATGGCAAAAATAAAGGAAGCTAGAGGTATCTTACTTTATAAGTAATAGATGTTATTGATTGCTTCAATGTAGTCAAACATTATTTTTATACTTCCCGGTTTAATACAGACAATTATCCTCTAGGAATTCAAAATTCAATGTATGGATCCAAAATATTTGCAGACAACGATATGAAGGATATTTTGGAATTCAAGGATAGGTTGCATTTTTAATTTGGTTAATATTGTTATGGTATGTATTGTTATATTTTAACATATTTGTTATGATACAACAATTTTATTGCAGAATGGATCCAAGTCAGTTAACCAGTAATACATGTTCCCAAATAGGAAGTCAAATGTCAGGTTCTTCACTGTATGTTGTGGCAGATCGGTTTCTTTACAAAGCTAATGTAAAATCTTTGGATCAACTTACCCAATTGAAAAAGGTTAGATAACAAATTCACAGAGTGTGTTAACTACAACTTGCATAAACTGATTTATTTATTTTGTTG
This sequence comes from Glycine latifolia, assembly GCA_013407115.1. Lineage (NCBI taxonomy): Eukaryota > Viridiplantae > Streptophyta > Magnoliopsida > Fabales > Fabaceae > Glycine > Glycine latifolia. The sequence goes on along the minus strand of CM023951.1, from coordinate 13,075,922 downwards.
AAGGATGATGTTTGTGTCATTGTTGCTACTATATCTAAATTATTGGTAGCCAACGGTTGGATTTATGATTCATGTCCTAAATGCAACAAAAAGGTTGATCCACAAGCTTTTCCTTTTATTTGTGTTGGATGTGGTAATGAAAGTGGAAAGACAATGCCAAGGTCAGTAGACTATTCACTATGTGTGCATAAAATACAAATACCTTGAAATATGTCACAAATTCATATTTGCTTTTTGTAACAGGTTTCGTATAGATGTCAGAGTATCTCAACCTGGTGAATCTGCTATTTTTACACTTTGGGATCGAGAGTGTGTTGCCTTTATTCAAGAAAGTGCAGCTGACATCAAAGACAAAATGATTGCTGAGGTTAACCCGCCTATGTCTATCATTATATGTTATTTTTCGTTATAATTCATTATATTGTAGTTGATTGTAAAACTTTCATAATTGTCTTTGCATAGGAAGGGCAATTTGATGCAAGAGATATCCTGGAAGCTGTTGATCGTGTACTGGGAAAAACTTGTGCCTTTTGATTCAATTGTAAAACTTTCATAATTGTCTTTGCATAGGAAGGGCAATTTGATGCAAGAGATATCCTGGAAGCTGTTGATCGTGTACTGGGAAAAACTTGTGCCTTTTGATTCAAAGTTGTTCCGGGAAATACACGTCATTCTATCTCTCAGTTATCTGAAGATGATGAATTAATAAACTCTGTTCTTGCTAAAATGTCAACCTCTGCCCTTCCGGTATATATATATGTGTGTGTGTGTGTCTATGTGTGTATATATTATTGGAATACACTGAAGTGATCAATTACTAATTAAATCTTATTTTAATTATTAAGCATGATTCTCAGCCTTCAATGTCATCAGCATCCCAAACTAATGATCTTATTGATAGTGTAAGTGTTTTGATGTTTTTATTGAGTTTCATTGTTATTACACACATCAGTGATGCCTTCTGACTAATTCAATTCAATCCATGTTTGGCTTGCAGCAATGCTTGTCAGCAACTGGTGAATCTGATCCAAATTTATTGTCTTCAATAACACCAACTAAGCGCATTTGTACCAACACTGATAGTCAATTGGATGGCATTCCATTTGAGGATTTATCACAAATCCAACTATCTTGTACTAGGTTGAAAAAACATATCAAGAAGGAGTCATGATGATTAAGCGTTATTGAAGACCTTTGTGGGATTTCTTTGTTTCTTAGGACCATTGTATTAAATAGTATGGTTATATTTTGGCAGTTTTTGATACATTTGTGTTGTAATACAATGTGATCCAGACATTATTTATGTCTTTAAAACATGGTACTTATTTCAATATGATGTCTGCCAATGATAACGAGTAGACCATTTGCAGCTTCTTATATTTTTTTCAGTTTGCTCGCAATCTTATGTTAAACATCAGTCTATAAACTTGGTAGTGTAGGTTGTCTACAGAATTTATAAATTTAGCAGATTTGACATCAAAGAATAATTATTGAAGACATTCATTGTATTTAAACCAACTGAATTGGACCTGAATAATATATTTTGACTGCTGTCAATGAGAAAGCGTGAATTTATCCACCATCACTGTTTGACATTTTTCTTCCACGTGATGATATCATACTGGACCAGTATTTGAATAAGCTTCATGTTGACTGTTGTTAATTGCTTGACAGTGTCTTAGGCCAATTAAAATTAATATGTTGTGCACCAAAACAAAAATAATAAGAAACTGCATGACAAGGTGGCTATAAAAATAATAAGAAACTGCAGGACAAGGTGGTTATAACCTGGCTACAAGTATGATATACTGTCATGAACCATTAATTTGGTGTGACTAAAGAAACCAATCAAAAAAAAGTAACTTGTCAATGGTTATTGCACCCAATGGCAACTGACAAGTGAGAGCTATGAGTGATAACGTCTCATCTCATTAAATGTGACAGTGGAAGCCCAATAACCTACCAGTACCTTTTGGAAACACTTTAACCTACATTAAAACTCACTTTTACAACGTATGACAATCAAATAGAAATTCAGATTTAACAATGCACTTCACAGACAAAGTCATTGACAGGCAAAAAACGCATAGCACTCTTCACATCTAACTCACGCAGATAGTCATATTACTTCTCTACAGCTTGCCTTCTAAATACTCAGCAACAATTTTACATAACTTTTCTATTGAATTTTTGCAATATTGAGGATACTGCCTTCCTAAATGCGAAGTCAACATAGATACTGAGTTATTTCATATGATTGTTGTTAGTTGTGCTCATCAATAACACAGTATATGATGGGATTCACATCAGTCTTCATTATTGGTTGAGCTAAGCAGCATTAATAACTGTGGTAACTCCATGTTTGCAACAATGTTTGGTGAGCCTTACTCAAATGAATAGTAAAGGTAGATACTTAGCTTTTCAATATTATAAACCTGCTATTAACGGTCATAAATAAATGTATGTTTCAGCAACATTGAAAACAATTTGCATTGTTTAATACCATTTGTTCTGCTCAGAAGCACTACATTTATGGAGGGCTGTCAATTATTGTAAAAAGTACATGCACTTAAAAGATATTGAATTGATGTTTCATGTGCTTGTGAAAGCCAACCTTAGTATTTGAACAATTGGACAGATTGAAACATGGAACAAGAGGTTTTGAAAAGAAAGGCTGCCACAGAAGCTGCAAGAGCAAAACAGAAATTTATTATCCAACAAAAGCATTTATCACAACAGAGTACTGAAAACAGAGATACTATTTGTATTAAACTGAATATCAGTTAAGTTATTTAACATGTAACTAACCACCTTCTTAGAAGTGGCGGTTTTTATACAGCAGTATAACCAATGAGTTGCTGACTTTTTCTGCTCAGCTATTAGATTTGACCAATGCTGCTAATGCTAGATTAAGCAGAAAACTTATACTGCAAGGAAAGAAATTACCAAGAACCAACCATAGTAGTGGTAACATAATTAACAAAGTCAAGGAAACAACAGGTTTAACATATGTACACTGATAGGCAGAACTTCTGTGGAATCATTTGATTATGTACATTGGTGTTATTAGTGAAACAGTAATGCTAGAAGATTTTTTTTTCAGGTACTGTTAATTCACATGGAACAATAGGCTACGAGGTATGTAAACAGATTCCATTAGCCGATATCAGTAATACTCAACCACAAGCAACTGACCTCCCAAACAAACGATACAAAACTTTCGACAGTACAAGTTCGGTGCGAGCCAATTTGCTCAATCAATTTGATGTTGCATCTTCAACTACTACTGCTGATAAACATAACCATAACCATATTCGGTGCACTGTGCCCGAGCACATACATGAGCCAAAAGAGCAAATACTTGGTACTGATCAAATATCCAAAGACTTAAGTGGAGGTTTCAAACCTTGATATTCCTGTCTATATAAAATTATTTACAGCACATGCACAAAACTGAAGTATAAGAATATTATGGATTATGCAGAACACAGTCATAATTGGGATGATGATGATGATGATGATGTATCACAAGAAAGGCAGAATTGTGATCAGTAGATTAGCACAGGTTCATAGCATGTTCATGGAACTGTTCAAAATGTTAATTTTCACACCAGTAGGTATTAAACCTTCATATACAATATCAAATGCTTTAGAACACATAGTCAAAATTGAAGTATAGGACTATTATGGATTATGCAGAACACAATCTTAATCGTGATGATGATGTATCAGAAGAAAGGTATAATTGTAATCAGCAGATTAGCACAGGTTTGTAAGTCTATTGACAGTTAAAATAATTAGATAAGGACTGTTATGGATTATGTTAGACTAATGTTTTTTTTGGTTCGTAAGATATCTTGATATAGGAGACCCTATTAGTACATGTACATATTGCAAAGCTTGTATGTGGTATCAAGAAAGTAAGACAAAGAACAGAAACAAGGCTAATGCTAAATATAGCCTTTGGTGCAGCATTGGGAAGGTTCAACTTCCTTTGCTAAAAGATCCACCATTACTCTTAAAACATCTACTATGTGATCACGATGAACCACAAAGCAAAAATTATCAAAAAAATATCAGGGCTTATAATATGATGTTTGCTTTTAGCTCTCCTGGTGCCAATATAGATAAAACTCTATTGAAAGCAAAAGGTCTACCCATTTATAGAGTTCATGGACAATCATGTCATTTGATTGGAAGCCTACTACCAATGCCTGGAAAACAACCACAGTTTGCTCAACTGTATATCTACGACACTGAAAATGAAATCAATAACAGAATTGGTGCAGGAAGGTAAATATAGCTATTTTTTAAAGTGCATAATTTTACATTTTGCAAAATGACATCTGGACTCACACTATGTTATCATGTTTAGATGGCGAGACATTTTTGATTCACGGCTTGTGACAAAGCTAAAAGAAATGTTGGATGAACACAATGTCTTTGCTAAATCTTTTAGGATGGCAAAAGACAGATTTAACATTTCAGAAGCAGAGAATCTAAATTTGAATCTGATAGCAGATAGGAAAAAGGATGGAAGAATTTATAAACTGCCTATTGTTTCAGAAGTGGCTGCACTTATAGTTGGTGATGCAACTCAACCTATCAATAGAGATATAATACTTGAAAAACAAAGTGGCCGATTACAAAGGATCAATGAGCTTCATCCAAGTTATCTTGGATTGCAATATCCTTTGCTGTTTCCGTATGGTGAAGATGGATATCGTAATGATATCAAATATAGAGTTATGAACGATTCAAATGAAATAAAGAGAAACAAAGTAACTATTAGACAATTGTTGTGTTTTAGGCTACAGTCAAGAAATGGAGAAGGCCAAACCTTATTGAGATCCAAAAGGTTATTTCAACAATTTATTGTTGATGGCTACACAATGATGGAAGCAGAACGCTTATTGTTCATAAGAAGTCATCAAAAGCAACTGCGTTGTGATAAATACATCACGTTAAAGACTTCTCAAGAAGCCGATAACAATGTCTCTACCATTTGTGGGAAGCGTATTGTTCTACCTTCAACTTTTGTTGGCAGCCGTAGATACATGGATCAATTATATTTTGATGGAATGACCATATGCAACACTGTTGGCTTTCCAGATTTGTTCCTCACTTTCACTTGTAATCCATATTGGTCTGAGATCCAAAGGGTTATTTCACCTCTTAAGTTAACTGCAGCTGATCGGTCAGATATTGTTACAAGAGTATTTAAAATCAAGCTGTACCAACTAATATTTGAATTGAAAGATAAACAAGTTTTAGGCAATGTTGTAGCATGTAAGATCTGCATTCCTAACTCAGACAGTCCTCTCTGTTGTACCATTGTTATATAAATCAGTTTAACCATTCTAACTTTCATTGCAGATATTTACACAATTGAATTCCAGAAAAGAGGATTGCCACATGCTCATATCTTGCTGTTTTTAGCTCCTAACAGCAAGTATCCATGTCATGCAGACATTGATAAGATCATATCAGCTGAGATACCAGATGCTATTGAACAGCCACAATTGTATGAATGTGTCAAGAATCATATGATGCATGGTCCTTGTGGCCAGGCAAACAGAAACTCGCCATGCATGAAAGATGGCAAATACAGTAGATTTTTTCCAAAAAAGTGGCAACCTCAAACTATTGTGGAGCAAGATGAATATCCTGTTTATAGAAGGCGAAATGATGGAAAACATATTGTAAAAAATCATATACCTTTAGATACTATACTGCTATTATAGTTGTCATAACCTTAATCTTTCAATTCATTTTGACTCTTTGCAAAATAGTAGTCATCACATTCCACTTTTTTATTTTATAAACATTTTTATGTGTTTCTAACTTGGACCTATAAGATGATATTCCAACATCAATTTTTAGCGGCATAGTTCTTGTTGACGTAGTATTTTGTATCAAATGTTTGACAATTTATTCTTTAAAAGCATTTTTTCCTCACCCTTGGTCTTTGTTTTGCAGGCTGGTTCTGAACTTGGTCTATCTAAGGAAAAAATTATTTGTCCTCTATTAGAGGGAATTGTGGCTTCTCACAGGGAAGGTGTTTGTGATGAAGAGAAAGATGTAATTGAGGATTATAAGCAACAACTCATGGGTATGTTACTTCTGAAGCAAGTCATTTTCCTCCTTTGCAATTGTTGTCTGCTTTATTTGTATGACTCCATTCCCCTTCTTTAGTGATTTATAATGTGTTAAATTATTGTAACATACTAACATGAGTGTACTTATTGAAATCTGAAGTAGATTGACGTTGGGATTGACGTAGTCAAGATGAGTTCCACGATCTCCGATGTCGAATGTACAAATATCCTCCACTTGGGAAACACGAGAGGGAACCTACAAAACAAAGAACTCTGACGCTCAAGTAATTATATGAGTAAGTTGAGAATGAATCAAAAGGGAAGATAAAACATGGTATTTATAGCGTTGGATGAGAGCCTCAAATCCTTGATTGCCAAGGTTGTTATAGTATAGTAACAACTCTTATAGATAATTTGTATCTACTAGATAAGTGAAATGTCTATAATTTAAAAAGAGAACAATAACATTATCATTAAAATTCAAATATATTAACATCCTATTGACCCAATAGCCTAACTACTAAGAGAGTAGGGTTTGTACTCCAATTTCAGGACTAATGATGAAGACTAACATATATTTCAACATTACTTCATTTGTCATGTCAATTTATGAACCTAGACAATAGAATGAGTAATTGAGATAATCAATGAGAAAAACATGTATTGCTACAATTATGGTGAACCATTTTTTATGACTTATGAGAAAACTTTTCTAACTTGTCTAAACTTTTGAATACTCCCTTACTCACATTATATTTTACATACTATTGCCTTTCAACGAAAATTCCATTCAAACCGTGAACGATTGTAGTTTTGGTTTGAACTTTGAACAGCCGAGGCAAATCCTTTACATTTGGCGTTAATTACACGAATCTTTGTGATATTATGTTAAAAACATCTTTCCAAAAAAACTAAAGCATGGGCCAACGACTGATCGACACCCTATAAAAAAGTGATTGGGAGGCTAAAATGCTAAATGCCTATTGGCAGCATAGAGTCTAGCGCGTGTAATTTGTAAAGTGAATATTGGTAGTAAAATAACAATTCTTTCGATTTTTTTAACCATTATCTAAAGAAAATTAGCAAATAAAAATATAATATTGAAAATGAGAAAACGTTGAAAATATTTAATACAAAATGTAGTTAAGGTTTCCAAAGCGACAATATTGTTATTGATGTACTCCTCGACTCAAATGTAAGAAAAATAAATATTCAAATTTAATAGACTAAAATATAAATAAATTTTAATTAATTTAATCTCAATTAATTTAATTCATTTAATTTAAAAAATTACTTGAGTTAACTCAAATATGAGTATTATTTTCAATAAATATGATTACGGGTAATTTAATAAATTTTTTTTATGAAAGAAATAAAACTAACGAACTCAACTAACATTCTTTTTTTTAGAAAATTTAACTGATATATTTAATTAATATAGATATTTTTATCTATATTTGCGTCAATATGAATATAATCTGGTTAACACGTTGAAGTGGTTTTGTGTGAACCACATCAATAATTAATAGAGGCAAACAAACATTATATAAAAAAATAAAATATTATATAATAAAAAAAGTGATTTGTTTTTCGTGAAGACCAATTCTTTTTATAAAAAAAGACATGTATATATTTTCAAGGGATTAGATTAAGCCTATTTTTTTATTATCCCATGTAGTAAAATAATTTATCCGGTATTAAGACTTAAAAATTAAATTAAAATGAATCTCATATTACACTAAAATAGTAAAATACAATTATCATGTCAAAAAGTATATATATATATATATATAAACATTGATCCCTCTTCCTATTTTGCTGCTAACAATTATTTTCTTTTTTCTCTCTTTTTAATGATAAAATTTACAGTACTGGCTGAGCACTAGCAGGTGCACCAAACAAAAACAACGACAACTCCACACACAGGTGACGCGTAAACTAAGATTCATCGTCTGCGCTCTGCAGCCACCATAGATCCTTCATTCTTTCTCTGCAACGATCAAACAACAAAAAACACTGCACCTCTTCTTCTGGGTACGCCACTTTTTTTTAATTTTTTATATTTTTATTCTTCTTTTTCTTCAACCCCTCTATTCGCAAAGGAATCGATTCTGTTCAGTTTTCCTCGTTTTTAGTTTAAATTTACAGTCTTTTGAGGAAAAAATTTAAAGGGTAACCGCTCGTTTAATCCACCAAGCTTAATTTCCATCCCCCACAAAAAAAAAAATCAACAAAGTCAGCTTTTTTATTTATTATTATGCATAAAATTTCTATGGAAGCTTTGACTTATATCGTGGGCAACGAATCGGGTTATTGATTGATGAGGTTTGATGGGTGTGATCAGATTTGGTGAAGAAGAAGAAAGTGTGATTTGATGATTATGAATTGAAGTGTGAGGGGTGAAGATATGAACGTGAGCCATGCTTCGGTTCACCCAGTTGAAGAAGCTCCAACTACTGAAGGTGGTGGTGGTGGTGCTGACCAAAACGTCAACGCTCCTAGGGTGAGGATGAAGGATGTTCAAGGCATGCCCGGCACTGCCGGTGGCCTTTCTCTGCGTGTTTCTCAGTTTGTTTTTGCTGCTGCTGCACTCTCCATCATGGCATCCACTAGCGATTTCCCTTCTGTCACTGCTTTCTGGTAATCACTTTTTATGAATTCATATAGCTTTTCCTTAGTGGTCCTTTGTTTTGTTTTATTTGTAATTGTGATTGAAAGAATCAAGAAATCTGTCTCAGGTGTAAGGACTCGGTCTGTGTGTATGGAAAAACATCTGTTGGGATGAGAAATGTGAGTCCCTTGAATGGATCTTTGTAGTAGATCGAGGAATTAGTCTCTCACTCTTGGTGAGGGACAACACAGAAAAGGAGGGATTTGGTTCAATTAACCAAGTTTTGGATCAAGGAGATTCCAATTGTGGATTTTTTCTTCTTCTCCCTGTTGAGTCATTGAAAATTATAAAAGAGAAAGAATTAAGTTAATTAATGCTAATAAATTTTCATCGTGGCATCTAATACGTGATTATGAATTAATGTGGCACGGGGTTCTGGATTAGGAATTGAGTGCAACTCTGACTTCTGCATATGCTGCTGATAAATGGTTATGAATTTGAAATTGTTTATGAAAACTTAAATCGATTGGTAAGTCATTCTTCATTACTTTCATTTTAGTAGCAGTGTGGCTGTGATAATAGAGCTGGATGTTTACAATGCACTAGGTGCGGTGAATTTATTACTATAACGAGGATGAGGATTATTTCTCAGTGAAATGAGGCCATTTTCATTTTTGGTCCCAAAATGGAGCTATTGTAAAATACAACGACTGTGGGTTTGATATAGCTGCATCTTTATAATTTGCTAGGTGGAGAGATTGATGAATATCTAAATTATAAAATCAGAGTAGGGTAGATGAAATGATTGAGTGCATCTAGGTTGTTATGTGACCGCAAAATTTTCCTTAAACTAAAAGGAAAATTCTATATAATAACTATAAGACTTGTAATATTATATGGAGTTGAATATTGACTAGCACATAGACAACATGAACATAAAATAGGGTAGTAAAAATGAGGATGTTAAGATGGATGTGTGATTATACGAAGATGAATAAGACAAAAATGAAAATATTCGACGAAAGGTACCGGTTAGTAAAAAGATGAGGGAACATAGATTAAGGTGGTTTGGGCACGTAATGAGACGATCCCTGAATGTTCCTGTAAGAACAAAAGTTTGTTACTAAGAACTTGATATAAAGAGAGATAGAGGTAAACCAAAACTTACCTGTGGAAAGATAGTTAAATAATACTTAATGGAGTGAGATATATATTAGCGGATAGTGTGTCTTAGGACGGAATGAAGAAAAATTATAAACCTGGAAAAAGGTTCGACCTGCTGTTATCTCTATGTTCTAGATGGTCAATTTTTAGTTTTTTTCTTCTTCATATCCCCATGCTTCTTTCCCTTTCTTTTCTTTTGTCTTATTTTTTTTTCTTTTATCTTATTTTCTTTTTTTTCCCAATCTCCTCATATCTATCAATGGGTTCATCTACCACCAACCCCAATTAACTTGGGTTAAAGGTGTCGTTGATGTTGATGTTGAATAACCGGTGATTTAGAGAACTATTTCTCAACAAAGTGATGTCGTTCACCACCAACTCCAATTAACTTGGGTTAAAGGTGTCATTGATGTTAATATTGAATAACCGGTGATTTAGAGAACTATTTCTCAACAAAGTGATGCCGTTCATATTTCTGTTTGGTGCCAAAATGGAGCTATTGTAACATACAACAACTTTCTGACATTTAGTTTATCTGATGCATTAGGATAGAATTGACTCTGCTTGACTCCTCTAAAATATTTAACATTCTTGAATTCATTGAGAGTTTGAAAATTGATGATTTTTAATTGAGATGGTTTTTTTAACTGATTACAGATGCCACTTCTGTTGTCAATCATTCTTTATACCTCGAGGAGTTTCAACATTTTGTTAACGTCTACCTAAGCTGCTAAGAGGATACAGATTTTAACTTTCTTAGCTGGACACAAATCAGTAGAGTGGATTTGTTTTTGTGAAAAAGAAATGGTTTCCCTTTCCCAATTCCTATATATCATATCATATTAGTAATTTCTATGAAAAGCATTAATTATTGGAATAGTAGTTGTATATAGTCATAGGATGGAATGAAAAGAGTAAGATGATGACTCAATGCCATGCCCGTAGGCGTATGATGTGGTTGTATGGCTGAAATGCTATTACTTAACTTGATGCAAATTTGGATAGTGTTTAGCTTAACTTTTTTTGGATTTTTCTTCTCCTTAAAACTTAAAAGGAGTCGAGTCAAACACATTTTCTGAAAAGCTTCTAAAAGAGTTTATTTTTATATACTGTCAGTTTAAATTTTCTTGCACTGACAACCAAATAGATGGTAGTCTGATAGGATGACTTTCAAGATAGTTAATGTAAAAATCAACAAATTTACCATATTAATTTGTTATTTGATAATAGTGTAAAAACACTTTACACTATTAACAGATAGACTATTTACTCTTTAAAAATTTAAGTAGTTTTGATTTTTATGGAAGAAAAAGAAAAAAAAAATCTAAAAAAATAAGGTGAAGGAGATTGTAGAAAGAAGTTGACTTCTCTGAACTCTTTCCGTCCTCTCTCTCTCCTGTTCTCTTTTGGACATTTCATTTTAGTTAAAAAAGAAATTAAGAGTGTGTTTGGTTTCATGGTGGAAATAATGAGAATTGATTTTGACTGTAGTCAAACTTGATTTCATAAACATATACCTGTGTGGTTTTGCTTCGTGTCATATGTTAACGTGCGTCTACCAGAAGCATTATGGTATAGCTTTTGCGTATATTGACCCAAATTGGTGTGGTTTTTGGGCTATACATGCATGTTGGATGTGTCCAAACACACGCAGATGTTTGGTTTTTGGTTATTGGTAGGCAAAATTGATTTTGTCGCAACCTCTGTTTGACTAGAAGTGGTAAAAAGTAGCTTTTACATTGGATTCTAAATTTACACTAAGTTTTATAGCAGACTTGCTTTTTGGATAAAGGCTTCCAAATATAAATCACATTACTTGAAAATCAATTTTGTAAATGCTCATCCAAACACACATTAAAATCGACAAATAACTTCTTTAATTTCAAAGTTCTTATTTAAACTTTAAATTAATTTTTAAGCAAAAACAAAATCGTACATTTGCGATAACTGGAGGATTCAATTGACTCAATTGAAACTTGGAAGACTAAAATCGCACAATTGCGATACGTGAGAAACTAAAAGTGCAATTAAGCCAAAAAAAACTCTAGGCAAAACACAATGGATTTCATTATGACACTGGTACCCTGTTGCATATGCTGATTTGCCTTCACATTCTAGTTGAAACATGTCATTATTGCATTAACTTTTGGCTTTATTCTTTTCAAATTTCCCCTTATATTATGAAATGGCATGAATGGTACGACATTACGTAAAATGTCTGTCTCATTTGTTATCAGCTACCTTGTTGCTGCTGCCGGCTTGCAGGCTTTGTGGAGCTTTTCATTGGCTATTACTGATGTGTATGCCCTTTTAGTAAGGCGTTCTTTGCAGAACTATCGAATTGTCAGTTTGTTTACAGTTGGTGACGGGGTAAGATCTATAACAAGACTCAATAATCCTTCTACAATTTTCCAATGCTAAAATATTTGTCACTCTCTAGTTGATTTTTAGGATTCCCTTCACTTTAACAGCCATGCCTAACACATAATTTTTATTAATCTCAAACAATAACATGATATGCACTATACATTCAGTTTTGCAGAACAATCACTTGGATGTGTTTTTGAACACACCATAACTGCAGTGCAAAGCTTATTCCACTGTTTTTCTCTTCATTGTCAACTTGTTTTTAATGTAGACATGTGTTGCTTTAACCTGTGTTTACTTTTCCCCCCCTCAGAAAATGCTGTAGTGTTAATTTCAGAAGACCTGTGTCTTCCATGCAGGTCACTTCTACCCTTACATTTGCAGCAGCATGTGCATCAGCAGGCATCACAGTCCTCATTGATAATGATCTTGGAAGTTGTTCACAGAACCACTGTGTGCAGTTTGAAACAGCTACAGGCATGGCCTTCATTTGTTGGTTCACCACAATGCCATCTTTTCTCCTGAACTTCTGGTCCTTAGCATCACGGTAATTAAAAACAGTAAGACGCAGAAAACTTGGACAGATTGTAAAGTCAATGTTGGTGTCAGTGGTTTTTGACTGTTCTGTTTTGCTACTGTCAAAGTTTTTTTAAGCTTCATGTCATGTGGTAGCACCAAATGGTTGTTGCATTTACTTTCTTCCATCGAACATTCAAACCAGAAATTGGCTCAGTGAGTCATATTTGGAAGTGGAGTGAGACTATGTGATTAGTGCATAAAATGTAGTAGTAATATGCATGGTGTAAAGAAACAGATTTGATATGAACTTGGTGGGGTTTCTGTATGTGGAAATGTTGTGTAGTCAGACAGTAACACAGTTTTGTTCTGTTAAATGATTTTTTTTTTAGTTATTAATCACTTTTAACTATATCTTTTTTCTGTAATTGAATATCATTTGTTTTTCTAGAAATTGCATGCTATTTTATTCCTTTGTTTAACTCTTTTGCAAGCTTCTGAGAACTAAAACTACCCCAGTTCTTTGTTGTCACCTTATGTTATGAATCACAAAATGTTTAGCGTGATTGACTTCCTTGAGTTTGAATCAAACTTGAGAAGATCCTGCAAGAAGCTGATTCCCATTGAATGAGTGAATGAACTGATCCCTTGTTCAATAGTTCAACGTGGTTCAAATGTCATTAAATTGGGATTCAGTTTATTACAGTATGTGGTAATTTTTTTATGAATGGCGTTAATCTGTATGTATATGAAAATTTTCCGATAATTTTAATATTAGCATTCGTAGGAGATATAATATAAACACGAATTCAAATGTTAGTTTGGATTGTGCTACAATGTTGGATTGAACAAGATTCGGAGTGCGGTGACGTAAGTTTAAAATTTTAAGAAAAATAATTAATAGTAGTACTAAGAACACACCATAATCTATATTAGTATTTAGTATGCATATTACATAGTAAAAATGTTTATTTTCATATAATTAAAAATTATAATATTTTAAAATATATAAATTATATTTTTATATTTATAATGAATAATTTAAATTGTATACAAGATACACTTTATTAATGATTTTTTTAAAAGAATGATTAAAATTCAATTTAAAGACAGATAAAAGATGTTAAGTTAAAAGAGATAAGAAGTATCAAGAATATCAAATATAAAAAGATGATAATTTGAGATAATTGAGAATTTTGTTTGGCTAGTTATGATAATAATACGTGAAATACACTTCTAAATTAGAGAAGAAAAATAATATTAAAAATGATTAATTGAGAGATTGAAAAAAGTGAGATTTTTATTTCAAATCATGTATTTTAATTTTAATTTATCATATAAGAATTCATTTTATACCTTTTTACGTTTGATTAACATTATTAAGAAGTCGTTGGTTTGTGTAATACTTAACTCAAATTTACTAAAACAACTAAACAAAGTATTGGATTTGAGTAATGCAAATTGAAAAATAAAAATAAAAACACGTAATTGAGAAGAGAAAATTTCAGTATCTTTGATCAATCATATTGTTTTGACAGTTTAAATTTAAATATTTCAAATCAATATCATCATGATTGTCCAAAAATAAAATTCTTTATCGTTGTCTTTATATACAAAATTCTTTTTAACTAAGAACTAACTAATCATTCAAATTGGGTAAAGTAAATTTTAAAGATAAACCTAAGCTTTCCAGAGGCAGGTGAAGATTAACCGAGTTGTTACTTACCACTGGAACCTCTTTCGACATTCCACGTAAATTCGGATTTCACAAATTCAATTCATTTTGGTATGATTTTTGTGGGCATATGAAACAAGACAAGACAGACAAGCTTAAAGCGTTAGCATGACAAACAAAAGGGAAGGAGACATGCTCAGGATGACTTTATTTCCCCTTGTCGTCGTGATACAGAGCCAGTGATCCATCTGTTCCATCTCTGTTTCACTTTAAAAAACCAAAATTTAATTCCATTCGTCAGAAGCATATTTTTTCGGTGATAAGAATTTATGCATTTTTTTCAATTACAGTTAGAGATAATTACCCGGATCTCTCTGAGCTTTGTAGCAATAATTATGTCTGAACCTTATCTGCTTCAAAAATTATACTAGTATTTATCTTGCATATCCCTTTATTAACTTTTATAGTATTAGTCCCTTCATCATAAAATGAGTGTTATTTTTATAAATAAAAAATTATCCTAAAATAAATGCCGTGTTAATTTTTTAATATAATATTAATTGATTTTTTTCACTTATACTCTTGATACATTTATACTCTTGATACCTGTCACTTTAATTTTTAATATAATATTATATTAAAGTTAGTTTTATAAAATCATTTTTTTCATTTATTATATATTAGATTTCTTGATCTATGTAATACAAATTATGACAACAATTATTTTGAAATGAAAAAATATTATATAATTCGTACACAAATAATTGCAGTAAATTTTTTTAAATAAAAGGTGTTAATATAAATGATATACCTATAAAATAAAATTGTAAATATAATATGTTAATCAAATTATCACCAACTTTAAGATAGATTAGTATTAATAAAAAGAGTAATGATATATTTACATCTCAAAATGGGTTGAATTGGGGTGAAAATAAGAAACATAGAAAGAAAAGAAAAATAATAATGAATGTGATAAGTGATATAATTAAAAACAAGACAGAGAAAAATGAAAGAGAAATTTAATAGATTAGTACAATTTTCCTTATAGAAACAATAATAAAAACAAACCTCATTTTTATCTCTATTTTTCTTTTACCTATATTTTATCTCTTCAACTGCATATTATAACCAGTTTTATTTTTATTTAATCTTCATTTTCTTTCCGCTTCTTTATATTTTTATATGAAATTAATTTTCTACTCAACCTTGCTCTTACACTTTTTCACATATTTCTTTATGATATTTTTAGATTTACCAAAAATATAAAATTTTACAAAGGCAGAGCCTGTCTTGCACTGGTTTGAATAATATATAAAAGCTCTTCGTAACTAGCCCTTGCATTTATTACAAGTGCTGTTCCGATCTGTGTATAAATTCCCTGTGTAGGTGTATGAATTAAATGTTTTCTACACGACTTCCCAGTATTCTAACTCATGCATATGTAGAACTCATAATTTAAACTTTAAAACCTATTTCCATTTATTCTCTGATCTATTTCCCATACGTTACCACCTACGTTAGTGATGTAATTAATTTAATAACACTTCAAGTATTAACTTTTGCAATTTTAAAATATACTTAGCTTGTACAAAGACGTAGTACATCAGATACAAATGTACTGTGCTAATGTTTAACTCGAGTTGAAAGATATCATACTACATACAAAAACAAAGTACTACAGTAAGAATGTAGTACTACGTCGGACACATAAGTCAGAACTGTGATTGTGCAAGAAACATTACACACGCGCTTTGTCATCACACAAGTTCTTCTGTGTATGAGCTCAACTCGAGTGAAAGATACTAGAGACAAAAAGTACTCCACATGTGTCATTCAAAAGTCTCAACTTCACTCTAGCACTAAATAATTTACAAGATTAATTCAATTTGGTCTCTGCACTAAATAAGAAATAAATTAAATCGAATTAAATGCAAACCTGATCCTGATGTGTCATACAAAAATTTAGGACTTCTTTTTCCCTCCAAATTTGTCTTGTCTCCCTTTTAACCCTTTCATTTTTATGTTCAAGTGGGAAAAAGCAGGGCACACGAATTGGATTTTTCATACAAATGACCAATTTATGAAAGAGAAAGCCA
This sequence comes from Glycine latifolia, assembly GCA_013407115.1. Taxonomy (NCBI): domain Eukaryota; kingdom Viridiplantae; phylum Streptophyta; class Magnoliopsida; order Fabales; family Fabaceae; genus Glycine; species Glycine latifolia. The sequence goes on along the minus strand of CM023951.1, from coordinate 13,059,392 downwards.
AGCAGTGAACAGTGTTGTCTTCTCCAGTAAGCACTTTCCATGCAATGGCTTGGTCATATGACACATGGCGCCCCATCGTCGACATGCAGATTCCAGCTGGCAGATAAGCAAAACCCTGATGGAAAATAATTCATAATGCAGAAAACAATTCAGCAATTTTCAAAATGACAACGTAGTTGTAACTTGAAAATTTAGTGATCAGTAGAAATTATTATTACCTGCTCCATTAACTTGGCAAAGTATGTACACAATGCCTTGCGTCCAGCCTCATCAAATATTTTATCCAATGTGATGTCTTGTAAAGCAACTAGGGTTGTTTCCAACATGTCAAGGCCAGCTTGATTTGCAAATATGAACACTGGCAATGACTGCAATATTAAATGGAGAAGAATCATATTAATCTCACGTTATACGAATAAAAGGGCTATCTTTAAAAAAACATGCCTTCCATTTTCCTTTATGATCAAAAGGATTGCTCGGATTTCGAAATGAAATGGAATTGAAATCATACAAGCTTTACCTTCAGTGAACAGCATAGAATGGCATCCTGGTGATGCCACAGTTGCTTCAGCATCATGTCACCAACAAGAGAATCTGATCTCAGTAAGTCGGACCCTAAATAGTAACTGATGTTTCAAAAACGTCAGGCAAAAACCATATTAGACATTTCCTTTTGACAATAAATATGAACTAGAATACTTGACTAAAGAGCATGCTTGTATTAACTTCTGAGACAAAAATGTTAAAACAGCGAGATAGGTCAACTCGCCTATAACTTTGACAGATCCAGTGAGCTAGTGTAACAGCCTCTGGAGAACCAGGAGAAAGTTTAGCTCCAATTGATGGGTTTATACCAGATGGACATATAGCCATGGCAACCCTCTGCACGGAGGAAATCACACTGCGGACATATTGTCGTGCCATGACTGTGACATTGTCTTGCAGACTGCTGTCAAAAGGGAACTGGAAGGCAATAGTCAACACCGATCGAGTGTTTTGACTTGATGATGCATCTGCACCAGCAGTTGTTGCAGGACCCACTTCAAAACCAGATGTCAAATCCAGGGTCCGATTTGTAGCAACTGCATCCTTTTTGTCACCCTATAAAACAAGAATATAGTAATAATGTTACAGAAGGGATACACATGGACAACAGCAATAGTAGGTCCCTTCTAACTAGCAGACAGTACATTTTCAGTCACTGTTTCAATTAAAGAAAAATAACAATAGTAAGAGAGTATTATATCCTGTGTTTTTTTTTGGGGCACGTGAAGCTTAATAATATGAACTTTTAAGTCGTCACATGTGCTAAAAAGCTTAATTGAAGATGTAAAGAGCTGAAAAAAATAAAGCTCAGTAGAGATTATAGAAAGCAAAATACAGAGTAACAAAACTCAACTGGTTTTGAATCTAATGGGATAATGCGGAAACCAGAAGGAACCAATGGAGCATCATCAGGGAACATTTCGTCAATTGGAGCAAATACGAGCTCCGAACAAGCCCCCACAGCATTCTCATCAATCCCACTACATATCTGCATAAAAGATAACACAAAAAAGCACCTTAGAACCTACCTATATTAATTATATTTGTTCATGTATAAAACATTTAAATGCATAGAAAAGAACTAAACAAATGAATACTAAGGCAGGCAAAAATGCATTGAGAGGAATGCGTATAATTACAAGGCAAAGATTCAAGTAGCACTTCAAAACTAAATTGAAATTGTCATGTAGAAATCTTAATCTAAGATTGAGATCTCTTTTTGTGGTATTGTTTAAAATCTGAAGTACTGCCAGATATACTAGAATCATTCACATCTTTGATGAAAAATAATTTTGTACCGAAGATGATAAATTCACATCAAAAAAGAATTTAAACAGCGTTTTAACAAGTCATCACCTGTAAGAGATGAATGTCCCTAGAAACAAACGCGTCTTCTTGAGCAAGAGAGTGACCTTCCAACCTAATAACCTCAAGCATCTGTCGTGAAAACACAACTTTGTCAGTAATGTTGCTTACAAGTACAAATGTCCAAAAAGATCAGAGCATAAATTGCAGACAGACTACTGAAAAATATGTAAATATATCATATATGTCAAACAAATCTTGGCCCAAAGCAAATATGCATCCTCCATCCAACTTTTAAGGGAATGCAAACCTACCTCTTCATGTTCAATTGTATGACCAAGAGGCATAATTATTTGACTGCCAGTGAATCTTGTAGGCCTCATCCCTGGATAGGCATAGGTGCCAGCTTTCAGTGATGCTGCAGAATAAGCATCAACATTGAAATCAGCCCACTCTGAGCGGTGCTCCCTCAGAAAACGAACCAAAACTGCAGGAGGGACATTCTGCACATAATTGTCAACCATAACATGTCAGATAACATTGAAGAATCATCTATCCTATTAAAGCTGGGATCAAGTTCCATATGTATGAATGCCTAGAGTTCTTTCAGAGATCAAACCTATCAATGGCCAGTTTAGCTTGTTACCAAATACCATGCAATGCAAACAAACACTAGTTACAAAAAAGAAAAGCAACTACAAAGGTATTTTAATTAATGTGTCCTCATCTTTCAATCCATGAAAAACTAGCACTTAATATTATATGAATTGGGTTCTCAAGACTCACTTGAAGCAACATAGAAGCTTTTGCACAGAGAATTCCTCCAAGGAATGTAAGGGAACTAGCTGGGTTAGAAGTGCCACTCAAATTCTTGGTTGAATTAACTGCAATAATTACATCCTCAGCACCATCACAGTTCAATACAGTCCACCCATCATCATTGAATCCATTTACAGCATCATTGAAGCCTCTGCAAGTCAAATGCATCAATTTTCAGCCAAAAACTCATATTGAACCAGATATGATTTTGCAAAAAACGATATTCTAGAACTGCAGGCTGAAATGGCCTCCAACAAAAAACAATATTCGTGTAGCTACCTGCTCAGCCTCTGGCTGAAAGTCCGCAGAACAGCAGGCTGCCTACCCAATCCATAAACCACCTCACCACTTGTTTCCTGAGCTATTTGCCTGATATAGCGAAGCGCCTATCACAAAAGCCACCAAGTTAATACCTATCTTTTTACAGAAAGGCACGGAACATGGGAATCACATTAACTAAACAGTCTAACATCTTTACGTCAGAGACTAAATACTCAAACATTAAATGATATAATACTAGATTTGCTCAAGGTTGTGGTTCAGTTTACACATTGTGTTCACAATAACACCACTAGTCCATCCAAATTTGGCTATAAATCCCAATTATATGACTTAACAATAATGAACTTACCGCAATTGTCATTTTCTGAGCAACCACCTTGGATGATTCATAGAGCGGCCGCAACACTTCTGGCACACTCCATGCCTAAAAGAAAACAATAAGGAAATTAATGTATATAAGGAAAGAAAAAATATACATTAGCTCAGTGTTACGAAACAAAACCTCAAGATTTAGGTGGTCTACTATGTGAATGATTGACCCTCCACCCTCACATGGTCGGATCAAGTAGCCACTAGGAAGTGTTTCAGCCCTTACAAACTGAGCAGCAGCAGCTGGATTAGGGCCAGTTCCAGAGCCAGACAGTGACCTCTCACAAACCTTCAAAAGTAGGATCAGAGTAAGTCCAAAATATATTACATTACCTCCCAAGAAAGCAAACACTACACGACAGTATTGCAAATAAATATTATGAATCTATATAATGCATCCAGACTTAAAGCAAACACAACACAACAGTCTTACAGATAAATCCTAAGAAACTATATAATGCATCAAGAAGAATTCAAAGCAAATACAACACAACAGTCTTACATATAAATTCTATGAATCTATATAATGCATCAAACGACAAAAAATACTCACCACAAGACTGCCATTTTCCAAACTTGTGGTATATCTCAGAGTCCAGAAATCCCGAGCAGGAGCCAGTGTAGTTGGAGCATATGTCTGTAGCAATTTAAGTATACTCACAGGAACAACAAAAACAAAAACGGAACTGACAAAGAAGTCTTAAATTTAAGGCTCACCTGTGTGTAAACAAGTTCAATGGTTCCTCCATTTCCAGCAGGAAACATAGTAAAAACTTCTAGGCTCCGACAGTCACGGAACCAAGATGGACGATCTTTAAGGATCTCTGCAATCTGTTGAAAATCAAGCATTTAGAAATTCAAATTCCAAACAGCTTACAGACATTCACTGGCATACCAAGATATGACAATAAAATCCAAACCGCTTCTACTTAGTCAATTTACCTTCGTAGGTTCTAAACTAACAAGACCACAGGCTCGAGCTGCCACTCCACTACAACTTTGTGAAATGGCAAAGATCCCAACCGAATCCGGACCAGGCTGGCAAAAAGAACTTTTTCTTAGATGAAGAGATAATTAACAAATTTAGAAAATTCAAATCAAAACGGGGTATCACAACGAAATTCACAAAAACTATCCTCTAGATGCCAAAGGCCACCAATTTCTTAACAAATTAATTGCAAGGAACAGAAGAGAAAAAAAGAAAGAAAAAAAACCTTCATCCCAGGCATCTGGACCCAATCTACAGCAGTTCCTGTAGCCTTTGAAAGGAACTCTGTCAAAGTTTCCTCTGCAATTGATAGGAGTCTGCAAGGATCACAACAGAAAAACCAATTTGAGCAAAACTTCACCACAAAAGAAGCAGCTTCACTTCATGAAGTTCAGAATTACCCAGCAGGGTTACTAGCATCTCTCATGGTATGCTGAGGAGTGGTAACCACCGAATCACAACTAGCATCAGTAGTTGCTGCTGATGGCTGCAGGGAAAACAATAACATGTATAACAACTCAAACAACAAAAACAAGTAGGACTCACAATAAAAGCTACAACAGCAATTAACACATGACCAACATGCAAGAAAAACCACAAAACAGATCGGTTCTTCGCTCAAATTCTCCACATTTAGTACACATTCGTTTCATCAACGTTTTTTGTGCTTAAGAGCCCCAAAAGGTGAAGAATTGACAATCAGACAGAACACACAAACACACTTACAGTATGCAATTGCTGCCTCATAAAACCATTCTCACACACAAGCTGTGACACCTGCTTTTGCAACCGATCATTCTCCTCCATCAACAACTTGTTCATTGCAGTGAGTTTGCGGTTCACAGTCTGAAGCCTAGATGCCTCTTTTCTTTGCTTCTCCCTACACCTGCACACCATCCAAAACCTTCACATCTAAGAACCAAATTCAAAAAGAAAGAAGAGAGGGCCTTAAAATAGGGTTGATTTGAGTGACTCACCTACGGTTCTGGAACCAAACCTTGATTTGCTTAGGCTCGATGTTAGAGAGAATGGGGCACTCTCTGATCAATTGTTGCCTCCTCAGAGAACTAGGCTTAGGGCACTCAGCATAGACCCTTTCAAGAGCCTCAACTTGCTCAGCAGTGTACCTCACATACTTACCAGAATCTAAGTGCTTGTCAATGCTTCCACTGCTGCTACTTTCTCTGTGTTGAGCCACAGCCATAGCCATGCTTTCACTCACTCACTCTCAACAAAGGTAACACAAGAAGGAGAGAATAAAAAGGCAAGGTTGTTTGGTGTTGGTACTAGTAATTAGGTAAAGGGTGTGCCTTTACATAAGAAAACTTAACGGGGGCAACGTTAAAGGGGAGAGAAAAAGAGTGTGTATATTTTAGTGCAACCACAGTTATTGGTTGTTGTTTCTTCTTCTTCTTCTCTACCGTGGAACCAGCTCAGAGAATAAAAAATAAAAGGGAAGAGAGAGAGAGAGAAAGAGACTCTCTTTCATTGAGAAAAAGAAAAATTGCAGCGAATGGCTCCAAAAAAAATGTTAAACAGGAAACGCTCGTAAAAGAACCAGCTAAGATAAAACCAAACCGAACAGAACCCCCCACACCCCACTGACTGTCCCTTCTCGGCAGAAACCGAAAGATTGAATTTTGAAGGAACCCCACTTGTAGTTGTCGTGAGTTGAGCTCTAATTGCGGGGTTTTATTGGTGTTTTGTAGAGAGGTGAGAGGAATCAGGAAGGGTTTGAAAAGAAAGAGAAAGAGAAAGAAGGAGGGGCTTGAGGTAGAAGGAAGGAATAGAGAGGGGTTAAAGTTTCAAGAGGGTAAAGAAGAAGAAACCCTAAGAAGCATAAACATGTTGGAGTTGAATGAAGGGTGAGAGAGGGAATAAAGTGAGAGAGAGTGAGAAGAGAGAAGGAACAGAAGAGCACGAAGATCGAGAAACATGGGAGGGAGGTTTTCTTTATAATTTTCGGCGCATTTACGTCCTTGTCCCTGTTGCTGTTGTTCCTTTGATCTGACAGGATGGGGCCCACACTCCAGAGTGAGTCCTCACCAACTCTTTTCTCATTGTCAATTCCGAACCGGAGTTCAATATCCATGGGACATACATAGGATTGGGATCCTCTAACATTATTCTTATTGTTATTGCACAGAATATTTAATTAATCTCAATTAATTTTGTATTTATACTAAATTCATTTTAATGCTTTGTAATAAATCACTCTGTTCGTGCTTAAGACCTTTCCATTAATTCATGCTTTTAAAAAGATACTTAATTTAATTAATTATATTAAATATGTCAATTAATTATTAAAATTATTATTCACTTAATTATTTCTTATTATTATTTTAAAAAATAATTAAATAAGAATATGTATGAAAAAATGTTTAATGCATCTAAAAATTAAAATTAAAATCTTATAAAAAATAAAATAAAATTTTGAAAAAAATCTTTTAGTCAAGAACAAAGGGAGTAAGAATTAAAAAAATCTCTCTATCTAATGCTTTGAAATATTGGTTAAAAAATTAAAAGAGATTTTTTTATCAAAAATCATATAAAAAATTATACGATAATGTATTTTTGGTGTATTTAATAAAATATTTTTATTTTTATTTTTAGTTAGTTTCCTTAGCATTTGCCCCTAAGAATTACGAATCTTTTTTTATAAGAAGAACAAAATAAGCGAAGAATAAGGTAGATAAAAATAAAAAATTTAATTGTGCCTTTTTTATCTTCATTCAGTTATTTTAAATTAATATTTAATGTATGTATATAAATAACATTAAATTAAACTATCAAATTATTTTTAATTGTGATTTTTTATCTTCTAGCAATATTACTTGCGACATAACACCATTCGGCAAAAATCTTACGTATACCGTTATAAAAAAAAAAAATCTTAAGTATATTACTATTATTTTGTTAAGGCTAAAATATACATTTGATATCCCTATTTTCATAAATTCATGATTTTAGTGTCTCTCAATTTTATTGAGATATTTAATTTCCTAATTTTGAAAATTGAGGATTTTAGTAAGTTTGTCAATTTTCATGTGTTGACCGTCAAATTTAATATTGACTATGTTGATGTGTAATACATATATTTGGTCATGGTCAATAGGTTTGGTGCTTAATAACTGTGTAGTTAAATTAATGACTAAAAATTTAAACCAATGATAGATGAAACTGGGTGACCTAATTTGTGGAGGTGCATGACATCGATGAAATTGATAACACAGAGAGTTCAAAACTCTATTTCTAACTTAAACAAGTTCGATAAAGTTTGCGTTTCCTAAGACATCTCCTCCTCCTCTTCCTTGATGTTGTTTCCACTAACCTTTCAACCACAAACCCTAGTTGCAGACCCAACTTCATTTCCTCTCAACCTTTAAGTCACGACCCCATAGAACGTGGATCCAACTTCGTTTTTCCCAAACTCTCTTCCCATAACATTCACTTATAGAATCCTAAACACTGATCGAACTGTAACCTGGCTTTAGAAATCTCCAATTTTGTATGACAATAATCCCAATTCTTAAAACTTACCCATCAATGATAAAATCAAACTGTAACCTTTAAGTTCAATTAAACTTTATTTTATATTAACTGAATTCATTCAAAATAATATGATAAAATAATTTTAATTCAGACTATTAAAATACATATAATAAACTATTTATCCATATATTGATAGGGTTAAAATGCTTGTCGTCGTTATTTGAATGTCTGATATTTTATTTTATTTTCCACTTTTAGATTTTGAATATGGGGTATTTGGAGTTGGAAGCCAAGGACCAAGAGCATGATTTTCAGTTTCAAAATTGTGTTTGAGGCAAAAATAATTTTGTCAATCAATTATGATCATTATTTTTGTGTTTATTTTACTTTTATCATTAGATTTGTATTAAAACACGTGTTATAATATTTCTAACTACAAACCAAACATGTATGGATTTTTTTAGATATTATGGTTCATTTAATTATATTAGAAATGAATAAAAAAACACTATTTGTTTTTCATTATTTTTATGCAATATTTAAAAAATAAATAAAACAATATGATATCTTCAGAACACCAACGAAAACACAAACTACACAAAACATTCTTCTCTCAAATGAATTAAACTTTCGGCCTGCATCGGTTTGAAAGAGAAGAAGAAGAAGAAAAAAAAAAGATTTTAAATATATAATGTAGAGAATGTTATATTTACATTATTTATGTGTATAATCATTGTAGATTTGGATACAAATGAACCTTACTTTGAGAAAAAAAATGGCACATTATAATTCTTTGAGGATAAAAAAATAAATGAATTTTTCTGCAGGAATGAAATCTAAAATTTGCCCATTTCACAAGAACGAAAAACCTTCATCCTAAAAAAATAATGAAAAAATTATTTTAGTCTTGTTTTTATTCAAATAAAATATCAAAGATATTCTATTTCAAAATCCTAATTGTTTGTTAATATCATAATACTATATAACACAATATTTGTATATAATAAAATTCTAAAATAAAATTAAATAATGCTATTACTTTTCTACTATTTTATTTATCGGCCAATTTTAATTGTTAATTTTTATTATTGGAAAAGATTCGACCCCTCAACATCTCAGTCTCCAATTATTTATTTAACTACAAAATCAACCTTATAAATTATAATTTTCTACCATATTAATTATAAAATATAAATATAATTTTGACTCACAATTTTTTTATTGTCCGTATTGACTCAAAATTAATCAAGTAAATCTAAAATCTGTTTATTTAAATTTCAAGTTTTTATTTAATGTTTTTTAATTATAAAAAACTAGTTTAAGCTTAGGCATATAACAAAACATATTCATTTTGAGACTTTTTAAAAAGTTTCTATGTATGTATGTATATAAAGATAGAAATAATAGGTGCTTTCCTGCAATTTTTTATTTTATGAAGATTTTTTTTTATCAAAGCTAATAAGCCCTCAACTGCTACACACATATAATAAACAAGGGGAGAAAGGTCACTTGCCGAATACCTATCTCCAATACAATGTGTCTAGCAGGTTCATGATTAACAAGAATAATATAATTAGTGTATCCACACACATTAAGTTAATGCACAGTTAAATTCAATAAAACAATACATGTTAGTTATATATCATTAAGTGCATTGATCAACTAACGTTAATCTAATTTAACCAATGATATTGAGTATGAATCATGGATATGTAACAAAAAAACAATGTATGTTTGTATTCTTAGAATAGTCACAAACATTTTTAATATAAAATTGATTTTAATTTTAAAAAAATTACGAACCCTTCATTTTCTCTATAATTCTCTTTGAAACTTAAACAATGAAGGTATGTTTCATTTCACTGTTTTCTATTTTAAATATGAATAAAATATAGGAGTGAAGCATAAAATATATTTAAATATTTTTTATTTTAAAAAATAAGAAACATAAGTCTCATATTTAGAAATATTAAAAACAAGGGAAAAAATGGTTTTTACTTTGGACCCATAATGATGGTCTTAATGGTGAAGTTTGAAAATTTTGTATAAGGTTTTAGGCTTAATTTTTGTTGTTGTTATTTATTATTAAAAAAAGGTAAACCTTCATTATAATTATCTATTTTTGTCTTTATTAGTTTTTTTCATATGTATTTTGTAGGTAATTATGTTTGAAATATTAGTCAATATTAAATGTAAGTATTTATCTTATTAAAAATTTAATCTTTAATTCGTTATATTATGACATTACGAGAGATCAATTTCTTCTATCAAATCCAACTCTCATTAATTTTCTTACAATTATATGTGGCATGACGACACTGCATGAAAACACTGTCTCTATAATTAATATTCAGGCCTTATTATTATTGTGATGTGACTATGACTAACACTCAAGACTTGAAAACTTAATAACCGTCGAATAAGTATAAGTATCACAAACATATTCAAATGTCCTTCGTTTGTATTATTGCCACCACTGATCCTTTGTGGCATTGAGTACTCTACCAAGCAACAAGGTCATAGGTGTATGTATCCAAAAAATAAAATACAGGAAATCACAATAAATATATTTTTAAATGTTTACTTTTTTAAAAAGTGTTTTTAAAATATAAATAAAACCAAGTGGGCCATACATTTTTCCTAATAACCTACTTAATTACTTTCATCCAATCTCTTAGAATATTGTAAGAAGCAAACATAATTGTTTTTGGTTGAACGTTGGTTTGAGGATCCTGGAACGAAAAAAAAAAACATGCCATCATACATGAAGTTTAAAAGAAATTATTATTACATGGTGTGATCGGGATAATTTATTTAGAGGTTAGTTAAATTTGTCTTGAAGCATAAATAGTACTTATGTAAGTATTTGATAGAATTTATGAAAATACTCGTTATAAAATAGTTCTAACTTACAACTTACATGGAATTTGTTTAACTACATTTCTCTTTCAATTGTAAAAACATCTCTATTTTAAGGAATTGTAAAAACATCTTATATCTTATATACAACTACAAGTGTTTATAGTTTATATGATAAACACTTATTCAGTAAATACTTATTTTAATTATTTATTCAAACACATCATTAATGATTTATTTACAGAATTTGTATTTTTTTTACGAAATAAGTAAATAAATATTTAAAACTATTAATGACAAGAAAGATGTTTCGAACTTTAAAGCATGTTCATTGTACTTAACCAATCAACACTTTCAGTCAACATATATCTTATATATTTCTTAACTATTACCTGGAAGAATAAGGGATTAGTTAATTTTTTAAGTTTTTATCCTTATTACATTTCAAATCACGGTCAAATTTGGAACTTTGGAGTCAATTCAATCAACATATTTATGCATCAAAGCTATGTTTACTCGTTACTTGGAAAGGAAACGGAGCAATATAAACTATAAAGTTATTCAGAGATAATGGAAATGGCAGTCTGGAGATTCTTCAGATAACGTAAGGACAATTTCATATTACAAAATATGAGGGACCATACTTCCACTTCAATGAATAACAATAAAATAATGCACCCTACAGTTTTCCATGTCTTTTTTTATTGTTTAAACATGAAAGAACCAAGTTAAGAGAAGATAAAAATCAGATTGAAAATGAACCCTTCCTTCAACGTTTCTCAAAGTTTTGAAGACTTTAAGTCGAGTCTAATTCTGAACCCAAATTTATTATTCATCATTAATTATCGGGTAAATAATCATTTATATACTACAATATTAATAAATTTATAATTGAAAAATAAAAAAATTTAATTTAATTTTCAAAATATAAAAAGTGAAATAAATTCATTTTACTGTTAACTTTCATTCGTTAATATTAGAAAACTCATTCACATAACACGTAGAAACAAAAATGTCAAAAAATTTATATTCACGTGGACATAGAAATTAAAATTATTAACAAATACATCCCTAATTTAATAATTTATTCATATTTTCGTCCTTCAATTATATAACTTACTAACAAATATATCTACAAAATATATAAACATTATTAGTTGACATCAATAACAAGACACATGCACCAATAATATATTAGACTTAAAAGTTTCTAATATTGTCATTATAAATAATTATTATAATATATTATAATTATAATTATATTTATAATGTTAATTTATCACACAATAATCAAGACTCGAGGAGGCAAGACAGAAATAGGTTCTCAAATAAAAATTAATTTATCAAACCTTAAATGGATCATCTACAAGTAGAAGAAAACAAACATAAGAGATATAAAAATTAGAACTATAATGCTTTAATAGATTCTCTGCTCGGTTAGTAAGCACTTATATATTTATAATAGGTGTCAAAGAAAAAAGTGAGACTTATATGTCACTGAAAGTATAATCTGATGACATATATTATAATTATATAGTTGGTCAGAGCGGGAAAATTATAAAAAATATTGTAGTCATGGATATTAGACCTCTCATATTTATTTTCTTTTACTTATTTATAATTTATTTAAGATTTAACAAACTGGTTTTTTTTATTTGATAATTTACCCCTACCTTGCCTCCTATTAAGTTTTCATTTCCCTATGATAAGTTAACATTATAAATATAATTATACATTATAATAAATATTTGCAATAACAAAATCAGAAACTTCTAAGTCTAATGTGATGTTGGTACATGTATCTTGTTACCGATATAAACTAATTAGGTTTTATATATTTCGTGAATATATTTATTAGTAAGTTATATAATTGAAGATCGAAAATGTCAATAAATTGTTAAATTAAAAACATATTTGTCAATAACTTTAGTTTTTATATCTATGTGAGTATTAATTTCGTGACATTTTTATTCATGCGTACTACATAGACAAATTTTCTAATGTTAACATACGAAAGCTAACCATAAGATGAATTTGTCACTTTTTACATTTTGGGAACTATTTTTTTTATCTTTTAAAAGATTAATTTTTCACGTTTCATACTTTTAGAAACAAAAATGATTATTTACTCTTGAACATTTTAGTTTTGTCTTTATTATTATTTTTTAAATGAAGTTGGCACTAATAATCTTCCGGCGCCGACCACACCATCGGCGTACGTTAGTCATGATCGGTGAGATTTTTAAATAAGATAAAAAAGAATTGATTGAATATCCACCAATAAAAGTAGGTGTGTATGCATTATTATATACAAAAAGGAAATAGAAAAATAGTTTATGACGTGTCATTTCTATGTTGTGACTGCTTTTGGCATGCGCGAAAAGTAGTGTCACGTGCTTCCCATAAATTCAATACTAAGATGCACGGCATATTGATAATTTGATATAGGTATCGTAGATTAACACCAGTTATTATTTGTTGTTTCCTCATTATACTCAATAATTAATCCAACTTTTTCTATTATAGCATCGCAAGCAACAACGAGATAACATAAAATTTCTGCCTTTTAACACACCAAGTCGAAATTAATCTTTTGGATTATGATTGTATATTTGGGTAGTCTCATTAAATATTTGTTGCTGTGAGTATGATCTTGTGTATGCTGATCGACCTCAGAACTGCGTGCAGCTGCAAAAATAATCAAAATATACACGGTCTGTTCAGGCATACACCTGACCAATCTCTTATTATTTTTTGTTTTTTGTCTTTCATGAATAAAAAAATGGTTTTGGTCTAGTTGCCCAAAAATATTAGAATTGTATAATTATTTTGTAAAAATTAGGTATGCAGCTAGCTTAATCAATCTTATGTTTAAGTAATAGGTATACAGTTAGATTAAATATATAGAAAGAGAATTTTTGTCATCCATCTCATTGGACTCGACTGATACACCATTGTATTTACTAGTGGATACTTAAGGTTGATACCATAAAAGGTTATAAATAAAGATAAAGACTTATTTACACAACAAACTTAATGCATATTTGAATTAATTTATTTTAAAATATTTATTATATTTTTTAGAGAATTTAAGATATACAAGAATAATCGGTTATTGAAGTAAGATCCTCTACTTAACATAAGTTGGTCTTGCTGTTATGTTATGTACCGAAATCTACATCCTGTTAATCACATTAAAAAGTCAAACCCTCTATTTTAATAAACAAAAACACAAGAATTAAAAGTGTCTAAAGTTAAAATCATCTCACGATCCTGTCCTGTGCATATATATACAAGGCAATTCGGTGGTGGTGAATGAATTGACACCATATAAAAAACACTTTATATTACAAACAAAAGAACAAATATGGACGCTAAAGAGTCTTTGAAAATGTACAAAATGACAGAAATAAACAGAGAAATTTTGACATATCTATCTACATAGTTAAAAAATACATAAATAAAAACTATATAGTCAAGATCTTTGTTCGGATATGATAAGAAGGGAGGGAAACTTGGGTTGAACATCCACCGAAGTTTTAAAGAAGAGAAAGATTTTTCAAATATGCTGCATGCGACTGTGTTAAATTTTATTTTAATGTAAGTCATAATAAGTAATTTGTTTGAGTGAAATTAGACATTTAGACTTGATTTTCTTAGTTAAAATATTGAGTTTGAGTTTTATGAATAAAATATATGATTATGAGGAAAAAATTATCTTTAAAGATGATCATCAAATTTTTTAACGAAAATTAATCATTACTAAAATTAGAGTATATACTTTACATCAATTCAATAATATGATAACAAGAAAAAAGAAAATCCATTGCAAGCATGCCAATGACAAAAACCCATGTGGAAAATAGGAATTGAGAAGAAAAAAAAGGTAAAAGAGAAAAATTGACTTCCAACATGGGAAAAAAGTCCCTTCATGCTTCCATGGTGTTGTCGGCATTATTTGGGTGCAATGCAATCAGTTCATATTTTTCCTTTGGTGTGTGAAAGTGAAAAAGAATCGTTAATATATGGACAACACTTTGTGCCTCATGATGTGCATCTCTCATGCCCTCACACCACTATTCAACTACTACACCAAATTCAATTATATATATCAGTAGTGCTTAAATCCATTTTGTTCTCCAACCACAATACCCATTTAATCACCAACATATCAATTGATCACGTCTTTTCCATAGTTTTGGAACAACTTTGGGCGTGCAATGATGACCTTTTTTTTCGTGTTTCTAATTTTATTTTTTTGAAGATCAATAATTCATTCCGAGGCTAGACTCAAACCATAGTTTTCTAGAATATATGTGGCAGAGTAAAAAAGTTTAGAGTGATTATTTTAGAAAAATAAAAATACAACCATTCTTAATTTGGATGTTTTTTTCTTTCTGAACACGTATTTTAAACTTCCACTTCATCACAATTAATCATTAAACTTTCATTATTGTTACAATGGGTCTTTTTGTTCACTATTAATAGGAGTTTAGAAATTAACTAAGAGTAATTTAACACCAAATCAGTAGTGTGGTCTATTTTAACGATAATAAGATGTTAATGATTAAGGTAATTATATGTTTTTTTCTCTCTCGTAATCTTATTTAATGTCTAGATTTCATAGATAATGAGATGAACACATAATTACTTTAATTTAAGTAATATTAATTGAAGAAGTCTTTCACCGTAAGCATAAATTCATTTGAAAATCAAATTTATTATTTATTAATAAACATTGAAGAAAAGAAAACTATATTACAGATCAGGATATTTGGAACATATGACTGACTTATTTGCTAAGCACAGAAGGGGTGAGATACAAGACATGGTTGGAAATAAGTTTGATTTGTTGTTTTGTCAACTTAGAGAAGAACAAGCACAGTTAGGGTGACCTAAGAATGGGTATATAATTTTTTTATTTTCCCTAAATATATAGTACAATCAATGGTGTATGATGAGATAAACAAAGTCAAATGGGAATATTTTTCTTTTCTAAACTTTACAATGATGGGATTAACATCCTTCCACTTTGTCCCCCTCTCCTTCTGTGATTGTTCCATCTTTTGTGCTTTCTTTATGATTTTAATTGATGCTTCTCTCCTTCTTTTTTCTTCTAATTCCCAATGGGTGGAGGGTTCCCATCCCATTTTGCTTTTCTCATAGGAAAGGAATATAATATACCCCCAGGGCCCCCACCCCCCCCCCCCCCCCCCCTCCTCTCTCTTTGGGCCCCATTCTAGGTCCAATCATGTGGGCCCACCCTGTCTGGGCCGGCTCCATCCACACACCCTCATCCATTTTTTTTTCTTCCTTTTAAAAAAAAAATGGTTTGTTGCGTAAATTAATAGAATGCTGAGGTGGCCTTGCTTTGAGGGGTTGGTGTCGTTGAAGTGGAGACTTGGTCCCACACAAGTCAGCCACTTTGACACACAGTGAATCTCTCACTGACCTTTGCTTGAGTGGCACACTTATTATTGTCATTATCATACCCTCTCTCTCTCTCTCTCTCTCTCTCTCTCTCTCTTTGTTTTCTCACATCATTTCACCCTCCCATGCTCTGTTCCTTTCACCATAAAGCTTTAACCCACATTTGGATAAAGATGCCATTGCAGGGTCTTGGTGGTTAAGGGTGTTGCCTAAGCAAAACTATGTACTTGGTTTCAATCCATACATACCCCTACCCGATTTTATCCCCACTCCCCCATATATATCTACAACAACACTCCTAGGCGTGGCATCTTCTAATTTGTAGGATAAATTATTGTATGCTCTGAAAAATACTGTACATATTAATTTATGATTCTAGTCGATCTTCATGTAATATCTTAGCAACTATTTAAGCCACATTATTAATTAATTTGAAATTTTCAATACATCCTTCTTAAATGTGAAATTTTGTAGAAATAAGCATTTGTCAATGACCTAATAGGTTAATAACAATTTACTAGAATAAATTCAGAGTACCATTTTAGAAATTATTTTTACCATATCACTGATCAGCACAAGGTTTCCAATATAATATGTAATAAAAAATTCAATTTACATGGAGAGATGTACTAGAATTATGGAGACATGATATCATACATGAAATCATACAATAATTTTCAACTCCAAGACAAGCAAATTAAAATGATATTTCTATAACTACCAGATTTGGGCCCCTAACCTGCCATAAAGAGCAGTATAATTAGGCCAAGGTTAAAGGGATCCATTAGTCACTTCAAGAGAATGTGATCAATGGTCACCAATGCTTGGCAAGAAATTAAAAACCTCAATATATACTGCTGCAGCACCACCAGAGGTCGCTGTAAGGGGATTGTCTTATCCTTTTATCTTTTTTGCACTCTTCCTATTTGAAAACTTGTTGGTGGTATACTCCAATGTGGCATCTTATTGAATTTCCTGTTCTTACGTACGTGGTAATGTCCCACCAATAAAAGGTTACCATTCAAGGTCCAAACAAATTGGCATGAATTACATTTCAAGAATCGTATCTGTGATATATGAGATGACTATAGGACTATGCGAGGGATCCGTGGACAGTTTTACCTATATATATACATATACTTTGTCCTTATCTGTTATATATGATGGAGTGTCAAAGATTTTACTATGTAATCCTTTCTTAATACTCCTCTACTATGTCTTGCCTTAGTGAGTGATTCACATTTTTTTTTCATAAAGTAAGACATAAATGTTGGCTCCATCATATGCAAGTATAATAATAATCTCTTTCTACTAGTGATCACTCCCCCATCATTTTCTATGAACTTGTTAAATATGCAAAGTGGGATAACGTCGTACAAGCCACTTAACAACCTTAACTTCTTTGTCCTAATGGAAACCAATCAAGTTGGAGATAGAAAGAAAATTCCCCTCATACATCAAAATTCTAAAGCCAGCTACTATAATTTTGATGGCCATCATTATTGTATGCCAATTAAGAACGAAGCTAGTAGCCAAAAAAGTGAGAAAAAAAATAGAAATAACTTGTGAACAAGGTTGGTTACTTAAATGTTGTCTTATATGCAACCAATGAATTGGTTTTGATGCGTCTGCATCAAGTTTTGATCCCTATTGGCTTTAGATTCTTATTCTTCTTGGCCTCAGCCTCAGGTACCCCACTCAAGATAGTCAAAAGATAAGAAGGTAAAGTACTATCTACGAGGAATAAATTAATTAGTTCAAATTTGGTAGATAAGAACCAAACAATGGAATATCATGAATAATAATAAGTACTAGTATGTGATTTAACAATCAATATAATATTAAATATATTAAATGATTGATAAATAATCTTATTCTTTAAACATGTAATCATAGATTTAATTTCTGACTCATGTTTATAAAAAAAAAATTTATAAAAAAAATCAATTCAATATCGTAAGAATTAGTCATTGATTATAGACTAATGGATACTCTGATTTAAAAAGAAAAGTGATTTAACAAATTTCACACAGATAAAAATAAAACAAGGTTCCAAGGCAATAAATGAATGAGAATAGGCAGTTATACGTTTTGGGAATCTTTGAACTCAATAATGGCACACATTTGCAGTTCTGATTGTAATGTTTTTAGAAAAGAGGACCCTGGCTCATAATAATCATGATCAGCTTAAAATTCTGTTCAATTCAAACAAGCATTAAACAAACACCAACTACCACCCCATGAGTCTTTCTGCACTTCCATTTAAGGCTGGGACACAGAAAAAAGAAAGGTTACAGATAATTAGTGTAAGGTTCTGCTTGTTTTGTTATGGAAGTTTGAGTTAACACCCTTTCTTGTCACCAATATTATGATCAGATTGTTCCATTTAAGTGAAATTTGATTTCTTGTTGAATAGTAGTTCATCAGGGCTACACAGGAAGGTCTTGTAAATCAACCACAGGGGATGAAAATGACTTGACGAGTTAGGATGGCATTTCATGTGGTTAATGTGATTTCACATTTGAACCACTCTTAAAGAGTGCTTGTTTCAACTCACTGAGAACAACGTGGCAAAGATACATCAGAAAAGAAAATGTGGCAATGAAATTTCTATTCTCTCGACAAAAGGTAAGGTGGATCAGTGCCAGGAAGGTCTATGGTACTATTCTAGCATCCGTGATCTTCCATCTTTACCTAAATAATCTTGAGGTTTTCTCCTTCTCCAATATAAACAATAATAAGAGATTAATTTTGATGCCTATAGAGTATAGAATTATACAATAAATTAATTAAAATTATTTTATATATAATTTTAGAGTAATTATTATAACAACCATAATAATTTAAACATATACTTAAAAATAGAGTAATTAAAAATAAGAAGATTTTTATGAAGAAATATGGTATTTAATGTTATTAATATAACCTTCCCATAAGTTTTAATAAAAATATTTTATTTATTAATTTCATTAATAAATATAGTTCAGACATTTATAATAAAAAATCAAATTATATCAATGCAACTTAAGCCAAATTATATCATTTAATGGTTTTAAATTAGATATTTTTTATATCATAAATCATTGTTGTATTGACACCTTGTTTCACATAAATCATATTTTTAATATTTTATATTAATCCAAAAATAATTAATATCCTGTTTATATACATCAAAATTGACATAATATATTTTTTTTAAATATATCAAAATATGAATAATATAATTACTTGTTATTGTTTAACTTTTGCAAAATATACATAACACAGTCAAAAGTAATATAATTATAATTCAATGTTAAATTGGTAAATTTTAAATTTCATAATTGATGTAAATACATAATTTCTTAATAAAAACAATAAATTTATTTCAACCTAAAAAACCCTACCTCAAAGGCTCAAACTATTAGGTTTTGAATTGGATTGGACTACTGGTCAAGCTGATGTCATGACCTTCAAATGAAGTAACTTTTCAAGTACTATGATGGAGAACTAATAGTCAAGCCAAAAGTATAAAAATCATTGGTTGAAATTCATTTTGGTTTTATTACTTAAACTATACTTTTTTAATCTCAGTATTTCATATTTTTTATGTTAAATTTTAATATTTGTAAATGAGTGATAACCTGTTAAGTAATAAAGTGATAGATTAATGAATTATCTTGTCACAAATTACTTAGTAACAATATATATGACAGATTAACAATGAGTTACAACTGATTATTAGTTACAAATCACTTAATAGATCTCAATGACGA
This sequence comes from Glycine latifolia, assembly GCA_013407115.1. Lineage (NCBI taxonomy): Eukaryota > Viridiplantae > Streptophyta > Magnoliopsida > Fabales > Fabaceae > Glycine > Glycine latifolia. Next base: position 13,039,547 of record CM023951.1, on the reverse strand, counting down.
CAAATACTAAAACCAATAATAAAAAAATGTGGATACTAAAATCGAAAAATGATAATTTAGATAATAAAATCAAAATAATCTATTTTATAAACAATACAGTTATTTAAGCCAAAATCACGTGCATTATTGGGAAATGGAACGAGAAATAGGTAAGTAATTCTTAAGAATATATATATATACATATTATAATCAAATATTATCATGATTGTTTGTTTTAAATTTTATTAAAATTAAATAACAATAAAAAAATCAAATTATTTATATTTTATTATGTTTTGAAAAACATATGCTATGTCAATTTTAATTTATACAAATTGAGTATCACATAATTTTGGATTGATATAAAAAAATTTACATATAATTTTTGTAAAAAAAATCAATTTAACAATGGATTTTGAGATAAAATTATCTCATGGTTGACTGATATTATAATTAGTTAGAGTTATATCGGTAATTTGATCCTTCTCTAAACATAGAGTTAGACAAATGGATAAATGGGTAGGTAGATTCAATTTTTTTACTAGGTTTAATGATTTATTCAAATCTACATATGATGCTAAGGTAATTTGTTTATTTATACTGATAGGCCTTTGGTTTATTTGGTTGAAAAGTTTATTGACTAATTTGCAAGTGTTATCTAAAACAAATTCTTTAAATAGATTTTAGACTCCTCTTGTACTGGTATTTTTGAGATTTTTTAAAATTTAACATGACATTTCTCTTTTTTCTATTTTTACATTAACTTCCTTGATAGTTTAAAAATACTACACAGAGACCCCTTTATATTTTACACTAACTTCTCTTAATTGTTTGAAAAATATTATAATGTGAATCCATGTAAGAGATGTTGTTGTTAACCTATAAAAACACCTGCTTATCATGTAAAATTAAAAATAATCTAAAAAGACGTTCGTGTAATTTACTTATTTATTCGTAAATAAATGTGATCATATTAAACTTTTATACTTAAGAATCTGATAAGGTTAAGATACATTAAATTCTATTTGATGATCAACATTAAAAAAATGCACTTGACATTAAATCTTATTAAACAAAACTTATTAATTATTAATTTTTTTTCAAAGTTAGGTATTAATTCATGAGACCAATCTCTCTAGACATAAAGATCACCAAAGTATTTTTTTTTTGCAACAAAATTTTGTCCATATGCATGATTAGCCTCAAACAGTATAAACTTTTTTATTATTATTAAAAATAAAAACTAAAAATCTAAGTCATACAACTATTTATGTTCTTAGTTCACATAAGTTTAATTAATGACATTTAATCATCTTAATTTTTTTAATTGTACAACTTACATACAGTAAAAAACTGTACAATTTAAATTTCATGTATACAAATTTCATCCGATACTTAAACAAAAATACAATAACCATATATTATTTTAAACTTTATCAAAGAACAAATGTACAAATATATAAATAGAATATATATATATATATATATATATATATATATATAATGAAATCATTATTTTTATTCTTAAATAATTATTTTTTATATTTTCTTTACAAATCAATGATAGATAATACCTCTATTACATTTCTATTAATATTGAATGAAATTTTGGGATGAAGGACTTAATTTTGAATTGGCAAACTATAGAGACAAATTTTAAGTAATTAAAATTAGCATACCAAAATATTGCATAGGCTAAAAATGTAGGGCTAAAAGTATAATTAAACCACATACACACACATGGCATATATTATGAAAACATTTATCATTTTAAAAATGTAAAAACAGAAAATCTAGATAATATAATCATATATAAGTACTCGAGATTATAAAAAAAAGTGATTAAAATATACTTTTTATTTTAAAAAAATACTAACAACAAATTCTCTAACACTATTCTATTTTTGTTTAAATTCATGAGAATCTACAAAATTATAAATGAGACTAAATAAGTATAACCACAAAGTTTGATAATTATCAATAGACTTCAAGTAACAATAGATAGATATTGTATTAAAAAATGTGTTGGTAACAAATTTTTTAATCTTAGGCCATTCATTTGCTAATCTATTTTCATTTCTTATAATAACCACGTATTCTTGTTTTTAGCACAACTCCGTACTTGTTGCATCAAATTTTCTGTACAAGTACACTTTCAATTCAATAGTTCGACATAAATTTATTATTATATTTATGATTTCTCTGATTTAACATCAACCCATCGAAAAACACCTGACAACTTCAGATTAAAAAGTTGGAAAAGTTACTGAACTTAAGAAGATCTGATTATGCTCAGATAGGTCCATTGATATATTAAGCACAGTGACCTAAGATGCATATAGATGACCTGAGTCTAATGTATTTCATCACTGAGACTTGTGGCAATGAATGAGGCCTCTTTGTGAACGAACTAACAAGGGGGGTACTGTCCACCTTTTCATTTCAACAGAACAGACAGATCTCAAATGATGCCCAAAAGAAACACAGAAAGCCCCAATTGCCTTGCTGAAATAAGATTGATGGTCGATGAATATGTATAATACGATAATATATATGACTAACATTCATAAAAATTAAAAAGGGTAAATTATATGGTAAACCGCTCTTGAATTTCACAGATATTTGGACTGCAGATGCTAACCGGCACCAACAGTCGCATTTTAACAGGACAAAAGGAAGGGATGACATTACGTCACTCATAATAACATGAGAAGCAAACTCCACATCATCATAAAATCATGACCACATTCTCATGGATTCAGACCTTACTCCAATGAAACATCAGATTTTCAGCTGCTCCAAGCTCTGCAATGTCTCAGGTTCAGGTGGAATGTTCTCAGTCTTGGTCTCTGTCTCCAGAGTTTTAGTCGGCAGTTTGTCTTCCAGGCTAGGGGCACTAATGGTTGGTGGTTCGTCTTTTCGGACGGGAACAGGTTCGTCTTTTGGGATGGGAACAGGTTCATCTTTTCGGACTGGTGGAGGTGGAGCAGCAAATACCGGAACAGCTTGCCGAATAGTGACCGGAGGAGCAACTCGTACATGAGGAGCTCGTAGTACTTGATGGGATACAGCAGCTGCTGCTGGCGGTGGTGGTGGGGAAAATACAGGTATTGCAGTCCTTATTGTCACCGGAGGTGCCATCCCTTGACAAGGCCTCATTTGTCTAATGGGAACATAAGGTGCTGCTCCAGCTGCAGGGAACTTAGAGCGACGGATTCCTCGGCTATCTGGTGTAGCAGAAAGTTGTGGCATCACAGAATTGTCGCTGGAAGCTGGTGCCGGAGATGCTGCTACTAGATGCCTGCTTCGATGAGCTCCCTTTTGGCAAATTAAGGGAAGAATCTTTGATGTGGTGGCAGGAGGAGGCTGAGGACTGGTTGGCCTGGGATTTTGAATCTGAAACTTCTTTGGAAATGGAACTGGAGCATTTGAATTTGACATTGAAATCTTTTCCTTCAGTCTGTAGTTCAGCAAGGCCCGTGCTATAGTGATCTGTTCTAGTTCGTCATTGCTCTCGGGTTCAGTTGAAGACCTTGCAGTTTCTTTTGCCACTGCCAAGTAAAAGTACTATTGTTTATTCATAGTTCATCATTTCTATATATCTCAAGACCATAGTTGTTAATGACGGATAATAGCACACAGCAACCAGCCCGAAAACTAAAAAATGACCAGTGTACTTAAAAATTATGGATACAGGATATAAAATTTGTACTACACATATAAACACTCAAAAATACCAAAACTAGAGAAATATGATTAATTCCTATGAGTTATAGTCTACACGCACAATCACACTCAACCTAAGGCACAATATAGTCATTATCAAATGCAGCAAAATTGAAGAAGGAAAGTGGGCATGGGTGGAACTAGAACAATGGCTGGGGATAACAATTGTCTAACAAGTTTGGGTGCTGCTGATCTGTCCATGTACTCATGGGAAAAAATAGTCAATTGGCTAACAAGTATAATCAGATAGAAATGAAATATTGTATCTAGAAAAGTTCGTGGGAAGCAAAAGTGACAGAGCAAAGACCTAATAACATAGACTGGACTGCCCCCCAAAAGGGAAGCATAGACCGAAAAATTCTTGAGCTTCTGGAATATATTTGGAAAAAGAATTGGAAGACAACTGAGGTGTGACAGGTCAAGCATTTTTCTATAGATTTTGTGTGTGTTTGGTTCAGCTTCATTTGGAAAACTAATCACTTATTCTTGTCAACTTCCAGAGAGAACTTTTGGAAAATAAGCAATTATTTCCCCAGATTTAAGTCGAACCAACCATGCTAGAAAGGATTCTAACCATAAAACAGAAATTACGTTCCTAGAGTTGCCAGTGCTATAGTTGCATTTCTGTGTCCAAAAGGCAGTAATATCAACTACAATTTGCTCAAAACATAAGCAAAAAGTCATAGACAGATAGATAATAATTTAAAGCAGCCACAGGACAACACACCCTGCATTCGTCACAATAGCAGTGTGATTTGCTGCTATCATGTAGCCCGCTTAAAACTTGCTTGGACAAAATGGAGACAAAGAAAGGTAGTTTTGAGAGGCGTATATGCAGGTAAAATCATCTGGCACATAAGTCTTTTAAAGAAAAGTCACATGGGCAAGGATAGATAATTGCATTGAAGATGGTCTTGGCCTTTACCACGGAATGTTCGGTAGAAACGGAAGTGCACTGCCTCAGCAGTCCCATTACCATGAAAAATTCAGTGTAGCCCACTTGCCACATTCCTTGCAAGAATTAGAAGAACAGGGCTGGACCGGGATTTACCACAATTCCCTTTTATGGTATTTTGAAGCCCATATTCATACAACAAATTAATGTAAAGTTCCATATCATTTCACACGAAAGAAAAACATTCAGACAAAAAAAGCTAGCTAGCCACTCACATTGCTTTAGAGAAGACCATGCTGCCATAGCTGCATTTTTCTCCGCTTGTTTCTTATTCTTGGCAGGTTCACCAGTAAACATGATTCCAGCTAACTCTACTGTCCCAGTAAAAACAGGTAAATGTCCTAACCCTGACCTGAATGTAAAATACTGGGGCAACGGCGCCCCTACCCTCTGTGCAATTTCCTGCAAGAGGTTCTTGTACACTCCCGTTTCATCCTAAAAATTAATATACAGTATACACATAAACATCAAATCGCCAAATTACACAATTACCACATACCAAGAAAAGCTATTAGATAAACACCTTCACATACAGAGTCAACAAAGACTTTAAGCATATATTTCCAGACAAAATGCTTCTAAATGTGCATGAAATATTCAAACAGAGGAAAGAAGAGAGTAAGTGTTCTTGGTGAATCAAACAATTTATGTTTACAAAAAAGTGCAGTGTCAGCCACGAATATTCACAACAGAAGAGTGAAAAGTTGAAGCACTTTTTAAAGAAACAAATCTCACGATCTCATTCACAGCACGGAATCAGTTTCTAATAAACAACAATTACTCAAATTAGCTTAAAAAAATTTGCACAAATAATAATCCCAAATTCAAAACCAAAACCCTTCCACTACAAACAGCATTGCACATTAAACGAAGGAAACGGCAAGGGGTACTTCGGTAATTCCATATGAAAAAAGTAGTGAGAGAGAGAGAGAGAGAGAAACTCACGAGGATCCTGGCGGCGAGGGAGTGAGAGGGAGCACGGTTGGAGAGGGAATTGAGAGCGACCTCGGCGGCGGAGTGCTCCGCCTGACGGAGCGTTGAACAGTAGTGAGGACTCTCGAAGATCTCGCCGTTAAAGTTCACGGTGGCCTTGAAGCGCGGCGCGTGATCGGGACCTTCCCGAATGCAAGTGTACGAAGGCAGGTTGAAGCAGCTCCGCTGTGCCAGCTCCTGCAGCTGGTTCTTATACATTTTCCCCACTCTCTCACTCTCTCTCTCTCTAACTCTCAAAACCGCACTTTCTTTCTCTCTCTAGAAAAGTGACCGGTCCCACCCTGATCCGCCGCAAAATCTCACCGGAGAATCACCTCCGGCCAAATCGAACCTCTCTCTCTCTCAAATTTAGAGTTCTCACCTTCGCAAATCAGAGCAAAAAAACAACAAACGAAAACAGAAAACGCGCGTGCAGTTACAGCACCGGCACGGAGAACAGAGAAGAGAGAGAAAGTTAAGAAGAAGAACAAGAAGGTGGAAAAGAAAGATAGGACTTACAACAACAAGTACATTTATTATTTTGTGATTATTATGTTAGTAATAATAATAATAAATTAAATTGCAGTAATAACAATAATAGTATTATTATTATTTTTTTTTGAAAATTGAGAAGGGTTATTTATTGCTATGGTGCTGGGAGTCAACTCAAAAAACGCTTGGGTTGCATGGGATGTGATATTTTCCCTGGATTTTCTAATGGTGTTGTTCAGGGATGCTAATCTGGCTTTTTTATCAACTCAATTTTATTTTTTTGGAAAGAAAATATCTTCATAATCTAAAGTTATGAAACTAACTCAATGTTTAAAGATAATCAAAATAAATTTTATCTTTTTTAATAAAATTTTATTCATATATATTATCAAGTTAGAGAACCAAATCTCTATCGATATATTTAAAAAAAATCAGTTATTTATCAACTATTGGACCTGATAAGTTATCAACTTAATGAACGGTTGTTTCTCATGCCTGCAACTTATTAATTATTTTGAGATTTATTTTATTTTATTTTTTTGGAGGGGTTTAGGTGGTTAATGAGATGCAATAATGCATGGTTTGTGGGCGAGAGACAATTAATGAAACGCGCAAATTGAATTGAAATGCGTTTTAGCCTCTCTTTTTTTAGTGCGAGACAGGCAGCAAAATACTGGCTAGTATTTAACTGCAAGCACTCATCAATAAATAAAGTTCTGCAATTCCAGTTGTTTAATTTTAGTCTTATCGATAGCTTTTGACTGGTATTCTATTTATATATTTTTATTTATTTCATTATATGTTTACAGTTTTTTTAGTAGTACTTCCGTTTTTTTTGTACTATACTATTTTGTAAGATTTTTTTTATATTCATTTGTTATTTTAACTTCTACAATAATTTAATCACTATTTTTACATTATATTCTCATAAAAAATATTAAATAATAAACTATAAAATTAAAATGTATTGAAAATTATAAATATTGTATATTTTAAATTACATTGATTTTGCGATTTTTCCTATAAAAAACACTTCCATAGCTCCATTGATTAAAGGAGAAAGCTGTTTATAAGCCACTATGGGCTTAGTTCCCAAATAATGTAGGTTTTTTTTTGTCTGCCGAAAAAAAGTACTTAATAAATGTGTTATAGTTTTAAATGATAAATAAAATAAAATATTATAAATATAAATATAAACATAAATTAATTTTTAATAATTAAAAATATTTAATAGCATGTATTTAATATTTTCACACCATATACTTATAACTGTAAAACAAACCATCTGTTGTAATAAAAAAACAAGAAAACCATTTGTTTATTAGAACTAGTTTAGTGCGTATTTAATCCAGGAAAAATGCGAGTTTTTATTGTCTAATTAAGATACCAAAATGTTACTAGTAATTTTTTATGATTTTTTTATATTAATTTATGGATTTATATGTTTTTTTAAGGAACATTGACCAATATTCTTAGCACACCCTTTAACAAGTTCTATTTTATCTTTTTAAAAAGGTTTTAATTTTTCTTGTAGTTATCATTATGAGAATTTAATCTTTCTCGCAAGAAGTCTACAACCTCAATTAATATTTTAATTTACATTTATTAGTATTTATTTTTTGTGAATACATTTATTAGTAAGTTAGTATTACAGTAGTAAGAGTACTATATTTTAACTATTAGTGCCGAGAAAGAAAGAAAATAAAATATTAGTGTCCCTAACCTCTTGCCGTAATTCTAGTTTTTCTTTAAGTATGATGTTTGTAGTCATGTAGCATTGATCAGTACGAATAATTATATTGTTTGAATTTATTTACTAATAACTGGATAATTCAGTTTAATAAATAATTATTTAAAAATATAAAACAAATTACTCCTCCGAAGAACCCAATATAAAATAAACTTTTTTAGCCTAATTTTTATTTTTAAAAGAAAAAAGTAACCACCAAAAAATAAACTAATAACATTATGACCATAAAAAGATTAATAATCAAATGTCACGTAAAATAATTTGTGTTAGCTAAAAATCAATGTTAAAAACTTAACGGTAAAAGCATTAAATTAGGTAGTAGTATCATTTTTTATTTTTGAAAATTAAGAGATTAATTTCTTCCTTTAAAAAGAGAGTAAATTTCTCTATTTTTTTAATAGGAGACCAAAAAATGCCTTTTAACCTTACATTTTTCCATGAATTATAAACTTATTTTAATTTCACGCTATATTTACTAGAATGCACTGATTTATCTCTCTCTTTGTAATTACATAACTTTACCTTTGAATTTAATCAGTGTATGAATATTTAAGATCTCCATCGTACTATCTGGGTTCAAAATAGTAAAATAATTAATAAAGAAACTCTATTGTCCCAATTCATTCATAATTACATAAAAATATACTACTGTCTAATTCATATCTATTCACATACAAATACAAATTACTAATTTGTATTTTTTATCAAAAAAGAAACTTTTACACTCATTTTTCGTGCAAAATATACTTTTCATTGTTTTAATGAAACGGGTGGAATCTAATTATGTTTGCATTAATAAACTAAACCTATCATTCTCTAACCTAATTACATTTAGGTTCATGTGCTAGGATTCAACCTACCTAAGAAATTGCAGATTAAATCACTCTGGTTTGGACCACTTTCTATTATACTTACAGTTATAGCAGTATTATTTATTATTTATTTGACCTTTTTTTTGCTCCACTCTAATTAAAGTTTGTCACGCTGCATTAAACATGAAATATGAACGCGATTACTATACTCAAATCACAATTCACCGTGTTTGCAGAATTCTTGCCCCTCTTCCCCCTCTTTCTTCTCTTACTATATAAGAATTTTTGTTAAAATTTTAACATATTATTTTTTTCCTGCATTAAAGATTATGATTCTTCCTAATTTATTATATCAGAAATTACTCTTATTTGTAATATATGATTATATGATTATCATTGACTTAACACAAATTTTTCAATTAAATAAATTGTTTCTCAATAGGTGAATACATCAAAATTTTATATCAATGTCAACCTTATAGATTAAAGTTGATATTATGATATAAATTATGATTAATCGATTATGTGCATAAATTTATTCTTTTATAAAAACTAATGACACTTAATAATTTAAAAAGAATGGAAAAAGTTATTGCTAATGTTTGAACTTTGGAACAAAAGAGCATTTTGATGCAAATACTAAAATAGGTGGTGGCTCCAAAAGGGGTGGTCATGATTGTAAAACAGTAACGGAGGTACTTACTTTTTTCATAATGGTGTAAATAATAGAAGAGGCACTGAAGAAGGTGAAGGACCCAATAACTGAATAACAGGTCACGTGATCTGAATTAGTGGGATAATTATGGTGTGTTTTACTAGTATTTTTCTTTAGTATGAATGCGTTGTGGCCTCCACACTAGGGAGAGTCCTCTTTAGCAAAATATGAAAGAGAGAGAGATACTACTCCTAAGGAGGGGTTAAAGATAGTTGCCAAGTCAGAAGAAGAGCATGGTGTGTTTTTTATATAGTAATAAAAGCACCAGGGTTCATTATCGTGGTGGAGTTAAGTGGGGAACATAACTTTTTTCTAATCTCCGAAATTGGTGAATAGTGGCTTTGACAAATTGGAGCCACCGAATCCACAATGAAGATGGCCAAAGTAAATGATGAAAGAGGCTTGGGGAGGAAAAAGTTTGTTCTTATTTATTATTTTTCCCCCACCCAACTAAATTGAACGCACCTTATCATCATTGACATCCATGCATTTAATGGGGGATCATATTTTGGTACACATGCCAATACATGGAGCACACAACACATAGCTTATTACATGTAGAAGCATCATACAGTTAGTCACTAAGGACCCGGTTACATGTATTTTTCAAGAAAGCCATTCTACCTCTATTCCTTTGGCTTTAAGGGTATTTTTGAACTTTTATACACAAATAAAAAATACAACAAATTTTCTTGTTTCTTATAAAATAGATTTTAAATTTCTAATCGACTAATCGTATATATTTTTATTTCTACTCTATAATAAATGCATACTCTGATACTAGTTGTAAATATGTAAATTAATTAAATTAAGTAAAAAGTAAAAATATGTAACAATGGGTAGAAACATAATAAATATAATCTGAAACTTAAAAAACGACAAATAAATATAAAAAAATAAAACTTAAAAAACCAGAGAGTAATAATTGTTTTTTTTACTTGAGATTCCATAAATTGATGTTTTAAATTTTTATTAGATGTCGAAAAATAATAATTTACAAATCATAACAATAAAATTATCTTAAAATATTTTTCAAAAGTTAATCCAAATGCATCTTTAAAAAAAAATTAAATGCTTTGTGCTATTAATTTCAATCCATCTCCTACTCCCCTAATATATATATATATATATATATATATATATATATATATATATATATATATATATATATACACATACTTATCCATGGAGTTCAGTCTTGGGTGTATAAGAATTCAAGTCTTGAAAAAGTTTTCTGTCCATAATGAACTCAACTTGAATTTGTTGTCTCAAGTAGAAAATAATTCTCTATATAAAAGAAAAACTTATCCAGATATGAACAAAGTTTTTTCCTTCTTCTATATAAAAGTACAGAGACTAAAATAACATAAATTTGGCTTGTTATCAAACCGGTCAAAATCGACAAGAACCAGTGGTTAGCTGGTCTGACCAATTTTGTTAAAAATTAAGAAACTTAAAATTAATTGTCAAACACTCAAACACTGAGTGACATTGTGAATAGTGACGAAGGAACATTTTATATTTGAGGTAGCAAGTCTAGCACAATTGCACAACTGATGTGGGACTTATTGTCAACGTGTTGGAGCCATCTTTTATGCTTCTGACAACAACAGTGCAAAACTATTTTACTATGGATGTGGGACTTATATGTGGTCAGCAAACGTTTTACACTTTTACTTACGTTTACATGAAGCAGCAATGCAGCATCCTTACATTCCAACGAGACTTCTGACTTTTGTGAAGAAACAAACCCTTCATATTAGGAGGCATGCAGGAGTGCAACAACCCAATTGCTCCACCATTTGGGATTAATGTTTCTCCAAAAATTAGTGCTAAGTGACAACACACAAATTCATTTTAACAATGTTGGACTAAATCTGAGTTCACATAAGAGAAATAAAAATCTGTGTACTAATAAGCTATATTCAAACCTTTTGAATCTTAGAGAAATTTAAGAAATAAAAAATACACAAATTATAAAAATAAAATAAAATAAAACATAATAATTAGTTTTACATGTACTAAGTTAGAAATCTAGTAAGTATTTTTTTTAGTCAAAAGTCTTTAAATGTGTATTTATAATAAATATTTAAAAACAAATAATGTCATAAAATGAATATTATGTCATTTTTAATATTGCTTACTATATATTGTATTTAAGTTTTTTAAAAAAATTTCATTTAATTACTAACTGTTCAACCATGGTTATACCATTGAATCTTAAATCAATGTCATTACCGGTTTAATGACAAATCTAATTTTCAAAACATTGCTTAATAATATTATATTGCTTTATATTTATTATTTATTTTTTCACTTTTGCACCAAAATAATAAATTTATTGTGTTTTACATTTTGGATATAAAAAAATAAAAACTAAAACAAAAAAAAAATCATCAATCATGGATAAAAATAAAATTTTAAAAGTGAGTTTAAAAAAATTAAGTACTTGATTAGCCACTTGGGTTTCTTAAGCACGCGATCAAAGTCTCAAAGATTCAAATCTTGACGAGCATGTACAAAGAAATTCTTATTTGGAGGAGACAATGCACCTGTGAGTGCTACCAGATTCCTCGAAGAAAATTAAAAACCTTTGCAATTTATGCATCACAAAAAAATCCGTTTTTGTCATAAATTACAATTGTTATTGAAATAGAAATATAAATATATTTTATGAATTTTGTATCTAGAGTTGATTCTTCTCGGTGAAAAATCAAACATTTCCTGACAGATTTTTATTAACTAGTTAACTACAAAATAAAAATTTATGGACTAAATTGTTCATTTAGTCCATATAGTTGATACAACTTTAAGTATTAATTCTTACACACAAAAAAAGTTTTAATCCCTACATAAAAACCTAACAACCTTACTTACCTTTGGCACAAAAAACCCTCCTTCCTTGCTTATCTCATCTTCTGTTCTTTTCATGAGTAAGAACCTCGTGCTTATCTCGCTCGCTCTTCATTTGTATCTGAGTAAGAAAGGATAAATGCCCCTTTTATGCCTTTAACTCAGACGAGTTTGGGAATAATGGGAATCCATAACCACTTTACTTTTTAAAATTAAAAACCTTGTTACATTATGTTGTCTGTGTGCAAGAAACTTAGAGAAAAGGTGGTAGCGTGTGTGCGCAAGAAGCTTCAAGAAAAAATAAAGTAAAATGAAAAAACTAATGCTTTTAAGATGAGTTTGGGTTTAGTGGGTTTAAATAATAGGGGTAGGAAGCAAAATACAAAAACTTAAATCTTTGAATTTACTAGGTTTAAAAACATAAAGATAAGAGGAAAAGAATACAAAAATACTCACAATACTCGTAATCTTTCCCATGCAAGGAGGTGCATCTAAAATACTATAATTTGGTTTGCCGCTATATGCAACAATCTTCATATGTTGGGCTTAAGGATAGCCAACATGGATTGAACCTTGTCTGTAGCACAGGAAATAAGAAAATCATTTGCTTTTTTTTGGAAAATATGTAAATGTATATATTCCAAAGATACTTACAAGATACTCAGGGCATATCCGGATAAACAAAAATAAAAACTGATACACTTGTCAAAAGAAGCAAATAAGCGAAAGTTAGATCTAGTCTAACTAATCAAAGACTACAAATTTGCTAATACAAGTCTAACAAATGAGTCATTCTAAGAACACGAAATTTAACTTTATCAATTACATCGACAATATTAAAAGTATGTCCCTCAAACAGAATACAGTTTCTTGTCATCCAAATACAATAAACTGTAGACGCCAAAGCCAAGCACCTAATCTTCCCGAGATGCCCAGAGGTAGCTCGCTGGTGGAGTAAGCAGTTCATAGAGCCCTGCAAAGAAATATTTCTCTTTGGGAAGGCAATCCAATCACGAACAGCTGACCAAACGCGCAAGGAAAATCTGCACTGAAAAAATAAATGCTCATGCGTTTCAATGTCAGAATTACAAAAATAACACATGTTTCCTTTTTCAAGGAATGGTGCCTTGTCCAAAGTGAGTAATTTGCGGCTGGCAGCCAGCCAAAGGATAAATGACTCTCTTGGAGGGATGCAGGGCTTCCAAATCAAACGGTTCCAATACACCTTTGTCTTTGTCAATCTGAAATAATTATAAGCAGCAGCCGCATCAAACCTTGCTGTACTGGTCCAGGATTCCAGCACTTGACAAGCTTGCGGTCAACCACTTTCTCTAGCAACAATGGTGTCACGGATGGAGCATAAACTCTTAATAAGAGGGGAATCTGAATTGCTGCAGCAGTAAGTCCAAACTGGTTCTTGCTTCATATAAAAGTGGTGAACCCACTTGACCCACAAGGAATCCTTTTTACTAATAATATCCCAAAGGGACTTGGCTAATAAAGCATGATTCCAGCTTCTGAGGCAATGGAGACCCAGACCCCCTTCCTCTTTAGGGGAACAAACTGTCGACCAGGCCACAAGCGGTTTTTTCTTTCCCGCGTCCGATTTGCCCCACAAAAAATTTCTACATAAAGCATCAATTTTGTTGGAAATAGAAATAGGAAGTGGGAACATGGTCATCCAAAAATTCACAATCCCATGAATAACTGAACGAATAAGCTCTAAGCGCCCGACATAGGACAGAGAGTTATGCTTCCAGCTCTGAATACAACCCCCAATCTTGGCCAACAATGGGGAATAATGACACACATTGAGCCGAGATGCCATGAGCGGAATTCCCAAGTAACGAATGGGAAAAATCCCATCTTCAAAACCAGTAATGGATCTGATTTCCTCAAGAGATTGGTTGTCCACCCTGGTTGAAAACATGGTGGACTTTCCAGCACTAACCGATAAACCTGAAATGTCACAAAATTTCTGCAACTTGCTGTAAATAGTGGCCACTGAAACATAATCGCCTCGAGAGAAAAACATAATATCATCTACGAAAGCAAGATGAGTAATACTGTGGGCGGAGCACGCAGGGTGATATTTGAACAGCATACTATTCTGCAAATCCATGAGCTCCCGGGACAAATATTCCATACAAATGACAAAAAGGTATGGTGAGAGAGGATCCCCCTGCCTGAGCCCGCGCTTCCCTTCGAAATGCTCGAAAATCGACCCATTAAGAGAAATGCTAAAGGAAGTGGTAGACACACATTCCATGATCCACTTAGTAAATTGGGCCGGGAAGCCAAGACAGCCAAGCATCCAGCCCAAAAAATTCCAAGAAATCGAATCATAGCCTTTGTGGAGGTCGATCTTCAACATAACTCTAGGCGAGCACCGCTTCCTAGCATACTTCCTTAATAACTCCTGCACAAGGAAGACATTTTCGGCCATGTTTATGGACTTAACAAAGGCAGCTTGAGCCGGGTCGATAATGGATTCAAGAACCGGGGCAATTCGATTGGCTAGAATCTTAGCAATAATTTTGTAAATAATGTTGCAACAGGATATAGGTCTAAATAGATTGACCCTATTTGCATTCTCACATTTGGGAATAAGGGCTATGAAAGAGTGGTCAATTTGCTTAAGAAGTTTTCCCGAAGCAAAAAATTTAGCCACAGGTCCATAAATATCATCACCAATGATATGCCAAGATTTCTTGAAGAACAAAGCTCCAAAACCATCCGGCCCTGGTGATTTATTGATGTCCATGTGCGAGACAATGTCCCAAACCTCCTCTTTTGTTACTCTCCTAAGTAACTCCTGGTGACTAGAAGCCTCCACCAAAGGGCCCCTGGCAACAACATTTGCTGAAGGAATGGAAGTAGTCACACTTGTGCCCAACAAAGATTTGAAACTGCAAACAAATTCATTGCCTAAATCGTCAATCGAATTTGTAAGCTGGCCCTCTTCACTATAAACTGCAGCTATAAATCTCGAATTTCTGTTTTTGTTGATGATAGCATGGAAGAACTTGGTGCTTCTATCCGCACTAAACAGAAACTTATGTTTGGACAATTGGGACAGCATCCTGGATTCAGCTAGTCTCAATTTACACGTAATACTTCTTAACTCTGCAACAGTATTTTGTAGCTGGATATCATTGGATCTTTGCCGGAGAATAAGAAGCTGGTCTTGGTAATCCTTTTCTGCCCTCTGCACCCTGTCATCTAGAGAGGAGAAATCTCTCTTAAACAGTCCCTTAAGATCATTCTTCATAGTCTTAAGCTTTTTACTAACTTGGAACATCTTGCATCCCATCATTTGCTTTTGACTGTATGGATAGTGACTCAGGTATTGACTTACTTTCCAAAATCTTTGTCATCCTCTCAAAGGATTTTAATTTGCTGTTTGAGTTAATGGCTTACTGCTATAGGGATTCAATTCTCAAGCATTAGTTTTTGCTTTGTTTTTTGTTTTTTGTTTTTCTTTTCTTCTTATAATAGAAAAAACTAAAAAAGGCAAAATTAATTGAGGCGGGAATATAGATCTTTTGCAATAATTTTATCACCATATGGAATCATATTGCTTCAATATATATAATCAATATAATATAATTTTATTTTAAAGATATTAAAATAACAAACAATCAACTAATGTGTAGTTAATGTAGAATTAGACTGTCTTTTAAACAAAATATTGATGTTAAATATTATAGATGAAAAAATGTGATTGAAAATAGATATTTTATCAAAATTAACCAATTAGATTTGACAAAAATTAAATTAAACTAACAGATATTATATACCAATAATATGCTGAAAAAATATTAGTAATAAATAATGGCTTATGACAATGGATTGTCTCTATTTTTTAAAAAAATATTGAGAGACTCGTCCCAATCAAGGTTGACTTGTTTAATTGTCAAAATTAGATGAGTTGACTTTTATCATATTAAAAATTTAATTACAGAAAAACCTCTATTCATTATGTAATGGACTAATGATGTAAAATATGCCATGTCATTAAGGAAATAAATAAATTATATATAGAGGATCAAATACTAAAAACATTATTTTGAAATAAATAAAATAAAATAAAAGAAACACTTAGATGAAAGAGGAATCCCTGTGTGAAGGGAAGGATAGAATATAACTTTTACAAAAAAAAGTGGGAGATTAGAAGATTAAAAAGGGTGTGAGAAAATCTTTACCCTACGAAGATGGCTTTCATTAGAATCACTTTTGGGCTTTTTTGATGCGTCAGAAAGAAATCAGTTTTAGGCTTTGACATTGAAAATCTGATCCAGTTAGTGAAGTGGGGAAAAAATTGATCAATAAAATTTTTAAAAATAATAAAATTAAATATTAAAATAAAAAAATTACAAAAAAAAAAAAAAATCAAGTTCAAGCCTGAGTCCCATTCTATTGTCTCAAACTCGTCAGACACATGGAGGAATGTTGTCCCCTTCGTCTTTCTCCATCTTTGATTCATCTTTTTCATTCATCATCAAAGGGAAGGGTAAGTTGCATTACGTATCAGTGGACCAACAAAAAGAAAACGTTATTTATATGTTTTCTAGTAGAATTTCGTCAAAAGTTAGTGGAAGGTTAAATTAGAAAGTAGACTTTTTTTGTGCATCTTGTTTTTATAAGTCTGGAAGAATTCAAATATATGGTGTAAAATTTATGATGACCCTGACCGATTTTTTCCCCCCAATGGACTTGCATGAAATTGTGCATCCCAGATTCCCAGTCTTGATGTTGAAAAAATCTTCAAATATAAATCACTTTAATCCTACTTTAATTAAAATCAATTTTATAAAATTAATTTTTTTATAAAATTAATTTTTTTATCCGTAAGAATCAAAGACAGTAGAAGAGGATTTACCACATGCACGCACCCTGTTCAACAAACTGAAGTAGATCTCCTTCCAAAAAATTAAGTTTACAAATAGTATCAAAAGCTCAATTATTTTTTTAAAAAAAGTTCGCAAAATGGGCTATGGAAGCAACGTCCGAAAGAACTGCCCGTTGTTTTTGCAAATACTTGTGGTATTTATTCTATGGGCTGTCTCCTCCAAATATAAGCTGCCATACTATTAGAAGCGCAAAATCAGTGATGCGTCATTTTTAGAGGTATAACCCTTAAAAGTTAAACAGATGATGAGAATAGGGCCTAAAGGGAACTACTATTTCCACTACCAATAGTACTATTTGCAGTACCAAGCTTGGTAAAATTCCTCTTTTGCCCACTCACCAAATCCCCACATCACCTCTCCTTCCCCTCAGATCCAGCCCCACACCACCGCCATGCAAACCACCCTCGTGCACCACCCCACATGCAACCCACCCCCATGCGACAACCCAAACCTTTGCACACATAAACCTAATGACCCCAAGATCTATTTGTGTCCATAGGGGAAGGGGAAAGAAAGGAGAAGGGAAGAAGAAGAGTGTACAACAAAAGTACACTTTCGTTATGTAAAAAAAACAACAAAAATATATTATGTTGTTATTAGGAATGGCAACAGAGGCTGCCCCTGCCTCCACCTGCCCGCCCCCATCTCAATTTTGATGGGGAAAACCGAATTGATCGGTTTCGGTTTTTCCCCGCTTGCTAAATTTGGGGGCGGGGACAATTTTGGTAATGGTGATATCCGTCTGGCCCCCGCCCTGCCCCTACCCTATTAATAATATCCTTTTCCCTCAAAAAACCATACCTATTCCTATTCTCATCCTCAAGGAAAATGCTGTGGACGCCATCCAATGTGACTTTTCTTATCAATTATCATCTCCAACGTCTCTTATAATAATAAATTACAATTATTAACTCCCTTCGCTATTACACTAAAAGAACCGAAAATAATAGCATGCACTACTAATTAATGGGATCTTGGGCTAGTATTTTTTAATTACGAGTGGTTAGAAGGATGCGGTGGAGGTTTTCTACTTTCTTTATAGTTAGTTAATAGTATATTGCAATTTGGGGGAATATCAGTGTTTCGGTCACGCGCTCAGGGTCAGAAAGTGACCGTTAATGTGCAACTTGACACCTTATTTTAAATCACAGTAACTATGAATATAATTCTCTATACAAAACTTAATTATTTAACTCATTGCAGGCATATAATAAGAAAGTAGCAGAAAGGGATAACTTTATCCGAATTATATTCACTCACTGCAGGCGAAGTGTTCCAAGCATTCGTCGGAGATAACTGCCCAGCCGCGTTGGCAGCGGTGCAAGCGCCCTCGTAGCCGCTAGAGAAGCACCAGCGGCGCAAGCTCAGATTTACGAGAAGCGCTTCCGCATGTGACTTGGCACTTTCAACGAGGAAGCTAGAACGAGGAAGCTAGAGCCTCAACCTACGACATTACCGCACAACACTTCCGCGGCCACGACGCAGTCACCAACTTCAAGCCTCTGCTGCTGCCGTCGCCGACTACGTCGAGTCCGAGTTCCTCAACTCGCATTTCAAGCACACCACCATCTATGTCACGTCTTTCTCCGTCGCTTTCTTCTACGTTCAGTTCGGGGTGGGGTGGGGAAAACCGACCCCCGTCGGGGGCGAGGATGGGGGCAAATTTCTCACCTCCATCAGTTTTCGGGGGCAGGGGCAGGGGAGGGTTTGAGAGGCGGGGGCAGTATAAATAAAAACCGCTCCCGACCGATCCCGTTGCCATGCCTAGTTGTTATACAGGAGGTTAAAAATTTAATACAACTGAAATCACGTTGTACAATGAAATTGTACTTCCAACTTTTTTTGCACCCCCAAGCAACAACGGAACACTATTCCATCACATACTTGTACAATGAAATTGTATTTCTAATGTGTTTTGTTTTTCCACGCCCATTTATTTAACTAAAACACATTTATGTTGTGTTTCCATCCAAGGGGCAATTTGGAAATATAGCTAAAAGGCACCCACGTGGGTAGTGCCAATAGCAATACCCTTCACATATTCATAGTATAATGATTTTTACAAGGAAGAACTATTTTCCTATATAAAATGAATTGACCAAAGGGAATACTAAAAAGGAATAATTGTAAAGGAATTTTATTAAACAAAATTTACCGTACATGTTTACAGCATTTGCAAGGAAATCACCATAAAAAGGGGCTAGCTCCTTGCAAAAATATTTCATTTTCTACATCTTTTATCCATTGACAAACATGGTTGCAAGTCTTTATTGCCAAGGCCTGCATACAATCATTGTGAAAAAAAAATAAAAATTGGAAACTAAGCCAACTGGAGTGGCACAAAAACATAAATGCAATTTGTAATATTTGATAATTGGTTGCTATTTAAAATAACCTCCCTTGTCCCTCTTTCAGTTGAACCTAAAGTAATACCGAAACTGCTTTTTCCAAGGAGTCCTAGGTCCAATTTTTTCACTAAATTATTTCTTCCCCCTTCACCAGCTTCTTTCTACTCTTTCCCCCAAACAAATGGACCAAATAGCTTTTAAAAAATAACAAACAAGTACAACAATCCCAACGATTACAGAAAAAACCAAGTAGACATTAATGTAAAGTAACAAATGCTAATCAGTGTCCTTACAACACTAATTAAGGAATAAAAAAATCAGTGTCCTAACAGCACTAATTAAGGAAATAAAAAGTGAAAAGTTTTTGTTAAAAAGTGTTATTAATGCACTTTCAATATGATTTTTAATGCATCTCCAATGCAAAGTTTCAATAAAAACTTTTTTATTTATTGATTTCTTAACCAGTGTCCTTATGGTGTTGGTTAACAAGACCGATATAATTTAAAACATACTAAAGACGGTGCTAGTCTGCTAGATTCAAAACGTGTAATATTTTTTGTATCAAGTCTTCATTGGAAGTCAATTATGAATCCACACCAGGGCACTGATAGTGATAGATAACATAGGAGATGGGACGTTATCAATATGATAATAGAAGACAATCAAGAATTCAAGATGTCATAGAAGCGAGCAAAAATTGTACCTTGTCTGCAAGGGGATCAAAGGCAGCATAGAGCTCAAAATCCTGTGTCACCCAGCAGAGAAGAACTGCCATAAAAAGAAGATTCTATGAATTTCGTCGGAGTTCAATTGGTTTGTCTTTAATTGGCATAAACCATGAAGAAGAATGCTAACAAATAATGGTTTTTCCAACGCATTTTATTATTGAGTAAAATTTATGCAAGGCCCATTTAATCATTGACATAAATCTAAAGAATCACCTCAGTGAACATCTCCATAGAGTAAAAACCCTTTCTAAAAGTACTATCAAAGTTAAATATTGAGAACAAAGCCACAAAACATGAACTTATACCATCCACCCCCATTTCTCCATAGTTCCATGCACGAGAACAGAACACAGTTAGTGAAAAAACAAAAAGTGGCATCCGCTCATAACTGCATATTCAAAAATATTAAAAATATGCAGAACTTGGATATAAGACAACTATGGATGCTTAAAAAACCAGCGCAGAATTACTTGAGTAGAATATATTAGGAAATAATTAATTTTGCATGAATAGGTTTTAAGTTTGGGAATTTTCAAAGTAAAAAGAATTACTTTTATTTGTGCAGCATTTAAGTACAATTACCAAAAATATATGCAAATTAAATATTATGAACAAAGACAAATCGGTAAAATCATGATGAAAGCATTTTGGCTCGACAGATATAACGCTGAAATCAAGAAAAACTTACTTCCTGCTGAATGTGAGTTTCACAAAACCAAATGTTCAAATGCATGTCATTTCCATACTCACATAATCTTTCCACCAAAATGACACAGAGCAGACATCCATTTCAGACAAAACCAAACACACTATGAGGTAGGATTTATTACCGTAGTTTTCATCTCTTCTAAATTGAGTTTTGTGTGGCCCAATTCCTTTATCATGCATGGATACAAAAAGCTTCTGGTAAGCTCTATACAGTCTGCAACAATAAAGACAAATAGATATAAAGAAAATGGAAAAAAATAAAATAAAATTCAGGGCAATAAAAGGTCTAGAAAGTGAACAGGTGGTTATAACAGTTCATACCTTTTCTGCTGCTGAGGCGTATTAATTGATGATGGGAACTCTGAAGAGACATACTGATCCAGATATATACTGCGGTATATGAAATGCCACAACCCAGCAGGACCCCCAATGCCAGAATTAACTTCCTTAAATCTGTCAGGAGAATCTGATGGAAGCATTTGCTGGCCCAAATGAGATGATCCAGAATGAGGTATAGGTGGCAGATCCTCAGCATGCATTCCCCCATTTAACAAGGATCTCTGAACTTCACTAAGGACGCTTGACTTCAAAAGGACTGTTTCAACACGAATCCTACAAATAGTATGCAAATATCGTGCAAGAAAGATAATTGATACATATAGGAATAAGAGCTATTTGTAAAGTTAAGGTATGCACTACCTCCAATATCAGCATGATTGGAATTTAAATTTTAAACCATTATTTACCTGCAATCCTTCAGATGATAAAACGCATCTGAACTAGTGGTTAGCAACATCAAGTATGTGTCAGCCTGCCACACATATATATAACTCTGTCACATATATTGTACAAAAAATAAGGGGCCATTTGGTTTGAGAAAATGTTTTTAATTACAAAATACCGCCTTGTTTTCACTTTGTTTCTTGTTTCTAAATGTTTGTATAGGAAATAGAGAAACAATTGTTTCATTGTTTCCTAAACAAATATTTGAAAACAGAAAATAAAATAAAAATGCTGAAGGATATATTGCAATCAGACTCACATCAAAATAATGGATGTATGCATACAAAAACGCTGAAGGATTGTATCTTGGCAAGCAAATTGGAGAAAATGATTCTGATGTCCTGCAAAATTTTAGTCCAAGAAATAGAATAAGAAAGTGCAGAACTGAATGATAAAGCAAAGAAACCTATTTGAAACACTATGCTCCTGCAACAATTAAAGATGTTTTGCTGTTCAATAGCAACAAGAAATGAGCAAGAATGAATATTTAGACAAACTGAGAATGAAGCTGCAAACCACCATGAGATTGTCACTTCACCTAAATTGGAATTTTTTTTACATCAGGTTTGTAATTTAGGAATATTAGCAACTCAAGTGGTTTAGTCAAAACAATGAGGCTAACAAATACCACATTTTCTACTCTTTGAACATCATTTTTATCAACCATTTGAGTGGTTAGTGCTTCTAAAATTGGAAATTTTTTTACATCCGGTTTTCATAAATAATAATTCACCCATAATTATCTCTAAAGGAGAACATAAGAATGTTTATAAATTCCATTACCAAAATAAACAATTAGTTTAAGATCTAATGAATGAGAGTAAATTATACAATCAAACACTCTTTGAGACTGAATGCTATCTGGAAAAGTAAAATCAGGACAATTGTACTTGCCTGAAGGATTCAGATGACATCACAAAGTTGGCCAGCAGAAGCATATCATCAGGATGAAGGGAAGCTTTCTGAGCACCAACAAGACTGATTACCTGCATTCAACCTTCAAAGTATTATTTTAAGTAGTTAAATAGACAAAATCAAGTGTATAGTCGAACCTTGTGCCTGCACATCAGTATTGCAAACAAAACACCTGAATCAGCAACATCTTGCAAAATAGCTCCTGCAGCTTGCCTTGTTGCATATGCAAGAGGGAGACAAGCATAGGCATGAAGAAACGTAGCTGGGTTCCTGAAACGCTTAGACAAATAAAAATGTTTACTGCCAAAATACAAAATAGAACATTGAAAAATTGAGCATGCTAAGAACAGACAAACAAACCAACTGAAAGAGTGGATTAGAGAAGAGAAGACAAATTCTGTTCCACCAAGCAACGATGTCATATCGAATTTTGGGTTCTTCTCAAAACATCTGTTTATTGATTTTGTTAGTAGAACAAGCATCTGCACACATATGAACAATAGGGATGTATCATATAACCATCACAACATAAGGTGTCCACTTGAATGTCCAAAAGAAGTAAATAGTAATTTGAGAAGCATACAAGCATGCATAATGAGCAAGCAAATGAATCCAGAAGCTTAGAGTCCAACTCAAATATACCTGACCATAA
The DNA here is from genome assembly GCA_013407115.1 of Glycine latifolia. Taxonomy (NCBI): domain Eukaryota; kingdom Viridiplantae; phylum Streptophyta; class Magnoliopsida; order Fabales; family Fabaceae; genus Glycine; species Glycine latifolia. The sequence goes on along the minus strand of CM023951.1, from coordinate 13,016,246 downwards.
ATTAGCTCCAACTGCCCCCTTAATGACTCATAATGTTCTTCTGTGGAGCTGATGCAGACTAAGTAAATTGGTCCTTTCACAAGAAAAACCACCTACACAATGATTTCAAAGTAGGGATTTCACAAACCTTGAAACATTGTATCAGTCTAACTAGACATAACAGGTAAACATCTTTCTCTTAATCATTAGTTACATAAGATGAGCAGTTCACTGATGAAAAAGCAAGGATAGCCACTATATGTCATTTACACTTTAAAGCTAAGCATGGATTAAAATATGATATTGCTTAGCATATTCTTCATGAGAATTTGAGGAGCTGGTTTTCAATGAATGCTCAAATGAAACATACTATTCAAGCACAAAAACATGCAGAGATGAAAACATATGACCCACCTGATGCCTTCCAGCCCTCACCAATTTGACAGAGTCACCCCTAAAAATAGCAAACAAAGTGCCCGTTGCAAAATTATATTCAAATATGCAGTCTGTCAAACACATTAAAAGAATATAGGTGCTATCTAATTAACCAGAAAGAGAAACAGCCACAATACCCGTTCTCAACAAAGGAAATGATTGCTTGCAAAGTTGCCGAAAACCCTGCAAGCCTGTGTTCATCTCCATACCTAGAAGGAAGTAAACAGTGTAAAAAAAATAACAGAACAAGAAGTTTAAGTGTATAACATCAATTTCACACTTGGTATGGACATCATCAGTCAATTTGGTCCTTAACATTTATGAAAAAGAAAATTCAATCCCTGGCGTGGACAACCATCAATCAATTTGATCTGTGAAATTGACACCACAATTAATCTGGTTACTGAAATTGGCATCACAATCAATCAATGCAATCCCTAAATTTGACAACCAGCAGTCAATTTGGTCCCTAATGTAAAAGATCAAATTGACTTATCCACACCAATGCAAGAATTATTAAGTGGTCCAATACCATCAAGGTCCCTACTAATTTCCACACGGTATTATCAATGGAAGATGGCTGAAGGCAAAATTTCCGCGATATAAACACAACATTGTGGCCTATGGCGCTGTGCTTCCCTTCACAAATTGCCTATGGCAGATGGCAAAAAACAAGCCATGCCATTCCACCATGGCAGTAGGCACCGCCATTTAACATCATTGCCTCCACATGACACATCATATAGTGTTATTAATTCTTAGTCGTAAATTGAAAAACTTGAATACATGTCACATGAAAATTGGCTGGGAGCCTGGGCAGGTGGTATTTCAGGACCACCTAAAATTTTTCCACCAATTTGAGACTAAACTGACTAATAGTCATCAAAATAAATGACTAAATCTATTGACAATTAACAAAATCAAGTACTAAATTGATTTTTCGTAATATCAAACGGTCAAATTGATTAGCGCACTATTCCTCCCCACTAAAAAGAGCGATTGAGAATCTCGATAACCTTGTGTTGGTTTCACATTGCAGAATTGATTTTGAGTCCAGAATTGATTTTAGATAGTTTCTCGCATGTTTGGTTTCACGTTAGAGAAGAGGTCAAAATTGAATATGAGTCCAAAATTGATTCTAATCCAAAACAACTTTAAGTAGCTTCTGCGTTGATCAAAATATTTATACTGAATTTTACTTCAAAATCAATTCTAACCAAAATCATCCAAACAATTCTAACTAAAATCAGTTTTACAAAATCCATTTTCATTCCAAATTAATTTTGCCAACACTCATCCAAACACACACTTAAGGTCAGAACCTAATTGACAAGTGATACTAAATTAAAGTTTTACTCGGAAAATTCAACAATGCAAAAAGAGGCGCGGGCAAGCTGAAGAAACACTAACCTAGAATATATAGGTTTGCCGGAATGACTGAGAACGAAGAAATGCTTCTTCCTTTTCCTCCACGATAGGGAAGCATCATCCTGCACTTCATTCATTAACCAAACAGAAATACAACACGACATTTACAGTTACAGGTATCCATTTTCACAGAGTGAGTGCAACGCACGTACCTCGTCGAAGTGGCGTTTGCCGGGAATCCAAGTAGTGTGGGAATCGGAAATTGAGATTCTATCGATTTCAATTATCGTGTCATCCTCTTCTTCTATTTCTACGCGTTCCATTTCGAACGGGGAGCCGCTGGTGGCGCTGGTGCTGCCTCCTCCTTCGCCGGCGTAGCCGCTGCTTCCGGGGCTGGATGGTTCGATGGAAGCCCTAATCTCTCCCTCTGACTCTGATTCTCTTTCGGAGTCAGTCATTGTAGAGAGAGAGAGAGAGAGAAGTGTGTGTGTGTGTGTGTGTGTGGTTAGAGAGAGAGAGAGAGACAGAGAGACAGAGAGAGGTTTGGGGTTTATGAAGAAATGCATGTTGTTGTTGTTGCGCTGCCAGTCGCTGCTTGTCTCGCCTGGGTCTGACTCTGACCGGTAGCTGCTGTCAGCGGACGTTCGCGCCACGAGCTGCCATTTGCGGGCCGGTCTATTATTTTCTCTCAGGCCCAATCCCATGCCTTCCATTGGGTTGGCCTTTGCTTCCTGCATCCCCATAATTTTCTAAATTCCAAATTTGACCTTACCTTTTTTATAAACTCTTGAGTCCTATCAGCCTGAGCTTCTTTGCCCCCATATAGCCATTATTTTTTTTTTTCTGATTATGGTAGTGATACGAAGTTGTCCCGGTCCAAAACAATGACAAATCTTTGTTGAAAATCATGAACTCATATAATATAAGTATTCTTCTCTCAATACGATTTATTCTATACTCAAATATCAATTAACTGTTGCTGATAATTATAAGTTATTTAATACAAAGAGATCTAGTTCTCACAATATTTACAAAGATATAATAACACCATCAAAGATCCAAGTATAAACAAAGATAATAAATATCACTTTGACTTTTATAAATCTAAAAAAATAGGTCTCGCATCATATTTATAATTATTTATCTTGATTTTAACGTGTTTAAAAATATGAAAAAATTGTATTTTTAACATTTCTTATATATTCATACATGCATCCATTACTTGCATTTTTAAGAACAATGCCAAAAATTTGGCTAACAAAGGGTAGATAATAATTTAGTGAAATAAATAAATTTTTACTTTTGCATAAAATACACTAAAAAGTTTCTTTTTAATGTATATGATGTATCTAATATTTTTACAATATATATATATATATATATATTGAGTATAAGAAAATATACTAGACAAAAAAAGTCAATAAAATAATTTTAGATAATTATATATATACACCTCAATATCATACATATCCGATTAACATCTAATTTTTTTTCTCTATTTATCTTATCTCCTCTTTTATGTTACCTATCACGTATACATTTCTCTTTCTTCTCACTCTTTCTTTTTCCTATGAATTAACTAAATACATCTAAATTGAAAAAATATTTTTTAAAGGAATGAAAAATTATTCTTAAATCATCCAAATATAACTCTAGACCCAATTCATTGAGCGAGTATTATTTATCTCATTCATTACAAATATTTTTTTTACGAGTAGCCATGAAGTATGGATAAAATGGTCATCTCAATATTTATATATTTATAATTTACAATTACTGTAGTATTTTAACAAATGCATTGTACAACATAAATATTTATTCTTAAATAACTAAAATTCAATACAAAAATTAATATCTAAATGATATTATATTCTAAATTCATGATAAATAAAAAATAATATAAAAATAATATTTTAGATTTAAATTGAATAATTTAAATTGTAACGTAACTATGGATGAATTCTTTAAACAAAATATTGAAACTCGAATTAGACATAACAATATAAAGATGATAGTTTGAGATGTAAAACATTTTGGCTATTGTATGAAATGCACTTTTAATGAAAGAAGATATAGAATATTGAGAATCACTTTTTTTTGTTGGTGAATATTGAGAATATCTAATTGAAATAATGAAAAAAGTGAGAGACTTACTTTATATATTGAGAACTTTAATTTATAATGTAAGAAAAAATATATTTAAATAGTAATAAAAAAACAAAATAAAATGGTAGAAAACAGGGGAAAAGAAAAATAAGTTATTTCAATTTAATTAAGATTCGACTTGAAAATGTACATTTTGATGTCTAGTCCTTCAATGATTGCAATACACATTTTATGATTTTATCAAATGTTTCAGTAAAAAAACATGATTTTATCAAACTTGAATATTAAATCAACTCGTATTTTTTTAGTCAAGATGGAGTCGGATTGATCAAATTCTTTTGAAGGCAAATCCATTTGTTTGGTTGAATTCATGATCATACCTACTTTTCTTGACAACAATAATTTGGCAAAGAGAATTATGAAGGAGTGGTTGTTCCACGTTTTGTTTTTTCGTGAAGATGGGCCTTAAAGGGGCCTACATCTTTTGGAATCTTATTTAGGGGTTATTACTTTTTGCACTACTTTTTCTAACTCCTATTTTTTAAAAATTGTTATTCCAATAACATTTTTTATATGTATTCGGTTTAATTGTTTTGAAAATTAATCTGAAATCATGTAAAAAGAAAATGAATTTCGAAATATAATTTTTTTTATATTATAGTTTTGAAATTTAATTTTTAGAAATCATTTTTTTCCACATTCAAGAAATAAGGGGCTTGTTTACTTTTATTTTCATTTCCTATTTTCTTTTTCACTTCTGGTTTATAAAAATGTCACTTTATTTTTATTTTTTCATGTTTTTAAATATATATTAATTTATACAGGAAACATAGAAAGTGACATAAACCCCATAATTTATGCTTAATTAACTTTGATTTTGGTTATAAATAACATGTCATTATTGTGTCCCTCCTATAAATTCACTCAAAATTAAGCTATGAAGGCATCTTCATCATTAATCTGTTAAACTAAATTAGTGAGATTATAATTCCTATTATAGTTCAATCTTCATAAAAATTACACGATCATTCATAATTTTAGTTTTAAAGTACTTTTAAATATAAAAAAATATAAATACCTCTAATTATAACTCAATTTTTTTGGTTTAGACCACATATATACAATGAGATACAACTATGCATGATCTATATTAGATGTTGTCTTTCATTGTGTTTTATTCATTTTTTTAATGTGAAGATTTAAAAAAGCCAATGATGAATAGATATTTGATTATTAGTACACTTTAATTCAAGGAGTATTTGGTGTAGAGTTATACAACTTTGTGTTGTTGGTCCCCATAACAATTAAACTCAACCCATATCAAAACCTAAACTTATTAGAGAAGAGTAATAATGAAGACAGGATAATTAACAATAGAATAGGAAGAACTAGAAGTTAGTAAGCTGTAAAAATTAAGAATAAAGGGAGAATATGAGAATTCAACAAATATTTCAATGAAAAACTAATTCCCCTTTCACACATTTCAAAAGGTTATGTTCTCGACAAATAAACATGTTCTAATAGTTAGGAATAGAGGTTGATTTAAGGTTCTTCTAATAAGAAGTACTGTTATGACCAAATCTCAACCTCAATAGTGGAAGCTTTGTGAAATCCCCCACAAAGCTTCCATTATTGCCTTTCTCCACCTCCTTAAGATTAACATGGTTAAAATAGTTGAACAAGGAATAAGAGGAAGAACAAGGTACTTGGAAGTGAAAACGGTAGGAAAAACTAAGGAAGGTTATTAGAAAAAACTTCAAAACAACAATGGTTGTGGGTCGTTGGAGTTGCAAAGGAATAAGATGAAAATTCATAGTAAAATAAGGTCAACCCTATTTATAGGCAAATTTATAGAGGAGAAAAGTGCATTTCAACCTAGAAAGTAGTGATAAATATGGTATCTCGATTCAAAATTTGAATTGTCATAATGGTTGCATGAAATTATATGGTGGTTGTCATAACTTCTGCAATGTTGAACAACTGACATTTAACCAAAAATATATAAAGTGTATCACTAACTCATAAACTACAACTTAATCAATACAACTCGAATCAAGATATCTTTATTTTCAAATTAAGTTGTGACTTTTGAAATAAATTTGTAACTCGACATGCTCAGAGCATGTCTAGTCAAGAAATAACTACTTCATATTAGTCTTAAGGTCAACTTTGCATAATTGACTACCTGGTGTTGCATCAACCCAAGTGTTAATTAAAGTCAACACCTAAATGCAAGATAAATGAAATACACTTTTAAATAATGAATTCTACCTTAATTTAAAGTAAAGTTAGCATGTTATTATGAAAAAAAATAGAGTAATACTACTTGGGATATATAAGTGTTATTTCTAATTTCATGCTCAATCAAGTTTAGATAATGTTCTCTTTCAACATTCTATTCCCTTTTAATTTATTTGTTTGTTTAAAAAAAATTATTTTCAATGTAAAAATGAAAAAGCCAGCGATGAATGGATATTTGATGAGTACTGCCCGCTAGTTCATGAAGTTTGTGGTGTAGAATGATAGAGCCTAATTAGCCCATTGGTCCCAAGCCAAAGGGCTAAAACCCAAGCCAATATCAAAACACAACCCCACCACCAATCACCCCAACAAAGCTGGTCCTATTTTCCTTTTCTATTTTTATCACGGCCCCCACCATCCCCTCCCCTAACTTCACTCACCCATTTAGATTTTTCATCAACACAACACACCATCCATGAAAGACAGCCATTAATTACCCAGAAACAAAAACTCAAGCTATCTATCATAGCACATGCAGCTATTTCATATCATATCGTCTCACTCTCCAAACAAACAACATCAACATATTGAAAAAAGATATATATTCCTCGAGGGTATTCGAACGTAGATACAAAATTACAAGCCTCAGGTTTCGAAATTAATAACCGAAAACTCTTATAATTACCTCATATACGTTAACGTCACCACCACCAAAAATTAACAAAAGGAAAACTCAACTAAAAATGCATACCAATTACTGTAACAGAAATAGAACCAAAAAGGGTTAAAAAAAAAAAGAAGATTGGATTCGATTCGATTCGGTTCGGTGAGTGAGGGTTGTGGGATTTTTATTTAGTCTTGAAAACCGGTTTTGGCCCAAATGGCGTTTCGGAGCGTGCTGAGATCCCTTCCCTTTAGGGTTCTCCCAACACCCTCGTGCACGGAGAACGAAGCTACCCTATTCCTCGCCAGAAACTCGTGCGGTGGCACCCTTCCACTCCTCTCATCGTCGTAATTCTCGTTGTCGTCGTTGTCATTTTCGTCATCGTCAAAGCTGTTCCTCCTCCGGTACTCAGCCCCAAGGATCTTCGACCAGTCGGGGATGTTGACCGGCACCGAAGCCGGCGCGCCGGAGGAGGAGGAAGAGGGTTTTTTCTTGGCCGAGGAATTATTAAAGCCTCGGCCGTGAAGCGATCTCTGGAACTCGAACGAGTTGGCTTGGGCCGAGTTGTAAATCTCTGACTCGTCGAACTCGAACGCGGATTCCGAATCCATGGTTAGGGATACAGAGTCGTCTATGTCTGAGGCCACAGGGAGAAAACGGTGGCTTCTTGAACTGAAGTGGTTTTTTCTGCTCGACATTATTGTAAGCATGCAAGTGGTGATTTTATAACAACGTTGTACGTGTGGAGGAACTGTGCAAGGTTCTTCTGTTGGTTGCTTCCGCTATATATCTCTGTATGCTAGGTTGTAATTTCGTCGTCGATGGTTTTCTTTTCTTTTATTTCTCCTACGTTGTTGTTGTTGTTTATGGTTCCTTTGATGTGCTTTTATAAAGAGTTTGTTGCTATAGTAGTCGCCTTTTCTTTATTCTCGTTAGGAAAACTAAAATCGGTGTTGTATTAATATATCTCGTTTTCATTATTGTTTTTTCGGATAAGAATATAGGGAAAAGAGAGAGAGAGAAGAAGTCAGGAACTGATTTATTAATGTTGTTATTCTTGTTGTTAATATTGTGTGTGGTGTGAAAATAATAATAACAATAATAAATAATAATTATAATGATAGTAATTAATAAAGAGAAAATGCCGCGTTACATTCTGGATAAGGTTCCATTCCATTGATCCATCTTCTCTGTCCTTTCTTTCCCAGTAACGTGTGAGAAACTACCAAGCACCCACACATTTACTGTTCCAACTTTTCCAACAACATCCCGTTTGATTCACACACAAGATTGTACTTTGCCATTGTTTTTTTTTTTTTTTTGTATACTATAGATGGAAATCTTCAAAATGAAATAAAATAAAACAAATAAACGATTAACATATAGTAATACTTACATATAAGTAAAAGCTTGTTTATTTTTCTTCTGTGAAAAAAAAAAACTTGTGGCTATAAAGTTCACAGCAAAGTATTATTAATAAGCTAACATGTTTAAAAATATGTTAATTATAATAACTAATTTATTCCTATGTGATGTAAATTATTGAAATTTATTTAATTACAATTAAATTTAAAATTATGTAATTTATGTTTATATATTTTTATTATAAATGCAAATTAGTAATAAAATCTGATAAATTTTTTATCTAACATAAAAATTATCTAAAATTACTTGAACTTAGAATTAATTCTAAAGCCAAAGTTAAAATCTTACCGTAAAATATATCATGTAAAAAAATTTACAAAAAATCACATTGATTAATATTTGAACCTAATTGTGAAAAATCTATGTGAAACAAGACAGGCACACCCACCTAGTCTCTATTTCTCCGTTCACCTCACTAGTTTGAAAGGAGGACAAATGTGATCGTGTGAACTAAAGACTCAAGAAAAAGAAACGCATTAACGTAGATATATGTAGGACACGTGGTGTCCAATGATTTGGAGAAAGATGGAGTAATGATATTGATGGCACATGAGGTAGGACCTCAATCCTAATCTATCATTATCCAATGCTGATTAATTTCCTGTCTTGCCAGCTGTCGTTTGAATCTTTTCTTTTAATGAATAAATATTAATAATTATTAATTTTTTTAAAAAAATTAATTTATGATTTCTTTTCTTATTTTCTTCTTTTACCGGTGAATCAACTTATATTTTTTTTTTCACCGGACCCAATCTTATTTATTATTCTCTCGTATCATAAATCCTGTATTAATCATTTTATGTATATTTTTTATTATTAAATCAGTCTTATTTCTTTACTGTCCTGAACTAAATTGTTGTCTCACATCATAATCTCCTCAATTAATAGTTTTATTTAATATATTTGATTGATATTTTAATTAATACCTTTTTGAATGCTAAGAAAGTAAAGTTAAAGATCATTCATTTGAGTTCATCTGTTCTGTTCAGGATTTTAGAGAAAGTGCATTAGTGTTTATGCTGTACCGGACACACTGCACAATGAATAAATAAATAATGTTGCTTACTTTCGTTTCAAATTTCAATTATCCTTTCAATATATTATATATAAGAAAATCAATTATCCTTTTCTTCCCTAAAAGAAATCGAAGCACATCTGTTATTGTAAATTGTAATATGAGAAATGTTCGTGACATTTTTTTTAAACACTTTTTTTGTAGTTACTAAAAATAATCTGTTTTTATGGGTTCTACTTCTAAATTAAATCAGAAAAAAAAATCAAATAGAAAGTCTTAGACAAAGTATATGTAGCTAATATCCTTCTTGTAGTATTCACTAATTTCTCCATCGTTAATTGTCTCTGTTGTAATAAAATTTGTTTACTTATTTGATACATCTTATCTATACAGGACATTATAAACTTATAAAAATTAGTATCCTCAATATAACAATATATAAACAATAAAGATTTACTTTAATTTATTGAATATAAATTTTTGTTTGCTATTTTATTATTTTTTAGCAAGTTGGGTATGTCCTTTTCTTAACGGAGACTTGATTTCTTTTACAATAAAAACAAAAGAAAATGATTATCAGCCAACTTTAACATAACTATGACATGCTTAACATTTGTATAATTATTTCATCTAACTTTAACATAACTTTAATTACTATATGTAGAAATTGAAAACAATGTCAGAAAATTTACAACAATTCATATATTATGTTTAATTAATAGAACTAGACTCCTTTGATAATTACATATTTATAAATGAATGAAAATAACATGACTTTCAACTTCAATTTAATTAATTTGGATTTTATACTGATAAAGAACTGGTTTGGAAGTGCATTAGGCCTAACATGTGGACAATGACCCACATTAGACATTTATCATGTTGATGTTGGTATTAACACAAAAAATAACTCTCGGGCAACTATTTTGTAGATTCATTAGGCCTAACACATGGACCATGATCCCATAATAGACACTTATCAAGTCGATGCTCGTGTTAACACGAACAACGACTTTGAGGACAACTATTATGGAAGTATATTGGGCCTGACACATGGCCCATTGAACACAATAACCAACTTTTCCTCCATCTACCATTATATAAGGCATCCCATGCCTACAACTATACATTTAGACCTCATTATTCACCCCTTACATTTAATGACTTTGACATCAGAGTGTTTTGTGCAGGTGAATGGAAGTCTCCCTACTCACCAGAAGTCGTTGTCAAAGTCGCCTGCTTCGTCCACCATGTGTGGAACTTTTCGAACAAGAATCGTTTCTGTTTCTATTCCTTTATTTGTGAATGCAACAACTGTTATATTTTTTTCTTGTAATTTTAAATATACACTAACTTTTACTTTTTTGTTTTTTTTCCTTTCCTTCCTAATTTCCATCTTTCTATTCCTCCATCTCAATCCACTTCAAAATGAAATCAACATTCACAATTTTCCATATTTCCCCGTACGTGAAACTTAGTTTGGGCCCTTGACCCTCTCATACACAAAAGGAAACCAAAAAATACACTAATACATTGATTACAACATTTCATTTCATGCCACCTTTTTAGGTGTCCCCCGAATTGTGACTGGTACAAGTATTTTTGCTTTATATTTAGAATCAAGAGAACGTATCATGATTAATAATAATTAATATAGAAAAACAATAAAGTAATATCCTTTATGATATGTTCGATGTTCCCCCTTTGGTTCTTTCAGAACTATAACACTGACTAATATGCTCAATATATTTATGAACTTAATAATTTATATGGATAAGCACTTGACTGGTAAAACGAATTAAGGATATGAAACTACAATAGTCTACTCAAAACTTTGAAAGCAATGTATATGGGATACAAAAAAAAATAAAAAATTATGTACCCTGTTATAACAGATGAGAATTATAAATTATGCTAGACAGGGAGAGTCTACCCTAAGCTAGTGTGTGCCTTAGCCATTACATGTTAAACATTGATTATATTATTGCATTTAACATTTTGCTTTTGCCCCTTCTATGTGTTTTAAGGGTAGGGACTAAAGTTTAAAATTTATATCCATTTTTGCTATAATGTGGATACCTGACAAATCATTCAAACAGTGATTGATTGGAGTTCTTATTTTATTGAAAGTTCTCTTACAGGGCGACATAATATATGTATGTTCATTATATATTTGAATTTAATTTGTTTGCCACTTATGAGAAAAATAACTCTCAAAGGGCCGACAATATTGCATTGCATCTATTGATTAGTGGATTTTAGTATCAAGAATAAGAGCTTTATTCAAAAGAAAAGCCAAAGAACATAAGCCAGGATCTTGAAAACTAGACTTCATTAACATCAAAATGGTGGGTTCTTCTTCCTTTTTTGGAGAGATAACAAGTGGGAGTCTTATTAAGATTCCTCTGACTGAGTGATGGTTATTACTTTTAAAATTGATTTTAACAACCTTAATTTCTTTTACATTTTTACCGGCTACTTATATAAATCCATGTATCATGAGGAATTCAGATAAAATATTTGCACTTACTCATTTTTTGTAATAATTTTTTTCTTCTGGGCTTCTATTGATTAATGTAATTGGCTTTATTAAACCTAACGAAAACACATATGTTGTCGTGTCTGTGTGTCTACATTTCTATTATGTTAAATTTGATATATTATAGCAAATTTTCTTTATTATAAATTTTCACATATATTAATTTTAGCCTACTAATTTATTTTTTGCTTAATACATGTTTATATGTACTTTTTATGGTTCTTTGTTAATTTTATTTTAATAGTTTAATACTTTTCTTTTGGGTTTCTATTGATTAGCGTAGTTGGCTTTATTTTTATTTATTTTTAGTGTAAATGCTGGATTTTATTGATGCAAAGATAAATCAAAAACTACATCATTTGCTATGATTTAAATCAACTGATAAAGAACCTCCTCAATCTAGCAATTATCAAAAAATGAAAAAGCTAAGGTTGCATATTGTGTGCAATGTAAATACCTGCTCGTTTAGTAAAACAGAGCGACTTGAAAGGAGAGTTGTGTAACAACTTTCTGCAGTCTTCAATCAGTCCACGAAAAAAGAATGTTCCAGCCAAAGCCTTATTTTGTCAGCAAAGGGAAACACTACTAGAAAAATGCTGATTAGCGACCAAAAATAGAGACAAAAATATTGGTGATAAATAGCTACCTATTTAGCCGCTAGAAACATATGTTGTCATTTGCACGAATCAAAGGCCACTCTTGCAATCAATGTACTCGGTGGCAACATAGTAGCCACCAAATGGTATTAAATAAATTGAAGCTCTAGCGACGGATTTTGCCACCATTGTTTTGTTTGATTTAGCGACCAAATTGACTTAAGAATTGCGACAACAGTGTTTCGGTTACTGGATATCAACACATTTTATGCCTTAGAGATTGCATATTTGATCATTGTTTAACCAGCTAAAACTTCCAAAATACATTCGAAAAGTGATTTCGCACAAGAAAATTAAAGTTTATACCAATTTATCGACGGACACTACTCAATCCTATTTTCATATATAATTGTTAATATTAATAACCTTGTATATACTTCATATATAATAATAATAATAATAATAATAATAATAATAATAATAATAACATAATGACCATAAAATATTTAGGATGCAATTTTTAAAAATTATTTTTCTTTTTTTTAAAAAAACTTACATAAAAATAAAAAAAGTCTTACAATATAATTATTTTCTAAAAAAATAAATAAATGTTTATATATTGTCACATTAATAGTGGGTAAACACTATTTATATAATTAAATTTATAAATAATAATAAATATATAATATTTTTTGGTACAAAATAAACCTAAAAATATAAAAAAATTAACATATATTACAAATAATAAAAAATATAAGAATATAATATGAAATGTTACGTTAAAAGAATAAGAATATCATGTTACAAATATAATATGACTCAATAAGGTCAGATTATAACAAACATTGATTAATGACCAAACTAATAAGGCCTGAATATAAAATTAATGATTGACTGATAATTGCCTTAAAAATGTTATTTTATGATCATTTTATGGGCAATTATGTCACTATTTCGTTACATTTAAGCTTTTTTGGCCTTATTTATAATTAAGTTTTGAATAAATTATAATATTTTTAAATAATTTAAATGTTTGATTTTTCATCTAATTTTAGTTTATTTTGTTGTAGAAGTAAAGGAAGAAATAATAGAGTTGATGTTGGGACCCAATTCAAGGCTCTTTTAAAGGAAATTTTTGAGGTTGAAAGGGCTAGACATGTCAGGCTCAACGCACACTTCAAGCTTAGTAAATTGTTTCCTTTTCATGGTATTTGGGTTCATCACACAATTTATGCTTAGCCTGCAGTCACTTAAATCAGTGCAACTTTTGTATGTTCGCTCAGTGAGTATGTGCGCGCTAAGCGCACAACTCAATTACGCAAAAATGACAATGCAACATGTTTGACCCTATTTAAGCACCAAGGATGCAAATAGAAGACATATTTGGTTGGGGGGAAACTATCTGGGGTGTTAGATTGCAACTGAGAAACTCTAAGTTGCCCTCCATGACTTCCCTATCATTTCTCATTCTCTTTTCCATTTATTTTCATCTTTTCTTCTTGTAGTCATGTAGTTAGGTTTACCCCTTTTGGGGGTTTATGTAGTTGAACTCATCCTTATGTTTACATTTTGACTATTAATATATGTTTACTGTTTATTATTAAGTATTCTCTTCTATGCATTAATGCTTGTTTTGGCTTGATCACCCTTTGCTTGATGTTGTGGTTTGAATTGTCATTAGGCAATGCTTTTGAACTTAGAAATGGAGAAGAACACCTTATGGGTTTTGTGTCTAGGAATGGAGCAAAGTTTGTTAGTTATCTTTTAACTTTTGTTCTTAAAGCAAGTCATTTGGTTAGACTAGTCAATGGATTGATAATTTGGTCAAAGGGCTTAGATTATTTCCATCCGAGGGATCGAGGTTTGAGTATTTTTGTGAGTTAATGATAATAATTGGGCTTTGAACTAGATTAGTGACCTTTGTTTGCATAAAGAGGTGGTTTAGTGAAATCAACCACAACTCGTTATTCTTTATTATTTTACTTCTTTTTATTGCATTTCAAGCGTTCATAAAAATGCCAAAAACATTTTTTTTGTTTATTTATATTCTTTCTATTTACATTTTCACATTTTAATAAAATTATAATTGTTGTTTCCAAAAGCCATAGTTAGTGAACATTAGTATTTTATCAAGTATAACGCAAGCCTTTGTGGATATGATACTTGGACTTTCATTTTATACTATTTGTGTGACTTGGTATGCTTGTCAAGAATGCAACAAGCATTGACTAAGGCCCAAGCAAAACACTACTAATTGATCAAGCCCAATAGGATCCAAGTATAAAAATAATGATTGATCTAGGTCCAAGGGAGGAGGCAAACCGTATCTTTTTTTCATTCGGACAAGCTACAAGAGCATGAAAACATCTTTAGATTCATTCCCACACATGGGGTATGGTTGATTCACTAGGACTATCTTCTTTAAAAGCTTGTTTTTTACTGAAAAAATATTACGGCATGTATGCCCATAAGGAAGTGTTGTGCCATCCCATATCTGCTTCCATAATAACTCCCCATTATGTCTAGATGATGATTCAACTGAGTTATATTTATTGTTTGCAACTTGATAACCCAACTTCATTTAGTACATTCCATTGGAATTATGTTTTTGGTAACAACAGTCTTGCTCAGCTAAAATTCTCAATGGAATGGAGACAATGTTCCCAACCGTGGCCTCAGAGAAGAACACTGGTAATTTTGCATTGTCCCACGAGTCATCAAAAAGAGATGTAGAAGCAAATAACACAAGAAGGAATGTTGAATTGTGGTTTTAGAAATTTAAAAATTTAAAAATTTCCTATGACTAAAAACACGTTTATCATCGATGCAAATATACCTGAAAACAGATAAAAAAGGTTTTGATAAATACTTTATCAAACGATGAGAAAAATAGTTTTCTTGACATATCAAACAAGATATATGATTTAAAAACAAATTCAAACTCTTTGTCAATTGAAGCAGTAAAAGAAAACATACAGGAAATTATATTGGTTCGTCTCTACCCCGAGACTATGTCCAGTTCTTGAGAACCCACCCACCAAGTTTTCACTAACTTATCACAAAGTTACAAGTATTCAAATATTTTTCATTGTTACTTTTGGCTCTTACACATGCAAGCTCTACTCCAAGCTTGACTTTAACCCAATATTCTTTGTCCTACCAAGTCACTGATGACTTTAAACAAATCAACAAGATTTGTTGGAAGATTGCACACTAACTAATATGTGACTGTTTTATAGATGGATAAAACACTCAACACTTTAGTCTTTTCTCTCAAGGTTTACAAGGTTTTGAGAGCTTAGTATCTATACAAGGATTTACAAAAAGCTTTACAAGAAATAATATATTTGCACAAGATAATTTGTGTCTTGTTTCTTCAAAGCTTCTTCTATTTATAGCCTTCATATTCAAGTATTTGTTGTTTTACAAAGATTGGATTCTTCACTTTATTATTCGTTTAAATCTTGAGGTCAGTTGAGCATTTAATGCTTGCATTAAATACATATCCCTTCTTCATGCAAAGTTTGTATTAATAGGTTAGTGTGTCTTGTACTTCAGTAGGAAAGTCACTTATTTCATTATAGCAGGTCTGCACCACTAAAACCCGCCTTTTGATGAAGATCAACACTTTCAGACTTAGACTTCCTTTATTCTTCATAGGACTTTGACAGATCCTAGGATAATGTTTTTGCATGAAAGAATCTCAGACACATAGTATTAAATGCACTACTTAATTTTATGCTAGATCGTCTTATATGGGTGTTTTGTCTGAAAACTTAGATGCAAGAATACAGACCATGATCTTATAGCACATTAGACATAACTTTTATTATTTGTATTTATTTGCATTTTATCAAAATAATTAGGAGTCATGATTTGTCTTTAAGACATACATGTCTTTTAACTTAACAAGAGATCATTTGTGGAAATTCTCCAAGCTTGTCTTACAAGAAGAGCTTTGTTACAACATCTCACAAAATGAAAACCCATACCCACCTTCTAACTTGTTTTTGGCTAACTTCTTCCTGCTCATCCAATGAATTTTCGTCCCCTCATTGTCTCCTCCCCCAAAAGAAATGAGATGTTAGGCTCTCAATTTCATCACAAATAGATCGAGGCAATAAAAAACACCCCATGACATAGGAAAGAATAGCTTGGACCACTGATTTAATAAAAAATTCCCTTCCTAATTTTACAAAGCTTTTCTCCTTCCACCCTTTAAGTTTCTTCTAGACTCTATATCTAACAAACTTGATTTTTAGACCTCCTTACTAGAGTAAGAAGGCCCAAATATTTCTTATGGTTCTTCATTGCCTTTACTCCCAATTGATTGGACAACTCTTCAAAATTGGAACGATGCATACTTTGGTTACATGAGAGTTTAGATTTGTTGAGATTGATCCTTTGCCTAGAAGCCTCCTCATAAGTTTCGAGGATCCTAGTAATATGTGATATCTCCTCATAATTTGCTTTGGCAAAAATATAGTCATCTACAAAAAAAAAAGAAGATGTAAGATCATTAGGGCAAAAAGAGCTACTTTGATTCCATGAATAACTTCTTGTTCAATTGCTTTTTGTAGCATAGCTGATAAAGCTTATGCACACAAAATGAATAAATAAGGAGATAAAGAATCTCCTTGTTTTAGTCTTCTATGGGGCTTAAACTCAAAATGGGGATTGTCAATTACAAAAATAGAAAAATGAGACAATGGTAACACACTTCATAATTAGCTCAACCCAATGACAAGGAAAGCCCATAGATTATAACACCTTCTTCAGAAACACCCACTCCACTCTATCATAGGCTTTAGACATGTCAAGCTTTAAACCCAAATAACCTTTCTTCTCATGATCTTTTTTCCTTGTGTAATGAAGACACTCAAAAGCAATGAGAACATTATCTGTACTAAGCACATGAGCATAAAAGCAATTTGACTCTCCCCCACTGATATGCGCCTACCATATAACACTTTCTAAGCTAAAAGAAGCAATGAATCAATCATAAATCATTGATAATTGTCTATAATTGCCGTAAACATTGATTATTCCTTCTCAACCATGCTCCCACTCACTTTATATATTTTCATAGTAGAAAAGAAGAGAAAAGAGCAAGAACAAGAAAAAGCCAAGTCAAAGGTCCTCGCGCTAACTACGCTGTGTTGGCGCAACCTGCGCCAAAGAAAATATTAGGTGTTAAATTCTCTGTCATGTGGCTCTAACATCGTGAGAATTGGCGTCAATAGCGCCAAAGAAGTAATTATGTGTGAAACTCTCTGTCACCCCGCGCTACTGGCGTGGGAGTTGGCGCTAATGGCCCCATGACTGATATGAAGCCGCGCTATTGGCGCGGGAATTGGCGCTAGTGGCGCGGAGTCACGAGATTCAACTGTTCTATTTTTACTGTGCACTCTGCTGAGGGTATTTTGGGGGATTACTTCTCCTAAGTATAAAAGGCAAGGCACACAGCTGGGAGAGGGTTGCACACACTGGAAGAGATTAGAAACAAGGAGCTTGGGAAGTTTTTGGCTAGGCCAAGGAGATTGAAGACCAAGTGAAGAGATGCTTCTCTTTTTCTTCTTCTTCTTCCTTTATGTTCTCCAGCTGAGCATGCTTCATCTTGTGCTTTTGAGGTCAGACATTAATAGGTCTGGCTAGTTCCTTATTGTAGTTAGGACCACAAACTTGATGTAAACTCCTTTGGTTTTGGATTGGTTGTTATTGTTCTTTTATGCTAAGTTATTTCACTTTAGTTGGTGTTGAAAAGCATTTATCTTTGTTAGACTTGATCACTCTGATAAGATTTGTTAAAATTAGGGTTCACAATAGGAATGTTGGGATTCTAATTTCTGACTGCGATAAAGTAACAATCGTTACATTATCTAGGAATAGAAATGTATGATTGCAGATGGTTTGATGCATCCAACTTAATGTTTAATCCAAGAGAGATCACTAAGGAATTAGGGTCTTTGAATGGGTTAAAAGGTTAAAGTCACTAAGGAATTAAGATTTAACTATCTTTTGTATGAAGATGCATTATTTGAATAACTAGAGTAATTGAATGTATTAACCATTCCAAGTTAAGAAGGTGGGGATCAAAAGGTGAGTGTGTCCTGACTACAATTCATTCTCATATTTTCCTAAAACAAATAGCGTTGTTCTTGCATTCTTATTGTATTTTGACTCTTGTCATTTAAATTCCTTACTTCAAAAGACAATACATACTTTCAACCAAACGTTATTCATCCAACTTGTAGATAATAGTTGTGATAAAATTTGGTGCATCAATCCTTGTGGGAACGATATTTTACTTATCATTTTATTACTTGGAACGATCGGTATACTTGTCGAGACCGCAACACCCACTATCCCCTAGCCATTTTTGTTATTAATCTATTTGCAATTGTTTTAGTAACAATCTTAAAAACAACATTGCAAAGACTAATAGACCTAAAATCACCATCCTAATTAGGATTCTTAATTTTAGGTATTAGAGCAATGAAAGTTTGATTAATACCTATTGGGTCTGTTGCACCATTAAGAATATCTAGGACAATTCTTGACACATCCTCACCAACTACCTCCCAGAAGTGCTTATAGAACAAGACCGGTGTACCATCACGCTCAAGAACTTTTGTAGTATGCATTTGCTTCAAAGCTTCCCTCACTTCCTCCGCAGAGAAAATCACACTAAAGATATCTGACATAAGGGAATCAATTTTTCACCTTACAAAGCTTGCCACCTCTTGAACACCAGAGTATCCGAGGGAGGAAAAATAGAATACAAATGCGATGTCAATACCTCAACTATCTTCTCTTCATCATCCACCCAAATCCCATTCTCATCCTGGATCCTATCTCAACTAATTATTTTTCTGTGGAAATAATAAGTGTTTTTCATCTCCATGTTCAAGCCAACATGCTTTTGATCGTTGCTCCAAAAAAATTTCCTCCTGCAAGAGAATTTTATCAAGCTCCTTCCCTACTTCGATTGTGGCCCGAATATAGTCATCAGATTGGGTCTGATTTTGTAAATCGTGGAGCTTCTTCTTCACCTCTTTAATTTGTTTCTTGAGATTCCCAAATTTTTCATTCCCCCACAACTCCAATGATCCCCAAACTTGTAACAAATTTGATGTAATACTACCACCATTCGACCATGAGGAACTCACAATATGCTCACATTCTTCATCCTCTGGCCAAACTTGCTTAAATCTGTAAAGTTTCTGCCTTCTCCTCCTATTCTTTCCTTTCGAATAAAAATTCAAAAGTATTGGATTATGATCCGAACCATACCGATCCAAGTTGGTTACTTTATAGTTTCTCCATTCCTCCTTCAACATGGGCATGGCCAGAAACCTTTCAACCCTCTCCTAAATATTATAATCTCCTCTATGTCTATTCGTCCAGGTGAAGTAGATTCCTTAAAAGCCTAGATGAACTAAGTCACAAGCATTAAGAGTATCAATAAACTCTGACACCTAACTTACATTCACAGCCTGGGCACCTAACTTGTCATCCGTATGAAGAACCAAGTTCAAATCACTCATACACAACCAGGAAGGCGTGTTCGGATCTAAGAGAGACTTGAAAATAAACATTCGCATGATTTGATTCTTTTAGCTCGTTTTAATAATGTAATACATGGGTACTTGGAAAAATCACTGTGTATATGCATGTATAGAGTTGTTTGCAAATTAGATTAAATCAATTTTAAAGAAAAAATATTTAATCTAATTATTCTGATTTTTTTAAAATTTATCATTTAATTGGTTTGATCTAAAATTTAAATCTAACAATGAAAAAAAGTTGATAAATAGTATGCACAAACAAATGTCATGTGTTAAGCATTAGATAAAATTTAAAGAAAACATTTTAAAAAAATAAAGAATGTAGAATCTTACATCAGGAAAAGAAAATAAAGAAAATTTAAATAACAACACAATAAATATTTTCGAGAAAGATGATGAGAGAATCCTAAAATGTTTAAAAATTAAAATAAAAAATGAATAAAAAAATTGAAATGTGAAACAAACAAATATTACGTGATTTATTCAAATATTTCTTTTGATTAACTCATAATAATATCAAAATTAATTGATTGATTATAACATTTGTTTTGGTTATGGGCCGGAACTTATCAATCAGGCAAACACCAATAAATTAAGGCAGTTATTATTTCCACTCCCCCTTACTACTTAGGCATTCCCTCTTCCCATCATTATTTTTTTTCCCTAACTACCCTAGTAAATACAGTCCCTCGGTCCATCCCCAACATTGAATTTGTGAGACCACAATGGAATGAGTGACAATGAAAACTCCTTTACTTGGAAATTGAATTGTGAATGCCCTTAACCTATGGACTTAACTGCCAAGATCTGGATCAGAGAATAGATAAATATTATAACACCTCGAATGAATCACATCAGAATGAGAGATCTAGAGGCTATGCAAATATGAAATTGTATAGTTGACGATAATTTAAAGAAATTAATTGGTACTACTTATACTAATATGATGCATATACTTTTTTTATTGTTCATCACTTAAGAATTCCACAGTTAAGTGTGTTTGACTTAGAGTAGTTATTGAATGAGTAACATTCTAAGATGTGTCCCAGAAAGCATGTGAGTGAGGACAAAATACGTTGAAAAGTCTCATGTTGGTTTGTGGGGACAATTGTTGAACTTGAAAGTATCCGAAACAAATTATTGAGGTCTCGGAAAGGGCTATCTACAGAGGATTCTTATTGATGGAGGATTCTAACAAACAAGGGGTTGACTGAAGTACCACCGTGTGAAATGTCGTATTGCGAGAGTCGCCATGAAGTCGACAATCAAGAACGTTACAAATGATATCAAAACAAACCTCCCTTCCAATACGGTGTGGTTTGAGGATGAATCAAGTAGAAGCTAGTGGACATGTAACACTCCAAACGAATTACACCAAAATGAGAGAGACCTAGAGGCTGTATAGGTATGAAACTGTATAGTTTACGCTGACTTAAAAGAATTAATTGGTACTATCTATACCAACAAGATGCACCTACTTTTCGGTAGCCCATCACTTAAGAATTCAACAGTTAAGCATGCTTGCCTTGGAGCAATTATGGGATGAATGACCTTCTGGAAAGTTTCAAGAAAAACATGTGAGTGAGGTGAAAGCATGCTGATAAGTCTCATGTTGGTTTATGGAGACAAACATTGATCTTGGTAGCATTTGAGCCAACAAGAATGTTGAGCGAAGTGTCACCATGTGAAGTATCACCGTGTGAAGTAAGTATCACCGTGTGAAGTATCTCCATGTGAAGTGTCATAGAGTGCGATCTGTCGAGAAGTCAATAATTAGGGGCGTTACAAACATTCTTTCCCCTTTAATTTCCCTAATGAACACTTGATTTTGTGTAGAAAATCTGCTATGGTGTGTGACTGCATGATTCATCATTTTTCTTTGCATTCCCAAGGGTTGTTCTTTAGATTGGATCATCAATATTCATTATTTGCATGAAATTTCAAAAGTTGGCATGAAGGAGAAAAGATAAACTAGTGTATATGAGATGTATGTGTTTTTTTTCTCTTTCAAAAGAGAGTTATGAGAAGGGGAATGTGTTTTTCTTAAATAGTAATATGAAAAGGAGAAAGAGATGGAGGCGGAGTGTATTTAATGGGGAGGTTCAAAAAAATAAAAAATTGGGAAAGTGAAGCGTAATAGTAATAAAAGAGACGGTAAATAGTAATTAACTAAATGCAAATAAAAGTCCATTTTCAATAAATAAAACCAGTCAAGAAGCTCACTTTCCCGATAAACAAAAAGAGTGTGGATAAAGCTTTCTAATCTTCCGTTATTATTTTCTGCACTTCCCAAAAAGTTTATTACGAATGCAATTATCTCATTTCAAAATGCAAAATGAAAAGTGCAGAAAGCAATATAAAAAGTACAGAAAGTAACATTCTAACAGCACATGGATCCGGCCGGCCCAAATAGAAGAGAATAAACAAAAGCCCTAATCCCCATTCTATATAACCATCGCTTAATTATTACACTCTGCTTCGCCTCATTTTCTGGCTTCGAAACCCTAACACTCCTCTCCCTCTTCGATCATCACCGCTTCACAATGCCGCCGAAGTTCGACCCCTCCCAGGTCGTCGACGTCTTCGTCCGCGTTACCGGCGGCGAGGTCGGCGCGGCTAGTTCCCTCGCCCCAAAGATCGGTCCCCTCGGTCTCTCCCCCAAGAAGATCGGAGAAGACATCGCCAAGGAAACCGCCAAGGACTGGAAGGGCCTCCGCGTCACCGTCAAGCTCACCGTGCAGAACCGTCAGGCGAAGGTCACGGTGGTCCCCTCCGCCGCCGCCCTCGTTATCAAGGCCCTCAAGGAGCCCGAGCGCGACCGCAAGAAGACCAAGAACATCAAGCACAACGGCAACATCTCGCTCGATGACGTCATCGAGATCGCTAGGGTTATGAGGCCGAGGTCCATGGCCAAGGACCTCAGCGGCTCCATTAAGGAGATTCTCGGAACATGCGTTTCGGTTGGTTGCACCGTTGATGGAAAGGATCCAAAGGACTTGCAGCAGGAGATTTCCGATGGTGATGTTGAGGTCCCTCTCGATTGAGGAAGAAGGCTTTGTTTCTCTCCTTTTTTCCCTCTCTCTCTTATGTTTGTTTCGTGTTTTTTTTTTAATATAAATCTGGGGAAACTATTGAACGTTTTGTTTAAGGCTATTTTACTGTTTTGGATAATTTAGATGATGGTTTCGAGAGATGTTATTATTATGGGCTGATTAGTTTATTTCCCTGCTCACACTATGATATGTTTTTCGATATAATTTTGCCAATGGATATTTAGCTTATTATGCGTATATATGTTAGCCCTTTTATTGCCCTATGAGTTTTTTGCTAGGTAAGTTGGGATTGTCATCACACTTTTGATGAGAGGAATGAGGATCGGCTATTAGGTTAAATTATTTTTTTTGGACGGTTAATTTTATTTTGCTAATGCTTGTTTAGTTCTTGTCCCTTATTTTTTTATTGGTTGTATATTTTACCTATGAGTGTCTGCAAATTAATATAGGATATTCTATTTGCAACTATGTGTCTCGTACATATTGAGTTGTGACTGGTAGGGGTTGTTGAAAACATTGCCAATGGCATATGATGTCAGATGTTGTCTTCTGAATTCGAATATACAATTGCTTATCTTTTAGTTTATTTTGATTTTGATGAACTTGAACTTGATCTTTACTGAGATTAGTTGAAAGGAGTAGTAGGAACATCATAGCCCTCTTAAATAAGTTTTGCAGAGCATCATCTGGAGTTTAGGTATAATGAGCTCAAATCAGTTCTGCAGTGAACATCATACCCTACTAACTGATTCTCTCTGTTGAATTTCTTAAATTGTTTGAAATCTTTTTAATAATATTGTGTGATGGTGTTGTTATGCATGCTGGGTGGTGTCTTTTAAAACCCTGTCCTGTAATTGGTACCCTTATTAAAAGGGCGTTCTAGTGCGTTGTAGATTCTTATCCAAGACTTGTATCATTTGAAAATGCCATGTACATTTTGATTTGAAGTTTTTTTCTTGCATGGTTGATGTTGGATGAAAAATTCCTTTTTTTGCACTCATTTTTTTAATACTTTTTGTTGATCATGTCAAGAGCTGATTGTTGTACGTGTCGTGTTATGAATTTTCTTTATCATTTAATGACAAGCCTTTGTTTTTTACTTTTTGTTGACTCCTGAAAATGCATATTCTGCACTGAAACATTAGTGTATCATGTTATGCATTTCCCAATATTGCACGAGCAAACATGCGTAGTGAATGATTAAGGAATTGTGAAGTACAATTTGTGACTGGTGATTATTATTTGCTAATAATAGATCATGTCCCTTTCTCTTTTAGTAAATGTGATGTCTCTATTATGGAATTTCAATTGTTTATCCTTTGTGGAAAGCTAAATAGTTGTTGGATGGTGGTAAATCTTCAATGACAATGATAATGTTTCACTGTTGAAATTGTGGAACAAAGCCAAATTGTTCCATTGGTGTTACTCTCTAGTTTCGGAAACTGTTGGGAGTGATTTAGTGTGAGACTTAATATCAGTTTTTCAGCAGTATCTGGCGTTTGTGTTAATTTAATATTTCTGGCTGGGTATATGCATTGATATTTTAAGTCTTGAAACTGTTTCTTCGTGATGAGCAAATAAAGTAAATGAAGTGGAAAATTATTAAATTTTTCATTAGTTAAATTAAATCTAGGACAGAAGGTTTAGTATATATGGAGAAAGGCAGCTATACGTATGGTAAATTGAAGTTTTGATATTTTGTTTTAATGCAAGTTCTCTAAGATTTTGTTTTTTTATACGTTTTGCATATTAAATCAATTAATCTCGTTTGTGTTCTATTTTCTTTCCATGGTTTAAGAATTTATTAAATCCGCGTATTAGTCTAGAGAAGTTTAACTAGCTTGATGACAATTGGCCCTGTTAGGGAACGTAATTTTTTAGTGTTTTCCTCTGCTTGTGTGCCCATTTTGGCTTATTTTCGAATGTCCCTGGGGATAAGGGTTGCGAACGGCGAGAGAAGATTTTTGTCATCTGGTGTTGTGATTCTTGTGTGATTCCGTTTCTCAAAGGGAAAGCCAAATCGGTGCTCTGGAGTAGAAGGGTCCATTCGACTCAGCCCACCTTGATTTGCTTACTTAGTGGGTTAATCAAATCTGGCTTATGTCTTGGCAAGTCTTAAAAATGATTCTACGGACCGGTCCACCCCAATTTGATGAGTTAAATGGGTTAGTTCACCTAAAATTAAAAGAAAAATCATGTTTTAAAATAATAAATTTCAATAGAATCTCGTTTTTCAAGAAAAATGAGTTTTAATAAAATTTAATACATTTGTGGCTGCATTTGCTTGTATCTCTTCATTATTATGGCAATTTTATTTCCAAACAAATCATTTTTTAAGGCAAAAAGAACTATTATCCGTTCAACAACCTAATTTCACAAGTATTTCACATGAAAGATAATCATTACAAGTTCAAGAAGATAGAATTATAGACAAAAGTATTTAATCATAAAATAGTATAAACAATCATTACGCACTAGTTATTAGTGTTTATCTATATAGTAGGATTGTTCACATACTCAAATTGATTGCAATAGTTTGTGTTGAATAATTTATTTGTGTTAAAATCAAATCGAATCCATCAAAAGGTTGATGTACGGGTTGAGTTATAGATTTAGATTCATAGATCTGTTGACCTGACTCGTGAATATATAATTAAAATATAAATGTTATATATATATATATATATATATATATATATAAATTAAAAAAATAATTTGACAAGGAAAGGTGTGATATTGCGTTATTTCTTTCATTGCTTTTAATAAAATATTAACAATTTAATATGGTGGGGGTTACAAACACTGAAACACGTTACACTAATATGATTAAAAACACATTTGCATTTTAAGACATTACATTTTAACGCTTGACACTTCCTTCTCTTACGTTTTCTAATTCTAGGGTTACAAAGTTCCCTTTCAAACTTTCTGAGCTGCACAGTCTTGATAGAGAAACATTGTGTCACCGCGCCACCACCACACTACCTCGTCACCACAAGAACATGTTGCTTCCTCCTCTCTTGTTCTTTTATTCTAGGGTTACAAAATTTCCCTTTCATACTTGTTGACAGCTGCGTGGTCTTGATAGAAAGACACTGTGCGACCGAACCACTACACAACCTCGTCGCTCCAAGTCAGTGTTTCTGCAAATTTGTTGTCCGCACCACCACAAGTCCATGTTGCTTCATTTACTTCTATTTTTTTTGTTGTGGATAAATTCTTTAGAATTTTAATTAATACCTCTATTCGAAGCTTGCTATAATTAAAATGCGTGTTTATGGGAAATGTTTTTTATTTGTTTATTTGTATTTAGTGAATAATCTTTATATTGAAATATTTCTTATTATTTTTATGTTGGATTGGTTCATTTGCAGAGAAAGATAGAGAGCTTAGGTTGGGGATGCTCTTACAAAAATCAAGTCTTAAAGAAAAAGGGGTCGAAGAGTTATTATATGTTGTTGATAATATGGAATAGTTTCAATCTCCATGAAATAACTTATTATTGTATAGGTTATCTCAAAGAGTTATTTGTTTCCTCTCATTCTCTCATACAATGAATTTAATTTTTATTTGGCTAGTGGATTTTCTCTTTTTATTATTGTCTAGGTTCTTTAGAATTTGCAAATGAGACAATTGGAAAAGAAAAGTAGTACATGGAGTGTTAGTGATTCATCTCCAATTCCACCAATTAGCACTCCCTCTTTATGTCATACTGAAAGTCCATTACAACAAGGTATAAAAGCTCCTTCACAACCACAAGGACATGAAACTTCACCACAACAAGGGCAAGGACAACAACCTGAATATGCACAAGCAGAGGTAAGGAAAAAAGTCGCTAGACCCCCTTCTAATGTTTGGGATCATTTTATTAAGAAGGAAGATGGTAGAAATTACTGTAAGTACTGTAATGTATCATATGCAGCAACTAGTTCTATCTATGGAACCAACTTGAGAAGACATGTGTTCCAACAATGTACGAAAAGCCCATATAGGCAAGTTGATAAAAAACAAAATACAATTGTCTTTGGAAGTGATTGTGAGAGTTACCCTAATAAAGTTAGTATGAAACTTGTTGATTTTAATCAAGAGCAAACTCTGATAGCACTTGTAAAGATGATAATTATTGATGAACTTGCCTTTAAGTTTGTTGAAAATGAAGGGTTTAGGAAGTTCATTGAAGATGGTCAATCTAAATTTAAAATTCCTTCTCGTGTCACTATTGCTAGATATTGCATGCAGGTGTTTAATGATGAAAAAGGAGAAGTTGAAGCATGTGTTGTCAGCAGATAAACAAATGGTTTCACTTACTATGGATACATAGACGTCAATTCAAAATATGAATTACATGTGTGTGACAGCTCATTACATTGATAAAGGGTGGGAATTGAATTAAAAACAATATTGAAATTTTGTTTGATTTCTGATCACAAAGGTGAAACCATAGGGATAACCCTAGAGAACTATTTAAAAGAATGAGGGATTTCAAAAGTTTGTTGTGTAACAATGGATAATGCAAGTGCTAATAACTTGGCTATTTCATATTTAGCTAGAGCATTGGTGTTTGGAATGTGCATACTTTATTGAATGGAGATTTCATGCATGTGCAATGTTCTACTCATATTTTGAATTTAATTGTTAGTGATGCATTGAAAGAAATTGACCTATCCATTAGAAAAATAAGAGCTGCATGTAAGTTTGTGAAGTCTTCTCCAAGTAGATTTGTAAGTTTTAAGAGGTGTGCTGAAGAAGTAAGTGTATCTACTAAGACAATGTTAATACTTGATGTACCAACTAGGTGGAACTCTACTTATTTGATGTTAGATGTTGTTAAAAATATAAACATGCATTTTATCGCTATGAGTATGTTAAGACTGCATGTGTTAAATCTCATATTTAGTGAAGGGGAAGGATGTCCTAAAGAGATTGTTTGGCATTATGCTCATGTTTTTGTTAGCTTTTTGAAGATTTTCTATAATGCAACTCTTTCTTTTTCGGGGTCATTGCATGTTACTGCTAACACTTTTTTTAAGAAGTTGGTTAGTATTCAAAAATCACTAAATAAGTGGAAGTGTGTGTGTGTGTATGTATGTATATTTGAAGTGCTTCATTCGCGAGGAGCTGTATGAGGTGAAATCTCATGTAAAATTCTATAATATAGATGGAATTGAGAAACAACCATCAATTATATAATGATACAAAGGATGACAACAAATATGCAGTTAAAGTTTAACAAATATTGGGAAAATGATGGAATTAATTACCTTTTGTGTAACAGCCTGTATGCATCCGGTTGTTAACATTGCATTATGGTTGTTAAGCGCAGTAATTAATTTAGCAAAATATAATTAGGAAGCAATTAATTAAATGACGTCATCACACGTCCACAAACAAGATAAACGCATTGCATTATGTATGGTAATAATTCATGAGTTTACAAACTTATAAGATCCTGGGTATGATACCCTTCAAGCCAAGTTACAAACACGCGTAAATACATAACAAAAATACAGAGCCACATGCTCCAAAATAGACTAAGGTTCACTAGGAACCTGTCCCGGCTTGGCCTCTTGTCCAAAATCCCTCGAACCGCCTCTCTACCCGGGCCTCTTGCCCCGGGATCCTCCGTCCTCCCTGTGCTTGTCACCTGCATAACATATAATCTCCAACCGGAGTGAGACAATAATCTCAGTAAACTTCAGGTTCTAGAGGGGTTCTCCTTTTCCGGGTTCACTTCCACGATACATAGCATCGAAACGACATTTACACAAGCTAGCCATCCCGGCTTACACAAGAACACATCACATGTATATAATCACACAGATATAACAAGAGAGATCATCCAACTTAATGGGCACATTCCCCCAGGACTTCGGGCAAACATCCCATGAGGAAGATCATCCAACTCAATGGGCACATTCCCTCTGGGTTCCGCGTGGACGTTTATGGCTCTAAGTCCATACTTGTCCATTCTACTGGCCAGAGAATTCTCACACATCACAACATATCATCACAGTGCAAATCATATACATGTTCTCCATCAAAAAATAGTAACATACAATTTCAATACATGCATCATGACATACAATAACCATCACTCCCTCGGAGTATGGTGAAACACGGTCCGGAGAAGGACTCTCAAGAACAGAGAGCTTACCTGCTCTAAGTTCCTCATTGGTTCGCCCAACCTCACGGTTCCGAACACCACAATCCTCAATGTCGCGCCCTACATACATGCATGCAAGTAATTAATAGCGGTTCTCACCTGTTGCATGTAAGGAAACTCCATACATTTCCAGGTTACAAGAGCGAGTCACCCACAGGCGACATGCAGACCCCCAAAAAGACCTAATATAACCTAACCAAAAATCCTTAACAGTTAGGTTTCAAGGTTTTTACCTGTGTTTCTTACTTCTAAAGTGTTAGCGAAACCAGCGAACAACTTTTTCCCCAAGTTTGAACGTCCTAAAATCACCTTCTCTTCTCTAAACTTGAAGTTTTCCTTCGCTCGTTAATGGAGGAAGCGGAAGAAGGAAGAGAGAGAGAGTCTTTGGTGAAGGGTCAGTGAGAAAATGAGTTAAGTGAGGAAATGATCCATACACGGGTTACTTATATACCCAGTGAGTCAACGTACGTCGCACACGTCACTTAAGTCCACACGTGTCACTTAAGTAACCTGGTAGTCAATGTGGATCACGTGCACGGTAGAGAGTAAGTATATGGCGTCTTTAATCGGTTACACTCTTATGTAATCGATTGCATAACGTTGGAGTCCGCCCTAGGCACTTTGGAAACCCCGAGGTCTGTCCTTGTCCGACCTCGTCCAGGTTCTTGCCTTGGCACCCCTCAAGTCCATGGTTTCGTCTTCTTCTGGCCTTATCCGCGATTACTTACTCAGTAACTCGAAGGAAAAGAATACCCGAGTTCGTCTGAGGTTGCTACTCGGTAGCTCGAAGGAGAAGAATACACGAGCTCATCCGGGATCGCTATCCGGTCACTCTTTCCTTCCTTGTCCGGATTTCTTTCTTTACAGCGCTTCTTCCCAAGGTACATAAGCGATAATCCGGTCACACACTAACCCGGTTTTCCTTATAATTACTAACATATTCGGCATGATCCCGACTTTGAAAGGTTCTATTTGCACCCCCTTTTTATCTGAGTTCCAATCTGCACCCCTCCTGTATGACACCCTGGTCACACGAACCCGAATTAGTCACAGGGTCATTATAGTTATTATTATTACTTACTATGTAATTACAATCATTATAACATTAAAGTGTCACGTGGACCCTGAAACCTTACATTTTGCTTGTTTCTATTTTTCTTGATCCTCGTTATAAATGTGAGTACATTCAATTTTCTTTTAATCGTATGTATGATATTGAGAAAAGCTTGGACATGATGAAACAATTGAAAGACATCATTCACGAACTGATTCGACAATATGTACTACATCATCCCATTTCTCATTCTATTAGCAATTCAACCTATTCTAGTACATTGGCTTTAAACATGGTCTCACAACGTAATGATGACAAAGGTGATAAAGATGATGATTGAGATGATGAATTTAGAATGAAAATGAAGAAAAAATAGGGTAAGGTGCAAAAAAATGAGTTAGATAAATGTTTAGATGATGATGTTGAAGATGATCACTCTGAGTTTGACATTTTGAATTGGTGGAAATTGAAAGTATCAAAATATTATATTTTTTCCTGTATGCCCAGAGATATATTGGTCATTCCTGTATCTATTGTATCATCTGAGTTTGCATTTAGTACATGAGGTAGAATTCTAGATTCATTTCATAGTTCCTTGAGTCCCAATACTGTTGAAGCTTTCATCTGTGCCCAAAATTGGCTTAGATCTGTTAAGCAAAATGTTAATGACCTGCAAGTTGAAATAAATGATGAAGTAGAAAATATTGAATCAAGTGTGTAATCTCTTATTTCATTTTTATATTTGTATAAAATATCAATTAATTTTTGTGCTAACAGGGTTGTGTTTAAATTTTTAGAGTTGTTTGGTTTGACTTTAAATACTACTAATATTGAGATTTCAAGTGTGGAACTGCAAGTGTTGGAACTATTAATGTTGAAACTTTTTAAGGTATTACTTTCAGGTACATTGTTATTTGTTTTACTTTTTTTCAATTTTTTTTGTCATATTTATAATATTAATGGATCATATTTTATTTATTTGTTTTAATAACTCTGGTTGCAACAAATCTGGTTACAACAAAGCTTATTGTAAGAAATTAGTTTGTTGGAAATAATTGTGATTTAAATTATTATAGTAAATCTCGTCGAATAATATTTTGTTTTAATTTATATTAGTCTATTTTAGAATATTATGTTGATTGTATCAAATGAATTAATTTTACTACTTTTAGACATTTGATAATATTGTATTAATTATATTGGATATTTGGATGAATGATATAAAATAGTAGTTTTAGGAAAAAAAAAATATCAACTTTAAATAGGTAATCCATTAACATGACTTGAACCATTCATGAATGAATTAAGTTGGGTTGAGTTTAAAAGTAATTGTGAAAAGAAAACCATACTAAACTGAACAAATTGGATTGAATTGAATTCTAAATTTAACCAAAATTGTCCAACAAACACTCTTACCATTAGAATGCTTTTGTAGTAGGTGTTTTCTTCAATCTCTATGCATTTTATTGCTTTAGGTCCAATTCATTTTCGATAATGCATGCATCTTCTTTTAAAGTGGGTTAGGTGAATCAACTTGATTTTTCACGGATTCAGTAGTCCTGGTGGGTTGGATCTAAGTTTTGAATTCAAGCTAAAAAAATTGTAATTTTATTTCGGCCGGGTTGGTCCAGAGTTATGGTCCATTTTGACGGATCTCATGCTCCATCCTTCCCTAATTTATTATGCAAACACTGGTTCTTTCATCTAACGGCGAATTCATTTAGATTCCTGTTGCAAAGAATATGGCAAATTTTCTTTACATTCTGACTACCAATTCAAGCTAGGTTGCAAAGTGTTTCAAATTTATATTCAATGAATCCAGGTTCCAATTTCCTAGACGGTTTTAAACTCATTGAAACAAGGTAGGTTGTAATGTGCTTCAAATTTTCTTGACACTTGTAAACTCATTGAAACAAGAAAAGGGGAGTTTAACTCAATCTTATAAAACTTATTTTGTAAAGTGAGACTTGACCTCGTTTATATATGAATGGCTATATCGCTAGTTAACACGGAATCTTCAAACAATTTGATTTGATTGTTTGTCCGGTGTTTTGAAAACCATGGAAAAGATGTTGAGTTCAACTTAAGGGTACTTTCAATAACACATGTAGACATATTGCAAATTATTTCGCGGGAGTATTTCATCTTCCCAGAAGAAAACCGTATCATGAACGAGTGTGGGTATTTTGTAAAGGAGAGACTTGAGTAATTACTTCCTTCTTCCTTAATTATCCTTAATTATAAGCTCTTTTATTAAAAATTTGTTTGCCCATTTTTTTTAATTTTTAAATGTATTAATTTTTTTTTCTCTACATATCTTTACATAATTATTTTTTCTCCAAACATTAATAATAAACAATTAAGTCGATAAAAATATAATAAAATAATAGTTTTACATAATAAAATAATAGTTTTAGAATAATAATATAAATAATTGACAAATTTAATGTAATTAATTAAGTTAATTATTTTTTTTAAGGGATATGAATTAGTTGAAAAAAAATCTAATTAAATTAAGAATAGAGAGAGTATTCCTTATCTTCCAATATTTCAACTGTGTGGTTTCATTTGTTGCATCCTTCTTTCCGAGGGAAACGAACGATTCTTGGTGGATGCAATTCGGTGTCAGTGTTCCATCTATCAAGATGGCACACAGAGTGGCTGGGACATGAAGGATATATATTTCGAAAATTTAATTTCATATCAGTTGATATATTGGTATCATGATCTCAGCGAATTTTGCAGAAAAAGTAAAGAGTGTGATCATTTCAGCAACATAACATTTATATTTGAACTCGAATACTATGATGACAACGAGTTTAGACACAGTCAAGAGGGGATAAAAGGGTGTGGAATCTTCCCAGTATATGCCACAGCTTTGGGGTTAAAGCTGGTTGATACTAAATGGCAAATAATGAAAAATGTGGATTTTAGAATGGTGATTTTACTAAAGCATCCACTACCGTGATGTTATGAATCCGGTCAATGTCAGTTTTATCCTGTTATCAATTATGTGTCTCATTTTTGTGACTCTAGAGGGCTAGGAGTTGTGCTGTATAGTTTTTTCTTCCATTGTTGATGATTGCCGTGGAAAATCCATTTTTATTTATCATGAGTTCACTGTTGAACATTGCTGCATCGTTTTTTTTATCCGCCAATGTTCGTTGTTAGTTTTATGTTAGAATGTTGGTGGAGGGATTCAAACTCACAACCTCTCCCCCCTCCCTTCTCCCTTCAATTCTTCAACCCTCTTCCCAACTACCAAACCAACCTTATAACTTCAGACATTGCTACATTGTATTATGCATTTCCTGATATTGTATGAGCAAGCGTGCATAAGGAATGATTAAGGATATGTCGTTTACAAATTGTGACTGGTGTAATTGTTTGCTCAGTAGTGATCCGCTCCCTTTCTCATAGGAAATAGACATGTCCATTTATATGCTTGGGTAAAGATGGTCAGGTCTAATTTTTTGAAGTTGCAAACTTGCAAATTTGCTATTATTTTCTTGAATACTATTATTTGCTAGTCGTTACTAATAATTGATGTCTTCTGTTTTTGGATTTTAGTTGCAGTTTGTATTGTATGTGGAATGTACATGTGCAATGTTTCTGACTTTCTGTTATTCTAATGTGGCATGTGGTTTTTGATGGGTTTTGGAATGTCAATCCAAGAGCCTAATAGCTTTCCGTCGAATTGCAGTTGTTTATCCTTATGGAAGATTATATTTTAAACTTGGACAGTATTTAACTCGATTGCAAGCTAAGGTTATAATGGGTCAAGTGGGTGTTCATTAAAAAATACAATAGGATGTACATGAATTCAAATCAACAGTTATGTTCTGTAAACTGTAGGGGTTGGAAATGTGGGTGGAAGGTGTAGAGGAATGTTCAATTTCAATACTCAGAAGTTGGAAACAAAATCCTTACAAATTTGACTATTTGAGTTATGTAGGAATTATACTTACAATAAGAATGCTAAACTGGAAAAGTTGAATACTCGAACCTTTACAGGTACACCCATTTCCACTGACCAGGAGGATGCTTGCAGCAGTTGCACCCTAAATAAATTCTATGCTACTCAACAATCAATTTATCATTCAAAATCTATTAAATTTGTGAAATTATTTTAAAACAAATGTCTAAAAAAAAGAGCAAAACATAGAGATGTTTTGCCATCCTTTTCTTGTGTTTTGTGGTCATAAGTCCTAGCTCAAGGTGAGTTACATGGAATGGAATGATGCAATGAAAATAGAAATTAAACATATCTTTATATATATATGATAATTTTTTTTTGGATTTTTTTCCTCTTAAATCTTCATTTTATTGTACAAGCAAAATCAATATTAGTCATGGGTATTTTTGGTCCGTATGATAATTTTTGTAAGACAATCTCATAAAGGACTAGGTTCGAATTCGGTATAGCATTCTGACATAAAAGAAAATCAACATTAATCTGTTTTTCTAGAATTTTTTAATCAAAAAAATCTTTTTTCATTTAAGAAACAGAAACAAACACCCTGTATCAGATACACAAGCCAAGACAATTAATGCTTCTAAAGTGCAAAGCTTAGCTCATGGAGTAGCACTTTCAAATTTTATAACTTCTAATACAGCCACCGTCCAGTGATATAGTCATTCTCAAATCTAAAGTTACACATACTAACCAATAAAGAAAATGATTTTATATATCCATCACAAAGTATTTAACACATGGTGCTCTCTCAGCCACAACATCACATTTTATATTCGAAAAACCAATATCATATATACGACGTTCGCAAGTCATTCATTAATTGATTATCAAATAATTATTCACAAGGTACATGAGTAAAACAATAGGATTAAACTGAATATGCACTGAATTAGAAGAGGGGGGGGGGGGGGGCATTGCATATTTGCATGTCAATTCTCACCATAATCTCCCTCCACACCCTTTTCCCCTTTAATTCTCATCATCACAAGCCTAATATTAATGTTAATATTTGCTGCTCCATATATGTAGATGTTATCAGGGTTGTTGGAAAATTAAGTCCACTACGTATTTCTAATCCAAGCTACTCTGTAAAGAGGACCAACCATTTTGGTCCCATACAATTAGGTCAGCCTGGCTTCCATCAGTACTATATACTATAATTAATCATGATCAATGGTGCCTTCCAATAATTCTTTGTTATTTTAATTTTATTAGGGCTTAAACTTTGCACTTTAGCTAATGAATGAATTTGTTTATACGTGAATGCATGTGAAAACGTTGTGATTTCTTAGTTCCTCTCCAATTGCCTTGGAAATATCGCCCCCAATAACGGTATAGAAGTTACAACAGATTTGCTACGCTAAGGACGATGGTCAAAAACTTATTTTTTCATATATTAAAAATTGTAACATTTAATTATTATTGAATATTTTCACAGTAATTTTAATAATAATAATAATAATAATAAAAAGTTTTATTTATTAATATTTTAACAATTTCTTTTATTAAAACAACAATTAACAAAATTCCTATATTTTTTTACTATTTTACAATGCAAAAATGATATATTATATATCTTCATAGAATAAAACTGTTTGCTTGATATACTGCAAATTAAATTAAAAACCTTATCTAGTTCTCCACTCCATTGTTTAAATACTTGAACTAATGCTAAAGCTAAAGCTAGAGAAAAACATGATAGAAATTTTAACTGTTATGAAAAAGAAGAAAGAAAAATAAAAATAAAGGCATTACTTTGTTTTTGGAGTTTTCTCACAGCGGTTTATCAATTGAGACAAATAATTTGCATATTCTTTTGGTTTAAATTAATATTTATGTTTTATATTTGGTGGTAGGTGTGTGGGTCGAAGTGCATATAGTGCAAAACACAGATTTTAGCCACTAACTTGAAATAAGATTTTCAAATCAGGTTGAAATAGTTATGACATAATATTTAATTAACTGCCCAATAAATTATTAATTTTTAATCAGTTAAAATAAGTAACCTCAAACTTGTGGCTAGGATTACCAGGATCCTCACTCTGTTAAAAATCCATTTGATTTTATGTTCGTCTTCTAACTATTTAACATATCTTTGATATGAAAAATTATTAGATGATCTAAGATCACTATATTATTCATGATCCTAATTAATAATTATATAACATATGAATAATTAAATATATTTACTAAATTATAAATATATTTTGTAATTATCTAAAAAGAACTAATTGTGTTATCTCCTTAATTAAGAGAATTTTAATAAATTGGTTGAAATCATAAATGATATGAGTATTCAAGACCATCTAATAATTTCTCCTTCCTCATCCAACAAAGACAACAACTACTTCTACTCTTATTTTTATAAAGTTCATAATAATTGAAGTACTGAAAATAATTATATATTGATAACTTTCTTTGGTTTTCAGGATAATATATCTTAATCTCTTACAATTTTATTACGCTAATATTTCTTAGCCACTAACTTTGATGCTTCAGTTCAAAACGGAAGTTCAGCGGGTGTTGGCCATATTTTTAAAACAAAACTTCAGGTAAATTCAAATGCAACATTCTAGTCTAGATAATTCCATCTTCCATGTTTTAAAGAAAAAGTTATAGCATTTTTAAGGTATTAATAAGGTAGTGCTTTCTTTCTCTCTCCCATACACAATTTGACATCTCTCAATCTCTCAATCTCTCAATCTGTCAATCAAATGGTGTTAGTTGAAGATAAATGTTGATCTAATACTAGTTTGCAAGAGTTTCAATTAAAACATAACAAATTTCGTTCTGTAATTTTGCACTGTGGCATCTATTAGTACACAGTAAAATAATAATTTTTTTCACATGTTAGATTATTAATATATTCAAGTTGAATTGTTTTATAGATCTCTATTTTTCGAATAAAATCCAAGTATCTAGGTTCATATAATCTTTTTTTACTCAACTGTTCACATATAATCTAAACTTTATAAATAGGTCCTTAAAATTTTAAATTTATTCATTTGTTCCCTGTAATCTAATAAAGCTAGGGACATGAGATTAATTTAACTCCAGTTGGTTAAATATAATACGTGAATTGTAATAAATATTTTGGTATATATGTTTTTGATTTTTACAAATAGAAAAAACTGATAATAATATTATGAAACGCCTATCTAATCAAGATAAAATAATATATACATGTCTGGGTGAGAGATTTATTTTAACAAATATAAAATTTAGTTGGACTTAAAGAGATTTTATATCTATTTTTATAACAAAATTTGATAAGTAATATTTTGGTTTAAATGGACTTATGGACACACATTCTAAAATAAATATAATAAGAAAATCATTATATCTATATGTACGTAACTCAGAGGCTTAAAGACATTGATATAGTATATTCAATAAGAATTGACGGATCGAAGCTAATAAGAACGTACTCTTGAAAATTGTTGTCCTTATTTTGTTTTCCCATGTGCAACGAAATAAAACAAGATAAAGTTAAATGCGTGGAAGTAGTAAGGAGGACCCATTGGTAAAACACGGGACCATAATCATTAATATCCCTCACCAAATTTGTGAAGACAGAACAGCAAAAACAGTATAGTAGACCCTGGTTTTGCTGCTTAAGTTGCCATTAGAACTTTTATTTGTAGAACAATTCGTACAAAAATTTTATAACTAAGAGGAAAAAAAATATGAGATATAATAGATGATAAAATACTCATAAGAGATTTTACATCTTGTAAGTAATACAAATAAAGAACAATTCTTGTTTTATAAGACAGTTTTATGGAATTGAATTTGATTCAAATTTAAATTTAAAAATAATATTATAGTTATTCTATTATCTGAATTGTAAACTTTTTGTTTGAGATATTTAATTTAACATAAAAAAATGTTTTAGAGAAACATCGACTAATAATATAAAAAAAAATCAAATTCATATTCTAATAACCCTCTAAAAATTGTCACTATGGAAAAAGATACATGAATAACATAGCTGTTACAATAATTCCTATATCTACATGGCATTGCCCATAACCACATGTAGCCGTTGATATGTTTATGCATATGAACAAGTTAGTGCCGTTGGAATGGCGTGGGGCCATGCAAGCGAAATCAAGCTAAGAGGGGCGGCAAAAAATTATGTTAATCATGTCATTGACCATACACAAAAACAAAACACACATAGTTTAATTTGATTATTTGATTCGTTACCATAATCTCTCTCTGTCTTTCTTTCTTTACTTAAATACCACCCTCTTTCCACTCACCCCTTCAATTCACTCCACTTTGGCACACAACATATTCTCACAACACTAGCTATAGTAAGCTATACTCAATTGAGGTTTGAGAAATATGGCTAAAGATGTTGAGGTTCAAGAGCAAGGAGGAGAGTACTCTGCAAAAGACTACCATGACCCTCCTCCAGCACCCTTGTTCGACCCAGAGGAGCTCACACAGTGGTCCTTTTATAGAGCCGTCATTGCTGAGTTCATAGCAACCCTTCTCTTCCTTTATGTCACCGTGCTCACCATTATTGGCTACAAAAGGCAGACTGATGCCACGGTAGGTGGCACCGAGTGTGATGGGGTTGGCATTTTGGGCATCGCTTGGGCCTTTGGTGGCATGATCTTCATCCTTGTTTACTGCACCGCCGGTATTTCAGGTATATATCACATCACTCCTTTCAAATTCCTCTCTTGGAAACACCACAAATTCACACACTCAACAAGATTTCAGATAAAAAAAATGGTTGAAATGAGAGAACTCAAGGTGGTGAATCAGGTTATACGGTAGAGATTGACCCACAATATTTCATATTAATAATATGGTAACAAAAAGATTTTTTTTTTACATTATATCACTAAAAAAATTGAAATTAGTGACAAAATGATTTATATGTAATTTTTAAGAAATCCGTCACTAAAATTTAGTGACGCCAGAGTTGATAAAGAAAAACCAAATTTTATTCTCTAAATTTTGTCACTGATTTTGATTTTTAGTAGGGAAATTATATAGGTAGTAACATTCATATCTATAAACTATAAAGCAACACACTAAGCTACTAGTTAGAAGGTAAGATGTTGATTGGAATATTTGGATATGATGTTGAACGTGTAAATATATGCATGCAAGAAGAAAATAATTATAGTTGTGTGGACTTGGTGTTGTGTTGTAGGAGGACACATAAACCCAGCGGTGACATTTGGGCTGTTCCTAGGACGCAAGGTTTCGTTGATAAGGGCGTTGTTGTACATGGTAGCACAGTGTGCCGGTGCTATCTGTGGCACTGGGTTGGCCAAGGGGTTCCAAAAATCATACTACAACAGGTATGAAGGTGGTGCCAACTTTGTAGCTGATGGCTACAACAATGGTACTGCTTTGGGTGCTGAGATTATTGGTACCTTCGTTCTTGTGTACACTGTCTTCTCTGCCACTGACCCTAAGAGGAATGCTAGGGACTCCCATGTTCCTGTAAGCATACATACATAATTAGTCATCTTTAATCGGAAATTATTATATGGTTCGAAACTATCGTATGATCTATAGATGATTTCCACATGATGTACATAACTTTTTTTTTTTTTTTGTAAATTGAAAAATTCATGTTAAATGAAAATTAACTGATTCATCATATTTTTCACTTACTCTATGTCTCACTTTTCTATTTATTAAATCTCTTTGCTTTATGCAAAAAGGTACTGGCACCACTTCCAATTGGATTTGCCGTGTTCATGGTTCACTTGGCTACAATCCCAATTACTGGTACTGGCATTAACCCAGCAAGGAGTTTCGGAGCAGCAGTAATCTACAACGAGGACAAAATCTGGGATGACCAGGTAAACATAAGAGAATATAAATTTGAAAATGAAAAAAAAAAAAATACATTCTTTTTCCAAAGAAAATTAAATGATGTTGAAAGTTATGTTACGGATGTTGATGGTGGTCTAATTAATTTTGTTGAATTGTTTCATGAACAGTGGATATTCTGGGTTGGACCAATTGTTGGAGCAGCAGTGGCTGCATTCTACCACCAATACATCCTTAGAGCAGCAGCTATAAAGGCTCTTGGATCCTTCAGAAGCAACGCTTAATTAAGTAATCAATTAAGCTACTTTAATTTGCCAACAAGGCTAGCTATGAATGGCGTTTCCCCCGAAGAATAATAATTTCTATGTTGAAGAGTGCTAGTGATCTGTCTCTGCATTTCCCTAATTTTGGCTTTTTCGTCTTTTCTTTTCATCAGCTACAATTGTTGGAGGGTTTGGAGGATAAGGCCAAAACCATAGGGGCATGGATCAAATTGTAGATAGGCATGCTTGTGTCCAAGGGTGTATTTTGTATCCCTTTTGTGTCTTTTCTTTTTCCCTTTTTTTTTTTTTAATTTCCATGTATGTATTCCTCAAGTGTTCCTTTTCTGTCTTGTGCATCCTTAGTCATTTCTGATTTTACTCTTCATAATTAAGTATTCATCTTTTCTTGTTTATTATAGCTTTATTAATCATCATCTATGTATGTAATGTACCTTGACTTGAGTAATATTTATATATATTAAGTTGCTGGTTTTTTATTCACATGGATAAGCTTAATGTAAGATAAAATAGTAAATGAAACCATCACCGTTAATTATTGTTTCAGTGATCAATTGCTTGATATTTTACACGGTCATTCGATTGTTAAAATACTCAACTAGCTTGTACGGAAGAGAGTGTAACATATCTTTCTGATTTGAAGTGTTCAAATTGAGGAATAAAAATGCATATTTGGTTCTGCGTCCAACTTGCCACACGAATTATGAGATAAATTCAACCGTCTAAAACAAATTGAACTTAAGAGGAAAGATTTGGATACTTTTGCCAACGTCTATCTACATCAACAAGCGATTACACAAACATACTCTCTTTTGTATAGAAAAATTCCTGAACTTTCCTTTTGGTTTTTCTCTTAAAATTGAGTATGTCACCACCATTCATCTTAGGCTTGGAAACGGACAATGTGGACAAGTGACCTTTTGGAATTAGGCCAAATTTAATGTCCTTTAACTACTTATTAATTAAGCTTTACAAGATCATTCACCGATTTGCGTAACTTACGCTTCTGGAACCTTCAAATTTGTCCGCTAACCCCTCCTAAGGCCCTAACATTGTTGATAATAGATTTCTGTTGCCATGCTTATCCTAATCCTAATATATATATTAAACTATTGCGAATGTGTACTGGTGGAAGAGCTTAATTAGCACCATAATTAAATTAATATTCCACTCAAAAGCTCGCCTCTTTATTAGATAATCTAACTTGGCTTTTGTGGTGGTGGTTATCGGATGTGACATGAAATATGAATTGTTTTTTGAAACTCATCGCTGTTGCTGGGGACACTATAATTTAAGTAATGGAAAAAAAATAAAGCAAAAGTAAATATGTTAGGTGGATCACTTCGGATTCCTTACCTGTGCACCCTTCATTTCATAGATTGGTGAGCTAATGTACGTCTTCTTCGCCATATATTTTATGACTCCATGATTTTGAGGCCATTTGTTTTATCACTTTGTGTAGCCGATTAGCTAGGTGTATGTTATTTGTTTAAAAAACTTGATTATGTTTTATTATTTACGAGCACAATTTGTGTTGATTAAGGTATTCATCGTTACGATACTACTATGTTAAACCCATTTAAGAGCACTTGTCATCTTCAACTATCCATAAATTCATAATATTCAAATTTCAAACTATATAGAGTAATAATTATTGCACAAATGATGGTTTAATATTTTTTAAAATATTTTTAGGTATTTCTCTAAAAAAACATTTTTAGATAAGTCAAACACCCAACACAGAAACCGGAAAAAATATGATAAGATGATTTTTTTTAACGTTATGATAAGATGCTTGTTGAGTTAGCCAAATAAAACAATTATGAATTTGAAGAAAAATAGAGAAAACAAGGCTTGGATTGATTGACTCCTTATCTTTAATCCGATAAAGTCACCAAAAATAATCCAAAGAAATAAATAACTCAACAAGTGTAAGAAATAAAATGAAAGGTAAAAAAGTTGCGGTTTTTTCGCATATTCCATTCTCAAGACGCATATCCATTGTTAGGGAACATGAAGGCGACGGAACATTTGAGATTATTTAGAAAAAACAGTCATAATCATGCAATGGTGCTTAAGTTAAGTATCTTAGAGCATATCCAATGTAAGTTTTTTTGTGGGTTTCTTAGGTTAAGCAACCAATTCTTACGTATTCTTCGGTGTTGGAGCAAACTGACATGACGATACTCATTTCCTCATCGCACGGTCCATTCCTGATATAAGGAACCGTTGCTTACCATTTAAAAACAATTTTTTTTGCATAAAAATTGTTATTTCTGTTATTCTCAACACAATAACACAATTCACAAGAAGTGATTCAACAATTTTGGGAAGAAGATGAACAGTAATATCACAAAAAAAAAATTAAAGCGTACCGACGACGATGGTTGTTAGAGATGAAGGGTCTTCGCGCTCATCTTCAAACATTGTGCATGCGAGGATCCTTTGTAGAGAAATCGACGACGGTGGTGGCCAGAGATGAAGGGTCATTGCGCGAGGAAGAGGGAAGATGTGTTGGCCCACGTGAGGAAGGACGAAGCTGCGCGAGGAAGATTTAGGAGTTTGGGGACACGTGTG
Source organism: Glycine latifolia (assembly GCA_013407115.1). Lineage (NCBI taxonomy): Eukaryota > Viridiplantae > Streptophyta > Magnoliopsida > Fabales > Fabaceae > Glycine > Glycine latifolia. Next base: position 12,973,401 of record CM023951.1, on the reverse strand, counting down.
GTACTGGTGAGTGAAGAAGGAAGGAGGAAAGCAAATCGGAATGAGGAAAATAAAACCGAGAAGGGAAGAGAGGCACGCGTGAGGAAGTTTCTGGAGGTTAGGGGACGCGTGGAAGAGATAAGGTGAGGGATGAGAGAGCTGAGGGAGTAGGGAGGCGTGGGAATGTGAGGGGACAGCCGTGACAGTTGAGGGAGAAGGTTTTGGAATTAAAAAGAGTGAAGTGTGTGTAAGGGGCAGCTGTGAATGAGAGGGAGAAGGTTCTGGAGGTTAAAACAAGTGAGGTGTGTGTGTAAAAAATAAATCAATTTTTGTTTTGTAAAAAAGAAAGATTGAAAACCAAAAAAACTTATAAAAAAATTATAGCATATTATTGTTAGTTAAATTTGAAATATTATTTTATTTATTTATAAAAAAACAAATAACATTTGATATTTTATTTTAACTTTTAATAATAATTATATTTTTCAAGATAAGATAAGAAACACAAAGAGTCGTTACAAAGCTTTTAATAAGTTGAATTGCTTTAATAAAAGTTGAAAAGAAAGGCAAAGGTAGAAAATATGACCGTTTAAAAAAAATAACAGGTAGATGAAAGGTTGGTTATAAATATGAGTGGATTGTTTTGCTTCTTCACACACAATTGACACTTCTAATTATTTTTGTTTCTATCCATTGTCAATCTTTTTTATTTTCTTTTAAATGGATCCCAATTAGTATAATTATCAAAGTGTTTACAATTTTTTGCAAAATCAACCACCCCCTACCAGTGAAAATCCTGCAAATCCACCACATCCACCCCAATATGTTATGTATCCACCAGTACCCCATACCAGTGAAAATTTACAAAGTAACCCACATCCGTCGCCATACTTTATGTATCCTCAACCACCCCCTACCAGTGAAAATTCGCAAAATTCACCTTAGTATATGATGTATCCACCACCCCCACACATGTGGTATATGCATCCTCCATCTAATGTAGAGTCATCTACCGGTGATAGTTCTCAAAATCCACAATTTTGTAGTCAACCATCACTCCTCATTAATCCAAACACGTGTTATAGGTCTTTTCTATCCAATATTTCACCCCTTATGAATGAAGTTGAATCCACAATCGGTGTAGAAAATATTCTACTAGATGAGGGTGACCACAATTGTAGTGGAAAAAAATCATGTACAACATTCTCGGTGGCAGAAGATGTGATTTTTGTCCGATCATGGCTCAATGTGTCAAAGCATTCAATAATCAGTGTCGACCAAACATCAAAGCAATATTGGACAAGGATAAATGACAATGTGCATGAAAGAGGGTTATTTTGTGAAAGAAGCTCGACTCAGTTGAAATCTCGATGGAACAGAGTCCACCCAGAAGTTCAAAAGTTTAATGGGTGCTACAAATAAGCAAATAAGCATATGAGAAGTGGAAGTTCAGAGAAGGATTGTATGACGAATGCTCACTTGATTTACTCATAGGATATAGGTAAAAAATTTGAGGTTGAACATGTTTGGTTGTTGTTGAAAGATCAGCCAAAATTCGGTGCAGATTTTATGTCAAATTCTTCAAAAAGAACCAAGGTTCCTGCAGGTGGAAAGTACTTGTCGTCTTCTAACACCGAGACACCCGTTGAAGCCGAAGAATATGATACGCCTTCACCAATGTCTCGCCCAATTGGACAAAAAACAGCAAAAAGAAAGAGCAAAGGAAAAGAAGCTTCTAGCAATATCGATTTATCTGGCATAGAAAGTATAATAAATGAGAAGAATAAAACTTATTCAGTTAAAGGAGGTACACGAAAGGCGTATGGAGTATGAAATCCTCATGAAGGATACATCCAACATGTCAGATAAACAACGCGAAGACCACGAAAAATATTGTGACCATATTAGGAAGAAATTGTTTAATTAAAGTTTAGTCCCTATGTTTGAATTAGTTGTTATTCAGTTACTTTGTATGCAGTTATTAACAATGTGGGTCCTTGTTGTATGTTATATTCAAAATTTTATTTTATGAAACAAGCTGTTGGAAAACTAGCCGTTAGAAACTACCCTTTGAAAACAAGCCGTTATAAAACTAGTCGTTGGAAACTAGCCGTTATAAAACTAACCATTGGAAATGAAGCTATATAAATGTCTAATGTTTCATCATTTTCACATGTTCTCATACAAATTACGCAATATATCTCTCTAATTTCAAACACTTCAGATACCATATAATGGATCCAAACATCGATTTAGATAAAGTTTTAGATCAAATGATAAATAAGGAATTGGAAGACAACACCGATGAAGACCTCATTAGGTTGATACTTTAGAGCCAACAACAACTACATGGCAACACCGCTGGGCGTATGCAAAGAAGAGTGGTACATCGAAATCGTGAAGAAGGTCATGATTGTTCAATGACTACTTCTCAGTAAATCCTATGTACACAGAGAATCAGTTCTAACGAAGATTTCGTATGCGAAGGCATGTGTTTCTTTGTATTGTAGATGGACTCAGCAATCATGATGAGTACTCTCAAGCGAGGTTCGATACACTGGGTCAAAAAGGACTATCTCCATTACAAAAGTGTATAGCTGCACTTCGTATTTTGGCTTATGGCTCACCTGCTAACAGCGTGGACGAATATGTTCGAATTGGTGAAACAACTGCGGTGGAATGCTTGGAGCGATTTGTATCAGGTATCTGCACCATATTTGGGAATGAGTACTTGAGAAGACCAAGTAACGAAGACACCGAACGACTACTACAACTGGGAGCGGCACGCAAATTTCCAGGTATGTTAGATTCTATTGATTGTATGCACTGGGATGGAAAAATTGTCATGTTGCATGGAAAGGTCAATTTTGTCGATTCTTGAAGTCGTTGCATCACAAGACTTGTGGATTTGACATGCATTTTTTGGCACTACGGGTTCAAATAATGACATTACTGTGTTAAATGGATCTAATGTGTTTGATGAAGTTTTGTCGGCACATTCCCCCGCAATGCAATACATAGTGAATATAACCCAATATAATATGTGATACTATTTAGCCGATGGTATTTATAGACTTTGCTACATTTGTGAAGACCATCTCAATGCCACAAGAAGAAAAGTGAAAATTATTTGCTCAACTGCAAGAATCGGCAAGAAAAGATGTAGAACGGGCGTTCAGAGTGCTTCAATCTCGATTTGCAATTATACGTGGTCCATCACGTTTTTGGGATATTGCTAAAATGAATAATATCATCTATGCATACATCATATTGCATAACATGATTGTCGAGGACGAATGTGACACATATTAAAGTAATATTGATTGCGATAATGTAGGTAACAACACGTCAACATTCAAAGTATCTTTAGGTGCTCACCCAAGTATCAGATCAACATACCTTCAAAGGAGAGCAGAGGTTCACGACAAATAAAAACACCGACAACTCCAAGCAGATCTAGTTGAGCATATTTGGGAATGTTTCGGAAACGAAAATAACAATAACTAAATTTATGTAGTTTTTTTTTCGAGGTCTAGGTTTTTATTTATTTCGATGTTATTGTGTTTAATTATTTATTTTTATGTAAAATTTTGTTTTATATTGTTACACATTTCGTTTTATTTATTTTAATTTATATTTATGAAAATTGAAAAAATGTTAAGTTTTATTAAAAAAATATAAATATGTGGATTTTTTTTAGTTCCTTGTGATTTCTTGCATTGGAGAAAAATATTAGGTGAGTTCTTTAGGAGTGACATGATACTGTGGGGACCACAAAAAGTTGCTTACGGAACCCAATTGGGTTCCTTGCATTGGAGATTCTCTTAGAAAAGGTAAGATTCTGGCATATTAGCAACTGATGGAGCTTTCATTAGTCTTGTAAGTTCCATTAGTCCAGTAATGATCATATTATGCCTACGTGTTATTTCGGAAGTCTCTCAAACTCAAATCAACAACATATTTAGGGATGGCAAAATGGGAAGGGCCCGGCGGGCCAGCCCATTCAACCCTAAAAAAAGGTGGATTGGATTGACAATATCAACCCACTTTAGAAAAGGGGTTGGGCCAACTCGGCCCACAAAAATGCTGACCAAATCTAGGCCCGAATCAGGCCAGCCCACCAGATCAATGAAGATATATTTACTTAATTGTTAAACCTAAACAAGAGGCTGAGAGACTGAGATGTTTACTTAATTGTTAAACCTAAACCGCACTCGCACCCACCATCACGCTCTGCTTCTCAACTTCCCACTCCGCGCCTCTCTGCTCTGCACCCGCCATCATGCTTTGCCGCCTCCATGTCTCTGGCTCTCCGCTTCGCACCGCTCTGCTCCCGCTTCTCCGCTCCGCTCCCGTACTTGAGGGAATACCTTCCTTTGGTTTGATTTGCGTCCCAAGAAGAATACTAGAGCCATCAAAAGGCGCTCAGGCATCGCCAGTCCGCCACCACCCACCAGGTACCTTTCATTTTCTTACTTCTTCAATTTCTTACTTTTTCTTTTATTTTTTTGTTATGCTTTCTGCTACACGTTCCATGCATGCCTTTTTTTAATTATATTTCATTCTAGTATAACTTATTTTCCATTTCTTTCAGTGGTTTGGTTCATTTAGCAAATTTTCTTCTGAAGCCTCTCTCGATTCTTCCAGGTACTTAACCCTTAATTATTGGTGTGTCTGCATATAACATATGTTGATTCCTGTGTATATAATATATGTTCTATGATTTTCTCTGTTTAGACCTTTTGAAAGCTTAGTGTAGTTAATTTTCAATTGAATTGAATGTGTTAATATTTTATTTTCTAAGAAGGGTACAAATAGCCAAATCATGATGATTTGAGCATGTATGTTGTTACAAAGCAATAAATCCCTCAGTGCATACTTTAAAATGGATAATAAAATATTGCAGAGTTTGTATTTCATTCATGTGTATAGCGATTGATTCTAAAGTGGCTGTAGTTTTGCTTGTTTGAGTATTTGGACTTGTAAAACTTGTTATTTCAAATAGTTGTTGTTTTATGTCTTCAAGTGGCTGGACCTTTATTTATATTTTTATGTTTTTATGTTTATGTAAAGTGTGCTCTGATTCTTGGGTATGCCCTGTAACGACCTGTCATGTCACTACTGTATCACTAATTCTTAATCACACCATTAACATATTTTAGATGAAAACTCCTTTAATTTGATTATAAAAACAATGGTAAATTTTTCGCGAACACATAATGACCATCATCATAGAATATACACGTAATTAAGATACGCATAGACATCTCCATATATATATATATACACACACACACACACACACACACACAAAACATAGTTTAGTTGTAGATACAATTAACCATGTCTAAAATATATTAAGTATTTTACAAAGGAATCAAGAAATTAAACGATGGGGTGTAACTAGCAAAATAATGGGGTGTAGCCATTAAAACAAGGAGTGTAACTAGCAAAACACAACTCCTGTCCGGGATCTAATCCATCAACATCCCGGCTACTTAGCGGCTCCAACTAAAACGATGGTCATCTTTCAAAGCACCTACTGTGCCTGTTTGCTCACACGAACCCGGTTCGCGATCATCACAGGTACCAAACCACACGGCACAACAAAGCAAATGTGAGTTCATCGTGTTAAACAACAAATAATAAATAACATCAGTTAGGGAAAACAATCCGGACATCACCATATCATCACGATATCCAAACATTTCATCACGCAACTAACATGCACGAACATCTAGAAACATTCCACAAATCAACATTGTAATGCATAGCATGATGCATGCTCCTAATTCAACTCTCAGCATGCAATATGGTACCATCACGGAAATAGTCCATCTCGGTATACAAATGATGCAGTAGCTTGTCAGGGTCACTCTGTCGTGCACAGGTCGCTCCCTCTAGTGGTGATTAGCCATGGGTGTTAGAAGGAGTTCCTGACAGACGTGACCCCCAGTACCTCGGTACCCTATAGCCAATCATCCTATTTCCGCCATGCAAATGCAGTATGTCACATGGACACCATCAATGCATGGCCCCGCCCGGGAACAAATCCATCTTGGCTAGGATATTGCCATGCACCCCCATGTACATACGTACCGCCCCAGACGAGGGCCGCCCCAACATGGGCTCATCGATCCATTGACCGTGGTCCTTGCAAGGTTAACCACCCGGTCCCGGCATCTCATGTGTCTATATATAGCATATCACCACGGCTCCATCAATGTATGGCCCAACTCGGCCCGGGAACAACTCGTCCTGTTTAGGATACTGCCATACACCCCCGTGGGTATCTATGTACATCCACCCGCATTCAAATCACCATGGGCACCATCAATGCATGGCTCGGCCCGGGAACAACTCATCCTGGCTAGGATACTGCCATGCACCCCCCACGGTATTAATGCATACATCATTATCTCAAGCCATCACATAGGCCGACCTCAACTATTATCAGCATAGTCACATACGTCCCTTATACGTCATTCACAAACACCACAAACAAGTGAGCCGGTGTGAAGTATTAGGTGTCCGGGTTGGCACCTAGATATAATAACTTGAGGTAGAAATCCGAATAAGGTCGGACGAGGGCGGACAAGGTCGGTAAAGATTGGACAAGGTTGGTAAAGGTTGGTCAAGGACGGTCAAGGGGGTTCTTAGGTTTCTATAAGATACCAAGGACGGACTCAGTACTATGCAATCGATTACATAAGCGCTGTAATCGATTATAACAGATAGCGCTTGCAAGACTCGGGATTGTATTAATATCACCAATCTACACAAGGTTGTCCGGGTAAGGAAACCCAATAGCTCACTAAGAAAAGGTACGAGCTCTAACGAGTAAGGAAACCTGGTTGCCCACAAAGAGAAGGCTTGAACTTAGTAATTCTAAAGAGAATAGCCCATCCCGGGGAGGAACTTAGTATCTCTAAGGAAAGGAAATGAGCTTAACAACTTTAAAGAAATGATCCAGAATAGGGAACCCTGTCGTTTTAGAAGAAAGGGCACAAGCTCAACTGAGTAGAGGACCCGATGGCTCTTTTTCCAAGAAGGCACGAGCTCATCCGAATTAGGGAACCCGATGGCTCTTTTCCTGAGAAGGCACGAGCTCATCCGGATTAGGGAACCCGATGGCTCTCTCTCTCGAAGTAACGAGCTTAACAGCTCTAAAGTACCTTCCCGAGTAAGGAACCCGGTATATAGATGTCTGCCAACAAGGACTAAGGGTCATGTCCTGCACACATGCATGCTACGTAAATAGCTCAGCTCGGCATACCCATCCCGGTACCCGACACCTCCACGAACACTACTACAAAGTGTCTTGGGAGTTTTCAGCATCAAAATGCCAACTTCACACACATGCACGGGGAGTTCTTACAACATCAACTCCCGCATAAGAACACCATCAAGCATCAACACAAAACACCAACCAACAAACATAAAGCATATCACGTCCCATTCATTAAAAAGACATAGCTTTTCTGGAAAATAACACACACCAGGGACATGCAGTTATCGTCATGGTTGGACTCCCTGGCCCCCAACCATGGTATCTAAAGCTGTTATCAAACATAATAAACTTCCCTTACCTAACTAGGAGTTCGTTCTCGAGTTTCACGATGGGTTGTCCAAAACTTCTGCTCTGGCCATGAGGTTCTTCTTAACGAAAGGATTCTGAGGCAGTGATGGTGGTTCTCACAGGTTGAAGCTAACACAGAGGGGTCGAGAAAGAGAGGTTTCTGGGTAAGTTTAGAGAGAGAACGGAGAGAAAATGCAAGGATTGAAGAAAGGAAGAGCACGTTTCTGCTGCGTCAGTCTGCTGCTTATAAACACAACTGACAATACATGTCCACCATGCGTGCATGCACAACAACCACAGCCAACAAAGTTGACCTTACATCCACCAAACACACATCCCAAGACAAAAGCACTCAAAATAGCAAATTATAAAATAAAACATATAATCAATCAACATAACACACATATAAAACGTTCAACTTAGCCACTTGAAATTCCAGGATGTTACATGCCCATTCATTTATTCCTTTTCTTTAAGGCAAAGTTTCAATTTTCTAAATGTGGTTTGTATTTTGGTGCTCAAGTGAGTGGAACTTCATTTATCATTAATTTTTGGTATCAATTAATTAAATTAATTACATTTATATTTTTTAATAATTTTTTTGTCTTCTTAAAAAAATTAACTTATTTATTTATTTTTTAATTTTTTAGATAGACTAACCCACTAAACCATCTTAAAGTAGGGTGGATTAACATGTTTAGTCTACTTTATAAAAATGAACCAATCCAGCCCGACCCATTTTTGGTGAGCTCACCCCCACTTTGCCACGGTAATGATATAAGATTAGAGACAAAGCCCAAAATGCCACGGATAAAAAAAAAAGTCCAAAATGCCACGGATCCGAAACATTTTGCCAAAATGCCACGCCACCTATTTTGCTGGCCACATTAGCGAAGTACGTGGGCTGACGTGGTGGCGCATGAGTGGACGACCAAATTCGCTACAGGGAAGGGTGAAATAGGCATGACACGTGGCAAAATTTCAAAATTGCGTATAAACTTCGAACAACCATAACTTTTGACTGGAACGTCCGATTGAGGCGAAATCGATGGTCAAACGCTCAAAATTAAGAGGAGAAGCCTTTGACAAATCCCTAAAGGGAATTTGGTCAAATTTTTTTTCCAAAAAAAGCCTCTAAGTGCCTCAAAATTACGATTTAAGATTCAATCATAAAAAAATTCATTTTTATCTACTTTTTTAATTATTTGATTAGTTATTTTAATGTTATTTTTTATTTTTTCAATTACTTCTCTGAATTTTGAGCGTTTTGACATATCGTACACCTCCATCGGACATTTTCATCAAAAAATTTGAGCATTTTCTCATCTCAATTTTGAGCGTTTGACCACCGATTTCGCCTTAATTGGACGTTTCAGTCAAAAGTTATGGCCGTTCGAAGTTTATACGTAATTTTGAAATTTTACCACGTGTCATGCCTATTTTGCCCCTCCTTGTAGCGAATTTGGTCGTCCACTCATGCGCCGCCACATCAGCCCATGTACTTCGCTGATGTGGCCAGCGAAATAGGTGACGTGACATTTTGGCAAAATGTTTCGGATGTGGCATTTTGGGCTTTTTTTTTTTTTATCCGTGGCATTTTGAACTTTGTCTCAATATGCAGCAGCTAAAGAAAAGAACCCTAAGCCTGTGCCAGCAGCACTAGTTCTACGTTGCCCAGAGCAAAAGGCAAAGAGGAAAAGGAGAGTTACGATTCAGGTTTGAAGCACTAAATCAATCAAAATTGCAGCAATGGGTGAGAGCAAGAAACGAAAGAGACACAGAAACAAACGTGGTGGTAAGGAGGAGCAACCGATTCTTCCTTCTCCTTCTGCTAAGTGCACAAAGCTGAAGGAATCCTCTTCCTTTCTTGAAAAGGCATGCCATACCCAACAGCACAACCTTTTATTTATTAAATTTTATTTTATTTTATTTTGAGGTTTGATGGGAATGATGTTTGTTTGTCGCAGATGCGAGCAAGGTTGTCTGGTGGGCATTTCAGGATGATTAACGAAAAGCTCTACACTTGCACGTATGCTGCATTGTGTTTTTTTTTTTTATTTTTTTATTTCTTCCTGCACTTTGAATTCTTTTGGACCCTTAAATTTAGACCATTTTATGCTTTTTAATCGTTGTTGCTTCAACGCTTTGGGTTTTGTTACTGTTTTTATAAAATTGTGTTTTTGTATCATTTTGATTGCAAGTGTTGACAAAAGTTATGGGTTTTTTTTTCAGTGGGAAGGAGGCATTAGATTATTTCAAGGAAGAACCTTCGCTATTTGATGTGGTAAGGGCTGTTTTAATTGACAATCTTTAAAGATAAATTATTGTTTCATTGTTTCTTGTGTCGTTGAACCAAGATTGGCTGCTCATTTGTTTAGGCAAAATGTTCAAACATATCACCTTGACAAGTACTTTTACACTTGCATACACTGACAAGTTTTTTTCTTACTTTGTTACTTACATGTTAAATCTAAAGCCCTAACCTTCAAAATGGATAATACACGTGGATCTTTGTAAGAACATTAAACTGAAAGGTTATAACAATTGTAGACTCCTGAAATTTTAATGACCTGCATTTGGGGTTTAAAGTACAAATAAAAAGGATGAATAACACTCACTTTCCTTTGAGGATTATTGAAACTGCCTGGTGACATTACATTGACCTACCTCAGTCAATTTAGTTGCATAAGAAATTAGGAGAGGTTTGTTTTAGTGGGAATGGTATAGAGGCTGTTATGTTGTAAATAAATTACAAGAGGTTTGTGTAGGGTAAAAAAAGGGAGGGGTATTGGGCTTGGAATTAACAAAAAAAAGTTGGATTTAAAATTCATTCCAAAACATATTTTTTTAGGCCATATTTGTTTGTCTTGATAGACTAGTGACTGAATTCGACAACCTCTTCTATATTAGTTTAATCCTTAGGCTTGTTTCAATTCTTCTGGCATATTAGCACATTCACAGACTTAGCATTGAGATGTAATGGTTTGAATAATCCATTCTTATTGGCTGTCTCAATTTGTCTTTCATTTATCTTGGTAGTATCATGCAGGATACAAAACACAAATGTCAAATTGGCCTGAACAGCCGGTTAATGTAATTATTAAGTGGCTGAAAAAACAGAGCCCTTCTTTTGCTATTGCTGATTTTGGTTGTGGTGAGAAGTTACTCTGATCTTATTGTTAATTATAACTTTTACCTGATAGCCAAGTTCTTTTTGCTCATTGCTAATGCCTTTGTGTTTCCATTTTAGGGGAAGCACTCATTGCTAAAAGCGTGAAGAATGAAGTCTTCTCTCTAGATCTTGTCTCCAATGATCCGGATGTAATTGCTTGCAACATGGCAAATGTATGTTTTCTTCTTGTAAGGCTAATAGTAGCGTACATTGAAGTAGACTTTCATAGCAATTGGACAGTAGTAATCTTATTTGTCATCCTTTCCTTTATAAATCACAATTTATGTAGAAAGTCAGCTTATTCCTTCTGTTGCTGTTTATGTCACATGAGTGTCTAGTGTGTAGTTTCATTTATTTGGAAAATAAAAACATTATCTGCTCATTATTGTTTTAGAATATAAAGATTATAATATGCTATTATTACTGGTAACATGTTACAAAACTAAGGCAGCTGGTCATGCTTGAGATTTGTATCATTTATTCTTCCTAGTCAAATAATAGGCTTACCTGATAAGCTGACATGTATTTCTTGTGAGTGGTAATGTATTTACAGTTTTACATAGGGGTGTAAATGAGCTGAGCCATTTGTGAAATATTCTGGCTTGGCTATTCAAATGTTCGACCAAACTCATTTAATTGAGTAAACACACCCAAGTTTTGAGTCAGATCCAAGCTGACTCCTTTATTATATACTAAACGGCAAGAACAAAGTTGTTTCCTGCTATCCTAATTATATAATTTTGGATACTTTCAAGCATGAAATTTTTTTGTAAATTGTTGATAGATATTGGTTCAACATATAACAACAGATAGAACGTTGGAAATTTTTGTTGAAATATCCTCCTCCAACACTAGAAGAGCAAGAATGATATACAATGGTGTCTTCCCCTAAGTTGTACTCAAGAGCCTGGTCTCTCCCACCGAAAACTAACTGCCTTCCCTTAAATTCTGTGCTTCTGTTTATTGCAGGTTAACTAATTAACTACTAACAGTTTTCCTTTAAGGTCTGCTTCTAACTAAAAATGCCTAACTAACAGGGCTGGCTCACTTGATGCCTATCTAACAGTTGCCTTGTGTCAAATTCCATGTACATGAATTGCAAATTTTGTGAAGTGCATCCCATAAGAAAGAACAGTCTTAAAGCTTTTATTTTAAAATTTCATGGGTATATTACTTACAATCATACATACTCCTGCTGTGAATTATTGGCAGACTCCCCTTGACTCCTCATCGGTTGACGTCGCCGTCTTCTGTCTTTCATTGATGGGAACCAACTACCAAAGTTACCTTGAAGAATCGTACAGAGTACTCAAGCCGGGGTTTGTTTTCTTTCATATGGATTTTAGCTTTTCAGGCTGGACATTGCTTCCCTACTTAGGATCTGACGTAGTATAAATTTTTGAACAGTGGCTGGCTTTTGATAGCAGAAGTAAAGAGCAGGTTTGATCCAAATACCGGAGGAACAGACCCTGAAAAGTTTTCAAATGCTATTTCCAAGCTAGGTTTCAACTCTGTGAAACAGGTGTGGATTTGTTCATTTCGTTACCACAACAAATAAACGTGGAATTGGATTGTGCTAACTGATATTTACTCGGTGCAGGACTTCTCAAATAAAATGTTTATTTTGTTTTACTTCACAAAAAAGGTATGTTGCTGGTTGTGATTTAATTTGATTTTGCTCATTTACTACTGTCCAGTCGACACACGGCTGCACAGTTTTCAATTTTTTTTTTACTCATTTTTTTTATTTAGTATTTTTCTTGTTTTTCTTAAAAACCGTGCAATGCTCGGGTTCTGATGCTAGTTTATATTAACAGTATATGATCCTCACTGCTAAGTACTGATTAAGCTTACTCGTGTGTGTAGGAAAAGCAAATTTCTAAGCAGAAGGAAATTGAATGGCCAATGCTTAAACCTTGTTTGTACAAGCGTCGATGAGATTTTTTTTCTTTTCCTTTTTGGTGTATTCAATGCCATTTGACTAAGTTAATTAAATCTTCGCAGCATTAGTAAATCACAAAAGTTTTGTAGTAATTGATTTCTCGACCTCACACTGTCACATATGCTTTGGTTTTAAATGCGTATAAGGTAACTTAAAAATCTTTTGCCTTTCGGTTATGGATGGGTTTAAATGTTTGTCGTCTTGCGGTCAATTGCTACGGTGGATCCTAAGATAATGTGGTTCACGCGTGGACCATGTAGTTTTAATAAAGATTATAAGCGGGTATTAGTCGGGAGAATCCACGTTTGATTCTTACCGAGTAAAATTTCATTAGATCAACGATAATTATAAATTGTGTGCAGATATTCATAATCTTTGATCTAGGAAAAAAATGATACAAAATTTATTTTCATACACTATCTAAAAAAGTTTTATACTATTGTTCCGTATCAAACTAATTTACCTATTGTTTGAATGGAAAGGTAAAAAGTAGAAAGAAAATTATTTTTTAAATTAGAAAAAGGGCTACAAACTTACTATATTAAAATATGAAAACGCTTTAGGATATGCCAAAGGCTTCATTTGTTTCCCTTAAAAAAAGAGTTCATTTGAAAAAGAAAATTTGATTTTAGTTCCTATAATGATAGGACAAATAAATTATGATGTCATCTTATCACATCATTATTTGATGAAATTATCACATCATGTTAATATAAGATGTCACTTGATCATTTATTTAAGGATAAAAATTAAAATAAATATAATTGACAGAAACAAAAAAAATAACATATTTGTAAGGACGAAAATATATTTAATTTTAAATTAATATAAATTATATATTTAATCCATTTGGGTCGAGATGACTGAAAGGTATTTGGCATAACTGAGTTCTTCATACCGACAAGGGATATGTATGATTAGGCATAATAGCGAGACCCAAATCCGTGGATACCCGTTCGAATCCGTCTTGATTTTAATAGGGAAAATTGAGTTTATCAGATTCGGGTTCGGGTTTTTCCCAAAAGCCAAAAGCGGGGACGGGGGTGGGTATGGGATTATAGATACCCGCCCCCACACTCGTCCTCGCCCTGTAATAAATAATATTAAAAAAAATATTATTTTGTAATTGTTTTAATTAAATTGATTAATTTTGTTTTGTAATTTTTAAATTATGATCTCATATTTTAAATGTGGATTTGTTATTATTATTTGTTTGTTACATAATTAGTATTTTAGTTTGATTTTTTCAATAAAAAAAGTTATATTATTTATTTTTTTCATTTTAATCAAATAGCGGGGATGCGGGTGAACTTTAAAACCCGACGGGTTTTGAGTCGGGGGCAGGGACGGGAAATGCAATACCTGCCCCCGCCCCGCCCCGTTGTCATGTCTATGTATGACCACCACTTAAGTAAGGTAATGTGATTATTGTCTGTCATCTCCTAACTAACTTAAATATCAATCAATATTTTATGTGCATCAAACACATATTAGATTTTATCAGTTTAATTTAAATTCTTGTGTAAATGGAATAATTGGGTTCTATTTTGCGTCAATAAAATGGTAAGATGTCAACTTTGTTTGTTTGAGTTTATTTCTTCCAAATACACATTGTATCTACTAAGATGATTATTTTGAGCTTAAAGTTGACAGTTGGTAGTCATTAGGACGGACATCAATAAATAATTGAATTGGTGTTGCCATAAATGGTGAAAGCAAATGACACTATTAAAAAAATTATTTTTTACTACGTACCTTCTAAGACGGTTTCCAAAAAATCGTCATCATATATAAGGCAGTGGCACTTCCATAAATATGTGGTTATTCAAAGAAGACGACGCTTTTACAAAAACCCTTAGAAAGTATCATTCTAAGACGGTTTTGTAAAAAGTGTCTTAAAAGATAGTCATTTAAAGCTTTTTAATATTGAAAAAATGACGGTAATGATAGAAACGTATTTAAAAAATTGCCAATAACATTTTTTTAAAAATTAATAGACAACCTTAAAGACAATTTTACGCGTAAAACTGTCGTCTTATTGTGTAGCCTCCCTATAAAATTAATTTACCACAAGGAGATGCATTTTCAATCTATCACTTTTAATAGATAATCTGATTTAAAGCGTCCACCCCTCTCCCACGTCATACCTGCCAACCGACCTCTCCTTCCTCCCAGCCACCATCCTCACCCTCACTCTTTCCCTATGCCCCAGAGGATCAAGAAGTCCTCGCATACCTCTTCTCATTCTCCTCTTTGTCTTCCTCCAACAACAACTTTTTCAACTGGAACCCTAATGTTGTGACAATCACCCTTCTGTCTTTAACTACAATTGCTTCCGATGCTACATGAGTTACTAGGTACATTGGAACTCCTCTCCCAACCACCAACTCATACATGCATTATCGACGCATTCAAAGACTCTCTGGTTCACACCTCAAAACCTTCTTGTAAAGAGAAGAGAAAGAATAGGGTATCCAAAACCAAGACTTTTGAGATTACTCTCTCTAAGTTTCCCTCTTCGCTGTTAGTGATGATGGTGACAACGAGTGAGAAAATTTGTTAGTTTCATTATATAAAGGATTTGTGATTCTTAGGCTCAAGGTGGGTTTAATTTTCATCATTTCTTTCTCTCTTTTGGTTTTGTTTTATTTATTTATTTATAATGTGTGCATGCTTGCATTACATAAGAAAATCAAGATCAAAGACATGTAGGATAGTCTGCACCAAGGATTTACACATTATGCTCAACAATTTAGATAGTAACTAATTTTAAGATTATATATATCACAATTCTAAATTGATGATTTTTTTAATTATTTATAAAATCTAAAATATAACACTGATATATATATATATATATATATATATATATATATATATATATATAGTGTTAATGTTTAAAAAATATTTTTAGTTAAATTAAATGAAAAGTGAAATGAAGGAAATAATTCCTAGGAGTAGAAAACTTAGCCTGGACATGTTTCCTTGAATTCTAAATTATCATCCACCTTTTCTTTTTGGAAAAATGGACTAAGGCTTTTGGTTTAATATATTTGCAATTAGTAGTATTAATCATTTTAACTTTTGAATTCTCAACTAATGTTTTTATGTTTTCAGGGATTAAGAATAATATTTTTGATTATATTTAAAAATATATTTAATTATATTTTAATATCTATACGATTATCTTTTAAATTCAAAATAATTTAAATGAAAAATAAATAGAAAAATAAAATTACTGATATTTTAAAAAGTAATTACTTTTTTCATGTGAATATTACTTACTAATGTAAATAAAAAATGTAAGATGTCAATTGATCATTTATTTAAGAATAAAAATTAAAAGAAATATAAGTGACAAAAATAAAAAAAATAACAAAGTATTAGGGACAAAAATATATAAATTTTAAATTAGATATTAAATTATATATTTAATCCACTTGGGTCGGGATGACTGAAAGTACAATCTAATTTAGTCTTTTACACCGACAAGCGTGTGAACACCACGAATGTTCTGCAAACTCAAATGATTATAGCAATATACACTATATACTTTTTATTATTTATTTTAAATATATTTTTATGTAAGACACTAAAAAGAGAACAAGTTCATATTCTTTAAATAAAATGTAAATACAATATGCTTAGTAATTAAAAAATTAAATGAGTAATTGAAGAGTTTGAAACTAAATAAAAATCAAATAAATTTTAATTTTTTTTAGGATTTCATTTAACTATTTAAGTATAGATGAAGCTAACATTTTTTTCCTAGTCCAGCACCTAAAGGGATAATAATATATATTTAGAGACCAAAATAATAATAAAAATATTAATTTTAGAAACTTAAATGAAACCCAAATAAAATTTAGGAACTTATTTTGATTTTTTTTGTAGTTTCATAGATTAATGTGACAGCAAGATATAAATTGGCTTTTTACTCTAAAAAAATATGTTGAAAAGTGTTGCTAGCATTTTTATTTATTTATAAAACTCTATAAATCAAAAGATATAAAATTATGGGTGAGACTTATATGCGATTTTATTCAACAAATTTTTATTTAGAATCTCTCAATGCTAAAGTTAATATTAAGGATTAAAGAGAGTCACAAAAACCATCCACTCTTCTGCCCAAAGGCATGAGATAGAAGTGATCAGAGCATTACAAAAGGAGAGAAAGCATGGAGGTGACATGAGTTTTTAATTAACATCCCTATGAATTTCACATTTAGTGTGTGTGTGGCTGAGTAGGAAAAATAACATTGGAATGCATTTAGTATGTATTCACTATTCAGCTCTTGCATGCGTTTTGTGCCCTCGCAATAATGTGACGGGGCTGGCCAGAAAGGGCCTTTGCTGCTCCTCTAAGCTAAGGCAATCTTATTCTTTAATTACTTATAGTTTTCCACTTAACGAGAAAACAAAGCATTAAACTTTTCACTTACTACTTAATAATAATAATATGCACGGGCATTAATTAAGCCTCTTCCTCATAGGCTATTTATGATTTTTTTATATAAAAAAACTGGTATTTGATTATTAACATAGTAACACGTGTGGACAGACCGTGGGAGAGTGAGATTGTAAGATGTAACATAACAATTACTCCTTCAATTTCATATTAGATGTGTTTTTTTTTATTATATATTATATGTGTTGTAGTTTGTCAAAAAATATTTGTAACTTTGGAAAATTAAGAAATTATTATTTTCTCAACATGATTCTCATTTATTAGTATCTCATCTGAATATTTAAATGAATTTATAATTACATCAGAACTTTTTTAATAAGGGTACTAAAGCTAAATAATGAGACAGTGGAATATTAATATCATGCTAAAATACCCAGATGCTTTGAATACTATGCACATATACAGATTTCTCTTTGTCTCTCAAGGTGGATGATTAATTCTCTATTTGTGTTAAGGATGTCAATTACTGTTTCAATGATTTTATCCACTAGTCCCTGCTTAGTGCTTACTAAGTATTGTATGCATTAGAGTAAGACACTCGAGCACAACCATGAAAAAATAAGTACTCTAGTTCTTACTCAAGTATAAGCATTATTATGTCAATTGTCTGTGTGGTCCATTTAGTTATGTGAGGACTTGATTTCGATTATAGAACAATCCATTGGTGACATAATTTTCTTAGAAATTAAATCTTTGAAGTTGATTTTTTTTCTTCTTATCGTGGGATAGAATTAATGAGCCTTCACTTAGTTTAAATTTTTGCGAGCTACCCCTCCCTATTATCCCAAAAAAGGTATCAGCTTCATTATTCCTCAAGTACAAACATCTTTTTTTCTTAGACCCACCTCAAGATAATAAAATAAAGCACTAAACCTATGTTGTTATAAGAACTTTCATGACAGTAATGCCACTGCTGCTTCAATCAATGCAATCTTTAAAGGGGTGTAATTGTTCAACCATTGATGTACTTAATTTGATACATAAAACCATGGGCAGTTTGGGAATTGCAAATGGTTTCAATGTTGGGGTTGGGGCTGCAGAAAGCAAAATCCACAATTATGTCCCCTCTCCCTCATTAATCCAAGGAACCACCACTTCGTCAGGACCTCAACACATTTATAAAATCCAGTGCAATCATCTTCAAGTTTTATCCAAAAGCCACCTCTTTTTCTGCTTCCAAGTGACATACACAAAACCAAAGAGACAAACATGAGTCCCATTGGCTCGTCCTTCCTCTTCCTCCTTCCTTTAGCGCTTCTCTCTATTGCCAGAGGCCAAGAGAGAGCTCCTCATGGGCTTGTTTACGAGAGCCCTGCAACTTTTCCACCCGCAGCATATGGCTTCTTTCATCCCAATGCTCAAAAGCCTGAAAAAGAAGAGCCATGTGCAGCATCCAAATGTTCACCACTGCCTCTGGCAGCTCAAGTGGATGCCACTCAAATATATGAAAACAAAGCTTCAGCAACACAGAAAGATGGGAAACAAATAGGAGCTGGGGGTGTAGCTGGCATTATCACTGCAGTTGCTTGTGCTGTGCTTTTAGCCATGGGAATCTACTATGTAAAGGTCACTCGCCAAGCCAACACGAGTAGAGCCAGTAATAGTGTTCAATCTCATGCTTGATGTGCTTTATTTAATCACATCAAAACCTCAGCTCAGAACAAGGCATAAATACTCTTCCACTTTGCCGAAATTCTCAAAATATTGTTTCCTTAACCATATATGTGTATGTATCTCACTCTCTTATTTCTTAGCACTAGTTCCATTTCCCGTTGTTTATGGTTAACAATGTAACTACGGTTGTGATAGCGATTGATATCAAATTTGGATGTTTTCACATATTTCATAGTCATGTGTTTCCAATTTCTTACTACTGAAAATAATAATATAAATTCAATGTGAAGCAACATCAGATACAAAATAGCAGGTCTATCGCAGAACCTGGAATTGGATGGTATCAAAATACAAGAGTGTTGGCAACACACTTTTTCAGAAACACTCTTACTGTTTAAAATTATGTGACCCACATATTTAGTGGGACATACATGAAATTCACTCAATAGGAGGGTGTCAAAAAAAGTGTTAGAAGCATTTCTCAACATACAATAAGCTGTGAGCATGAATCCTGAACCCATTACAAGCAGACAAACAATAAAATTAAATTCCACAAACACTTTCTGAGTTGAGAGGCTTCTTGTCCATGATACTAAACCTAAGGTCATATCTTATCTCTTTTACCAGACCAATATTAGCTAGTACCATCAAGTCAGGCACATAGGAATATAAATATTCTTCTGCACAAATTCTTGTCACTGTATATTTTCTACTGCTTAAGAAGAGTTATATTTACGATTAATTTTTATAAAAGAAACAAATACAAAAGAAAAAAATCCAGATCATTGGATTTCACTATTTGACATCCTTATTGAAGTAATTTCTATTTTAAATTATTTGAATCAAAATCAAAACAGTATTGAAATGACTTATTCTTTAGGATCTATTGATATTCTATCTTAGAACTTGAACATGAGAACTATCGAAACTCTCGAGCATTAGAATCACATCAAGATAATGCCGATAAGTGAGTGAATCATTACGTGCAATTTACACTTTCATTGACAATAGACACCAATAACATGCTAAGAGAATGCCAACTCATAGAGACAAAGTCAATGTAAGTAAATTCTAATATTTAGAAATTAGTAGTGCTCCAAGGAAGAATAATCAGGTATCTTGATTCATATATTAAAGCAACATAAAAGTATTGCCGAAAACAATATACTGGTCTTTAAACATCGTCAGCACTGCCCATGTGCACAACCATTTAACAAACTATTTGAACAAGGCAAAAATAAGGCCAAGTATTGTATGTTTTGATATCAAAATTACAAGAAATGATATTAAAAATAAAATCACTCATAACATTTCTACCATCCACGTGAGCTGAGAGACTTTATCAAAGGTCCAAATGTCTGATCCACAGTTTTGTTCCATACATGTGCAAATTCAGAACGCGACTTCTTCCCAAATATAGGTTCTTTAACCTAATAGAGCATGAAAGCCGACAGGTTAGAATTTAAATGTCAAATCAAAATAAAAGGTTTTAAGTCAAGGGTGACAATACACAATAGATTGAATGCCCAGTATTCCAAATATATTGCAACTCGTGCATGTGAAGTTTAAATTAGATGGCAACTCTTCCAAGTATAAGAAATAAGTATAGTAGAACACATGAAAGTTCAAATTATTGTGCAAGGGAGTGTAAAAGTGAGTTAGGCTTTATTAATTTCCAGTATAATAGTAAGTTTGGCAACCATAGAAAAACAAACCATGCTACGGTATAATGCTTATGCATATACATGGCTTCATGCTGATAAAAAAAAAAAAAATATACATGGCTTCATTAAAAAACAAACTTATTTATCTGCTTCTTATATCTCATCATATATAATTATTCTCCAGCAAACTTCACATCATGCACAAAGACAGACATGAACATGGTGAACAATTCCATCTCTAACTTTGAATCCTTCCCATGCAGTAAAGTGTGGCAGTATAGCCAACTAAAATATAAAAAAATGGAAGCAGCGTGGTGGTTTCAGTGACTAAGTGCATGCTCAAGGGAATGTTTCAGCTTCCCAAATGCACACCGACATACCATAAACATGATTTTACAAAAGAAAAAAGGATTGTACTGTAAAAAAAACTACGTACCCCATTGCCCAGAGGTTCCATGGTATGCGCAGGTAAAAGGGAGGATATTGTACGTAACCTTACCTTTACATATGCAAAAAGGCTGTTTCCGGATTCGAACCCATGACCAACAAGTCACCAAAGACATAATTTTACCATTGTGTCAGGGCTTGCAAAAAAGGATTGTATTGTAGCAAACTAAAAATAAAATTTTCTCCTAAAAGCACATTTACCTACATTACATTGATGTATACTTTGCTCCCCCGACACAACAAATTATAAGCAGAAAAAAATTCACAGAATTAGGCCCAAACTTGCAGGACACACCACAGTCCACTCATTCATTAAAGAGTGAATAATAATGAAAATTTAATTTATCTATCGAATATCTGTGAATCCATCTATGGAATCAGATAATTTGAATAGAGAGGAATAATATGAAAAAGAAAGGGAAAGCCGAAAGCGTGTGGTACCTGAGATTGGGAATCGGAAATAGAAGCGTAGATGTATCTGCGTTGCTCAAACACAACAACCCCAGTCAATACAACTCCCAATGAAGCTCCCAGAAGCCGTTCCTATTTCTCAACCCAAATCCACCATCATTAAATTTCATACTTTTGAATTGAAACAAAAAACAGAATCCTAAATTGATTATGTTAGAGGAGACGAATACATACCTGGGTGAGAATGCTAATCATCCTTTCCCTTTTGCTTTGTTTTCCTGCGACAGATTTATCGGCACAATGCTCCTGAGCTTTCAATTGCGTTGTCTGAACCCCCAACAACGACCACGATCTTGCTTCGGGAAAAGGCTTTGCTGCTCCACGACGTCGTATTCGCCGCTTGCTTCTCCAGTCTTGGGCCTGTTGTTGGACTGCCCAAACCACCGAGGGCCCAAATAATGCAATTGAAATAAACTTAAATTTTATTAAAAATGCTATTGGCTTATACCTCAATGATGTTTCTTAAGATCATTTTTTTTATAAATTAAATTTATTAAAAATGATGTAGTTGAGTACAAGCATACAAGGTATACCCAACCCACAAGATTTATACAACATAAATAAATACATTGAAAGCACCCAATGCCACTTGGTGGCTGTGGTTACACCCGACAAATATACATTATTTAAAATACATGTTTAGATACTATAGCTCGCTCTCCCCATCATGAGCCATTCGTGCAACTTCAAACTACATGGCATAGATCTGCTGCACTAACATGTTTATTAAGATCATATTGAGCCAAATTTTACAGGGAGTTGGCAAACGAAGCTTGTAAGTCCAACATTAAGATGGTTTATTTTAGATGACAATTTTCTAGGTTGATCTATAGTACACAAAAATCATCAATATTTATCAAGATTACACAATCTTAAGGTTTTTTTTGTGTGTGTGAAATCTTATGGCTGCTTGTTATCACTAAAATTGTGAACTGAATTGTCTTAGATCTGACATATCCATAGTATTAATTAATGATCATATGACAAATATTTAATCATACCATATTAGCGACAATTCTAAAGTGATATGTGACACATATAGTATGATTAGAAACATTAAGTGTTCTCAAAGGTCACTTTAACAAATTTCAAAATTTTAAGAATTAAAATTAATAAACAAACTAAAGGATTAAAACCACCTTAAACCGAATAAATACACATTTAGCAAATAAAAAATTAAAATTCATCACATATAGAGTATGCTTCACATATTAAATAGGTTAATATTTATTCGAGTAGCTTAAAAAATTATTTGATTAAATTAAACGTGTTTAGTAACCAAGTTTATATCACTAACTTTCTAGTTTATTTTATCTTGATCAAATGTTGCTAGTAAAGTAAGTTAACTTATAATTTTATAACCTTTTCATTTATTTTTATTGATTTTAATATAGTTGTTCTTTTTTATCATCTCTATTTACTAAGTTATTATATTATTCTCTTGTGCTATTTTAATACACTTATTAAGCAATTATTTTTTAAAATAAAATATGTTTTAATATAATAAAAAAGCTAAAATTATATAAAAATCAATTATATATTCTCCTATCTCATTTAACAATTATCAATCATTTAATTAATAAAATTTTACTAGTTACATTGTTTTGTATCTACAGAAATTAAACTAAGCTACCAATAAATTTATAATAATTAATGTATATTGTTCAACTAATTGAATTCCTCTAAGAAAAAAGCTAATTGAATTAGACTTTTTAATATTTCATAAGTTACATTTGATTTAATAAACTACTGATAAACTTTTAATTTTTATCAAAAACTAACTTATTACCTTTAAAGTATACTAGTATTAACATATCCTTTTTTCTTGTTTTAATTAACTTGTGGCCTTTAAAGTAACTTATGAGATAATTTTGACATATAGCCATATATTATACTTTTCAGAATAAGATAACATTTGTTATATTTTATTATTTAAATTGGGAAAAGAAGAATTAATAAAACCTACTTCAGCTTGTTTTATTAATTACCTTTATTTTTCTCTTTCTGATTTAAAAGAAGTGAGATGAAATAAAAAAATTATTCTATTATTACATTAGATAATAAAATAAAGATTGATTCCATTCTATTACTATATGGCATCTGGTTCAATCAATACAAATATAGTATTAGTCCAAGGACAGTTCATACTTCATAGAGATGTGGGTCAAATCCGACAACTCATATAGTGAATTAATTTACTCACTGTACTAACTCCTAACTCCAACTTCAGTTACATTTCTATTTCCCTGGCGAAGCTATTCGATCTTGATCCCGATCTCGATCTCAATTTCCAATCCACAGATCACAATGCTAACTCGTAAACGACTCGTCGTTTCTCTCTCTCTCGCCACTCTCCTTCTCTTCTCATCCCTCTCCCTCACTCTCTGCGATAAAGCCCCCCCTCAAAACGACAACAAAAACAACAACAACAACGACGACGAAGAAGATCTCAGCTTCCTCGAGGATCCCGATGACGCCGCCGCCCCTTCTCACCACGGCCATTTTCCAGATCCCGACCAGTTCGACGAGGACGACGGCGACGACGAGGACGACTTCGGCGACTTCGCCGGCTTCGACCACTCGTCGGAGGAGGCGTTCAAGGAGCCCGAGGTGGACGACAAGGACGTCGTCGTTTTGAAGGAGCGCAACTTCACCACCGTCGTCGAGAACAACCGCTTCGTCATGGTCGAGTTCTACGCGCCCTGGTGCGGCCACTGCCAGGCCCTCGCGCCGGAGTACGCCGCCGCCGCCACCGAGCTGAAGCCCGACGGCGTCGTTCTCGCCAAGGTCGACGCCACCGTCGAAAACGAATTGGCGAACGAGTACGACGTTCAGGGTTTCCCCACCGTCTTCTTCTTCGTCGATGGGGTCCACAAGCCCTACACTGGCCAAAGAACCAAGTATAACTCGCTGCATGTTTTGGATCTTCGAATTTCGTTCTCAATTAAGCGTAATTGCTTTTTGAATTTTCAATTGGAGTTGACTGTTTGACTTTTTTTGTTGCATTGCAATGCAGAGACGCTATAGTGACATGGATTAAGAAGAAGATAGGACCTGGTGTGTCCAACATTACTACGGTGGAAGAAGCTGAACGTATATTGACCGCGGAAAGCAAAGTTGTTTTGGGCTTCCTTAACTCTTTAGTTGTAAGTTTTCAAATGCTATTTGCTAGTTGAATTTATTTGGCAATTTAAGTGTCTATTTCAATATAGGTTTATGTTTAGAATGTAATTTCTATGCACTTATAGTGGAAAAGGATTAAATAAAAAATCATGATAGTTATGGCTTTTAAGGTAATTATTGTTAAAGTCAACGAACTTACCATACATGCATGTTTGCAATTGGACGACAATGTAAAATCCAGTGCATAAACTGTTTTCTCTTCTGTTTATCATGATCATACTACGGTAAGTTTTGTGCAAAAATTAGATACAGTGATACACTGCTTCAATTCCTAATCTATCAGTGTAATATAAGGGCCGTTTGCCATTGACCGGTGTTGGTTCTCTAGATTAGACTTAGAGGATCTGAGCTTTTGATAATTCAATCTATGATACTGTTTGTTGCTACGCTTTATGCTTTGCTTAATGCTCATCCCTGTTATAATGTGCAGGGTGCGGAGAGTGACGAACTAGCTGCAGCATCAATGCTTGAGGATGATGTCAACTTTTATCAAACTGTGGTAGCTGATGTGGCGAAGCTTTTCCATATTGATGCAAGTGTTAAACGCCCTGCTTTGATCTTGCTCAAGAAAGAGGAGGAGAAATTGAACCATTTTGGTTTGTTCCATATACTTCTCCCTCCTTTCCCTTTGAAAAAAAGAGACATTCTGTTTTTTTCTTTTTAAGTCAGAAACTTAGATATATTTCACCCTATCTCTGCAGATGGCCAATTTGTAAAAGCTGAAATAGCTGATTTTGTAACCTCCAACAAGCTTCCTTTGGTTACAACTTTTACAAGAGAAAGTGCCCCGGTAATCTTTGAAAGTCAAATCAAGAAACAGGTAATTACTTATACTTCTGTATCTTTCTTTTATTGTCAATCTAGGAACAAATATTCCTTGAAAATTGGAATCGTGGCAGACTTCTAACCTTGTTGTGTGTTAAAAATTTCACTTTTAGTTGTTGCTGTTTGTGACTTCAAATGATACAGAGGAGTTTGTTCCAGTATTTAAAGAAGCAGCAAAAATTTTCAAGGGGAAGGTATATTTCCTTACATATGCTAGTATTTTACACACGGTCATTGCATTCTTTATCTATAGTCTAGAAAAATTGTATATATTGCTAATGCTGAGTGCTGAATCTTCAGTTATCTCAAATTTGATCTTTCTTTCTGTTGTTCATTCATACATTTTCTCATAATAGTCCCATTTATCATTTAAAAATTAAGAAATCATAAATTTTAGTTTGCTTACTTTTAATTATAACTCATTCACCCACCCTTCCCCCCAAAATATTTAGTTCTTGGTCAATAATGTGTTTCTACTGTACGCTGATCTGTTGCAGCTGATCTTTGTTCATGTGGAATCGGATAATGAAGATGTAGGAAAGCCTGTTGCAGATTATTTTGGTATCGCTGGGAATGGTCCCAAAGTAATAATTACCCCTCTCTTAATTTTATTTTAGTGGTTGAGTCACGGGATTCTTCTCATGTTAAAGTTGTTCAGATTCAAACTAGGAAGTAAATTAGGTAACTGATGAAATTTCCAATATAGGTACTTGCATACACAGGAAATGATGATGGAAGAAAATTTTTGCTTGATGGAGAGGTGACTATTGACACAATTACGGTACTCTTCTCTTTCTTCCTGCTTAGGGGGCTCTTTTCATTTTTTTATGGAACATGCATAAATGCTTTCGTCTATGTTTTAGAAAGTCTTGGAAGAGATTGTGGCTAAAAATTTGTATTCTTTATTTTTTCTCAGGTGTTTGGGAATGATTTCCTTGAAGACAAGCTAAAACCTTTCCTCAAGTCAGATCCAGTTCCTGAAAGCGTAAGTTATTTTGTTATCTATCCGTGTTCCATTGGCCAAAAGTTTCATGTCTTGCATGTTTTCTTACTTGATGACAGAATGATGGTGATGTGAAAATAGTTGTTGGTAATAACTTTGATGAAATTGTCTTGGACGAGTCAAAGGATGTTCTGCTCGAGGTACAATTCTAACTCATCAGTTTCCAAGTCATGTATTTGCATGTACAGCTTGTTCGTGTTAATCTAATGTTTGTTGTAATATTAGATTTATGCTCCCTGGTGTGGCCACTGCCAAGCTCTGGAACCAACATACAACAAGCTTGCTAAACATCTTCGCAGCATTGAGTCTATTGTTATAGCCAAGATGGACGGAGCAACAAATGAGCATCCCAGGGCCAAAGTAAAACCAATTTTAAACTAGATGTTGACAGAATATACTATAGTTTGTGCTATTGCTATTATCAATAATTGGCATTTGCTCTAACTCTTGGTGTTTTTGAATTTTAATGAATGCATGAGTACTAACCGAGTTATGTTCTCCACTTTGCAGTCTGATGGATTCCCCACTCTTCTCTTCTTCCCAGCAGGAAACAAGAGTTCTGACCCTGTACGTGATTATTAAATGACAGTGCACAGTTTTTCTATTCAGCTACCCTGGATTAGCATGCACTGTATCACTAGCTGATCTAATATGTATCTGTTTCATTGTATATGCAGATTCCTGTTGATGCGGACCGTACAGTGAAAGCCTTTTATAAGTTCCTCAGGAAACATGCATCAATCCCATTCAAGCTCCAGAAACCAGCCTCAATTACTAAGACTGCGAGTGAGAGTTCTGAAGTCAAGGAGAGCCAAAGCAGCAGCACCGAAGTGAAGGATGAATTATGAGAGTTAAAGGACACTTCTATTTATAAAGATATATGATTCAGACAGATGACAACGGAGTGAAAAGGTGCTTAGCAAAGAAAGTGACACAACGATTGGGTGAGAAAGCCGTCTATTTTTCCTCACCCTGGCCAAAAGACAACTAGCCAAGTAAAGGGTAGTGGAAAAATGAGGTAACCTGTGTATTAGTTTCTTCAACTTTTACATGTTTTGGGTATTAGAATTTTGGTTGAGAGTTTAATTTTAAAAATGGCTCGAAATTTTAGTTTATCTGCAGTCAATTTATTATCGGTGTCAGAATATTTGGTTATTTTTGCCCTTTGTAGGTTAAGCTTTAGTTGATAAAAAAAATTGAACTTTTATTGAAGAATGGGTTTGACATGCAAGGCAAATTGCATGGGTTGTGTTGTTATTTGCTTGTACAAAAGTTATTTTAGATATTTCACAAACTACCAACAAAAAGGCATTTCATAAACAAAACTTAAGTCAATTATCGACCATCAACATTAATAGCATCTTTAATCCAAGTTAATTGGGGTTGGTGGTAGATGAACCTAATAATAATTTGGAAATGAGACAAAGAAAGAGAAAGGGAGAGAGGAAGAAAAAAGTGGAAAAAGACAAAAGAGAGAAAAAACAAGTTAAAATAAAAGACGGGTGAAAAGAAGAAGGGAGAAAAGAAAAGGAAAATAACTAAAATAAGGGAACGATTAGACATAGAACTATTAATGAGTTTAATCATCCATCAAGTTTATAGTTTTTCACCATTTCGTCTTAAGACATATCGTTCGTCAATCTATATCCTACTCCATTAGATCTTGTTTAACTATCTTTCCCAGGTAAGTTTCGGTTGACCTCTACTTTTCTTTGTGTCAAGCTCTTGGTTACAAACTCTTGTTCTTACGGGAGCATTCAGTGGTCGTGTCATAGTGTACACAAACCACCTCAATCTATGCTTCTTCATCTTTTCAAATATTGGTATCACTGATACCTTTTGTCGAATATCCTCATTTCTTATCTTATTCATCTTCGTATATCCACACATCCACCTTAACATCTTCATTTATGTTACGCCTATTTTATACTCATGTTGTTTATGTGCTGACCAGCATTCTGCTTCATATAGCATTATCGATCTTACAGCTGTCCTATAGAATTTTCCTTTTAACTTAAGGAGAATTTTGCGGTCAAACAAAAACCCTGATGGACTTCATTATTTTATCCACTCTGCTCTAATTTTATGATTTATATCCTTATCAATCTCATCGACCATTCCAAAATTTTCAATTCCCAAATTCGTAGGGACACCCACCCCTGAATCAAGGGTGGTACTATCCGATTGCCCTGTTTTTTGTACATAGTTGTCTTTGCAAAAGGCCAAGGGTGTCGAAACAAGTTTGGCCTGATGGGTTGATATGCATAACCAGTACAAATGGGTTGAGTTGACATGTTTAACTTGCCAATCATTAAAATATAGGTCGAATTTCTCTACTCTCAATACAATAAATCATCCAAGATCAATGCCGACAATGAGACAGTGAATTATTTGAATAACTCAAAAAGGAACTATTCCTTGAACACGGGAATCTCATTTTTCATTGATGATCAATGAAATTCATCTATCTGAATAACGAGATAAAAAATGACCAGAAGCAAGCTCAACTTCCCTAGAATACTAACGACAACTCCTTGCAAAGACCCAACTAAGATGGCAAAAAAAAAAAAAAAAAGCTTGGTGACAAGTGACTCTTGTTAAAAGGATCAAAGACAAACTTGGCTTTCTTATATCACTAACTAGCTACTCCTCGGAAAGGCCAAGATAAGAGAATGTGGTAGTAATTACTCTGTCTAGACTTAATTATAAGAAGAAAAAAAGGTTTGATGGACTTAAATAGCTATCTAAAAATATCCTTCAATTATTTTTATATCAAGTTTAAATAAATGACATTATAGAAAAAATGTTTTTAAATATGATTAGTTAAATTAAATGATGTTAATCAACTTTTGTGTTGATAAGTTTAAAAAAGGATTATACACTAACATCTTAAATTTTTTTACATATTCATTCAATTATAATAAGTTTTACACTCAATGCATTAACTCTAGGTTTATTTTGTTTATATATATATAAGATATAATTCTTCTTTTTAATTGGTAAACATATATTCTTCTTTTTAACAATATATTTTGTTTCCTTAAAAACATTTTGTTTATTACAATTTTTTAATATTATTTTTTTAATAAATATTTGACTTTTAAGCCAAAAATTTATAAGAATATAAAGTTGGTAATGAATATTTGTTTATATTTATTACAAAATAAAAACAAAAAATGTAATATTAAAAAGTTGTCATAAATAGTATAATGTTAAATAAAGAGTGTGTTTAATAAGATATTTTAGTTAAATTTAAACTGAAAAACGTATTTGACTGTTTGATAAAATAAATTTTTAGTAATTTTTAATAATTTTTAAAATGTTAGTTTCTAAATTTTTATATTTATTTCCTTTTGTCTTGAACAATTATTTTATTTTCTTTTTAACCTTTTTTACTTAAACAAATAATTTTATCAAACACATTTGATTCAACAAGATAATTTTTCATGGTCAAGATAACTTAACTATCAATTAGGTTTTTTACTTTCAACTAACTTTTTCATTGTCCAGATAACTTAACTATCAATTAGTTTTTTTACTTTCAGTTAACTTTCTAGCTTGTTTTGTCAAGACATAATAAATAAAAATTTAATTTAAGTATTTGAAAATAATAAAAGTTATAATTTTAAATATTCTTTTAAGTAGCATTAAAAGAAGTTTAATCTAATGAGAAAATTATTTATTAAGAATCTATATTTTTATTAAATAAACTGATACATTAATGCAGTAAACTATAAATTAATTAAAATAAATTATTGATCACACTCGTAAGCAATAAACTTACATTCTCCGTTCATTGTATTATTGAACATCACCATCTCCGTCGGTCACAATGTCCGTGTTCGCCGGCACATGACAGTGCTAGACTGCCTGGATGTAATTAACAACAATGCTAGATTGGTGAAATTAACAATGACTTCTGTGTAACCAAAGGTACTGATCAGTGACAATTTTAAGGAATTTGACTAATTGCATATACATGGAAAATGGTGTATGTGTCCTATTATACAACTAGATAGAAATAGAAACATTGATAATAAGAAAAATATATATAAACATGATAAAAATGTAATTAGATAATAAGAGGAAAACGACAAGAAAAAAAATTAAAAATATTAATTAGGTGTATAGTTCATATATCATTATTTTATACATTAATCATATGATATAATCATTAAAATATTTTTAATAATCACTTTAAAAATTGTGTTTAGTTTTTATTAATTGATTGATATTATAATTATTTTTATAATAATCATGTATAAAAAATTAATTTTAAATAATTTTATTTTCTACTTCTCTGATTCATATTTTTTCTTTTTTGGATTTTTTTTAAATTATTATTTACAAATAAATAAAAGCTGTAAATTCCAATTTGATTTAAAGCAAACTTAGTATAGGGTTCAACTCAAAGAAAAATAAAAGTAAAATTATATAAAAAAATTAATTCAATCCAAATTACTTTCTATTCTATTGAATTAAATTGCCTTCATTTATTCACGGTAAAAAAATTAAAATATTGCAGTTTTAAAAAAAAATTACAAGAATATTGTTGTTTGAAACTTATTTACAAATCTATGGCAGTCAATCGCGCACACAGGGGACGTGATCAATCACGCACGGGGAGGACGTGACTGGAGCTAAGTCACGCAGAGGGGAGGACGTGATTCATCAGGAGCTGACACGTGTCATTTTGAGACACGTGTCATTTTGCGGCGCGATGCGTAGAAACTTCGGAAGACCATAACTTTTGACTGGGATGTCCGATTGAGGTGAAATCGGTGGCCACGCATTCGTAATTGAGAGGAGATGCCCTTGGCAAGTGCCCAAAGGGGACTTGGTCAAAATTTTTTCCCAAAAGAGGTCTCCAAGTGCCTCAAAATCACGATTTAATCGTCGAACACCTAAACATTTTCTTGTTTTTTTATTTATTCAATTAGTGAATTACAAGCTATTTTTTATTTCTCTACTTACTTCTCTTAATTTCGAGCCTTTTGACATAAAATACGCCTCCATCGGATATTTCTATCAAAATTTATGACTGTTCAAAGTTAAATGAATCATCAAATTTAATGTCTAACAATTGCTAAATGCATCCCAGTTTTTGATAAGTTTATCCATAAAATTGAAAATGGCTAATTACACCCTATTTTTTATTAAGTATAGTTCAATCTTTTCTTTTAAATCTTAAAAAATTATGAATGTTTTTTTGGCTACAAATAGCCTTCAGGGGTCTCTTCGGGTGAATAACATTTTTTTATTGTTGTGACCTTACCATTCTTACCGAGTTTGGCACTGCTCTACCAATAACCTTAGCATATCCCTGTTTCATGTGTATACAGATTAACGAGCCACATAAATGTAACACAAACTGGTACTTGAACTGGGCACTAGGCATTGTTGGGATGATTCTAAGTGTACTGGTTGTCATAGGAGCCATTTGGGGCATAGTTGCTCAAGGCATAGAGGTCCAGAAAAGAAACATTTTATAATTTTTTATAGGAACAAAAATAAAAAATAAAAAATTATACTGTACATTTTTAAAGGATTTCAGTTTAACAAATTGAAAAATGACAACATTGTGCTCGCAACACTAATTTCAAAAATTGAACAGAATTATACCATAAAATTGATTATGCATATAAGTTTGAACAGTCATAAATTTTGAAAGAAATATCCGATGGAGGCGTATTTTATGTCAAAAGGCTTGAAATTAAGAGAAGTAAGTAGAAAAATAAAAAATAGCTTGCAATTCACTAATTGAATAAAAAAAAATTAAAAAACAAGAAATTTTTTAGGTGTTCGACGATTAAATCGTGATTTTGAGGCACTTAGAGGCCTCTTTTGGGAAATTTTTTTGACCAAGTCCCCTTTGGACACTTGCCAACGGCATCTCCTCTCAATTACGAACGCATGGCCACCGATTTTGTCTCAATCGGACATCCCAGTCAAAAGTTATGACCTTCCGAAGTTTCTACGCATCGCATCGCAAAATGACACGTGTCTCAAAATGACACGTGTCAGCTCCTGATGAATCACTTCCTCCCCTCTGCGTGACTTAGCTCCAGTCACGTCCTCCCTGTGCGTGATTGAACACGTCCCCTGTGTGCGCGATTGACTGCCATAGATTTATAAATAAGTTTTAAACAACAATATTCTTGTAATTTTTTTTTAAAACTGCAATATTTTAATTTTTTTGCCATTTATTCACAGAGAAGCTGTGAATTGGATTTAAATTTTAAACTGAACTGAATTAAGAAAACCAAAGTGATTTTTTCTTTCTTTCAAACCATCCAGTTTAATCTACAAACACACCTTGTCAAAATTAGTAACTTGGGTTTGAATTAACTTTTCATGTTTTTATCTTTTAAAAAAGATTTTTACGTTTTTCATTTATCCATGGATTGATATGTTTAGTAATTTTATTAATAATCACTTCAAAAATCATATTTATCTTGATTTGGTGGATACTCTTTTTTTTTTTAGAATAACGGTGTACAAAAATTAAATTTTTTATTAAATATGATTTTGATAAGAATATTTTCCACAAGTATATATTCATAACATTTTTTTTCTCTTAAAAAGACATTTTTAACAATTTATTTCATTTTTATTTTTTAACCAATATCTTATATCTTATTATTAACATTTGACTTTCGGCCTACAATACAATTGTTAGATGTACAATTTCACCCTACCAGGCTACTACAATACAACATACAATTAATACTAATTAATAAGGGTAATTAATTGATTAGATCATGTCAACTTGTCAAGCTGTCCTAGTGCTTCTTCCCGTGTGACATTCACGTCACTTCCTTACGAAGCTTCAACCCCAAAACAGTAAAATACACTCACTTTCCGTTCTTTTTGTACTCTCCACGTGTCCTCCATCGCCATCCCCATTCAGATTTTCCACCAATCACCACCGTCCGATCTCCCGAATCTCGAGGCCTCACTTCTTTATAAAACCGCACTCATCATTTCGTGTCTTCACACTATTCCGGATCTAGCATTTCGTTTCCGTTCCGTTCAAACAGTTCGTGTTTCTCACATACACTTCCTTTGTTTGTCACCGCAGTTTCAATCTCAGATCCAACATTGTTCAATCCAAATTCAACGCATTCCATGGCGAATCCTGCATCCGCAAGATTCTCCGCTCTTCTTCTTCTCGTTTCTTTGCTAGTCAACATCGCAGCTACCGTCGCCGAATCGCCAGCTCCGACTCCGACGCCGGATTTCCCTCCGTCATCTTCTCCTCCTTCTCCTTCTCCTTCTCCTACTCCTACTCCTGCTTCGAACCCTTCCCCGGCCAATTTTCCGCCATCTCCAACTCCGGCGCCTTCTCATCACTCGCCGCCGGCTCCTTCGCCTGGTACCAATCCTTCTCCGTCTCCGGTGAATGATGCACATGACGGAGTTAGCCACGCCGGCGTGGCCGGCAGCGACGGAAAATCGTCCTCCTCTGGCGGAATGAGTTCCGGCAAGAAAGCGGGAATAGCGTTGGGAGTTATCATCGGTGCCGGAGTGGTTGTGTTGGGAGCGCTGGTGTACAAGAGGCGCCGCCAGAACATTCAACGGTCTCAGTACGGATACGCAGCCAGGAGAGAACTTCTTTAGGTTATAAACATTCAGTAATATTCTCAGTAGTTTTTTTTGTTTCTAATTTCAATTGCATTATAGAGAATTCGTGATCTCTGAATTTCAATTTCAAAATTCATTTTACAAATTACTACAAATTTGTTTTGTTCCTCCTAGTCCTATCTAGTAGCAAAATATAGGTTGTTAAAACATTATCCATTCGTGTATTGAATTTTGGCTATTCTTTGTTCTATTGCCCAGTGAATCCTTTATCATTCTGCTTGTTTTTTGTTTTTCTTTCAAATTTTTATTTTAAAACATGATTAATTTATTATATTCTAAATGCTTTAAATTACTTCGATTTAGGTTAATGTATGTTTCTTGCGTGTAGATTCGTTTCAATTTAGTCTTTTGTACGAGAAAAAAGTTTGAATTTAAGTGTAAAATGCGAATATTACATTGTGCACTCAGCACTGATAAAAAAAATGAGGTTAAATTGTGAAAATGACTTTTACACAATTTTGCTCATATAATTTTTTCTTTTAGTCCAATTGTTTTCCGTATTTACTTAAGAATACTAGTTACTTTACTTTAGCGACTGATTCGTTATTCTGAATAATAATAGGTAATGAAATTAGTTTTCACGGTAATCTACTCTATATCTGAAAAAAAATTATTCTATGAAATGATGCTAGGTGATATTTTTATATTTATTTTCTTTAAATAATTTAATTAATATAAATTTTATATTTTTTATATTTTAATAAAATCTTAAATCAATTAATAAGAATTGGATAAATATAAATTGGAATATTCACATTTATTTTATTTTTTCGAATTTTATATAGTAGAGATATAAGAACCATATAAATTAACATGGTATTTTTTTGTTGATCAAAATAAAAATATAAAAAATATAATTACATATAAATTTTAAAATATAATAATTGTCTTTAAAAATAAATTTTAAGTGAACACAATTAATCAAGAGTTTTTTATGGTTTTTTTTAATTTTGCACAAGTAAAATTTAAATTAATTCACATAAATATATTTTATTATTATGAAACATACACATGTATAATTTTAATTAATTATCCAATAAAACAATTTAAATATACATTAGTTTATTTTAGATATTTATTAAATATTATATATATTCTATATTTATTTATAATTTATTAAAATTTAAACTGAATAATTAATAATATATACGCATATATATTATACATTCAAATAATATAAAAAATTATTCTTATAAATTATATAATGTGAATTTAATACCCATACTTAAAATTATTAAGCTAATTTTCATTAATTACTGTTTTTATTTATTTATTGAGAGAGAACAGAAAAGTATGATAAAATATTATAAATGTTATTCAATTTTGAAATTAGGAACTGAAAACCAATTCGAACACAACCAAAGTGTCTTGTTGCATTTAAATGCAGCCGTGAAGAAAACTAGGTTTCTAAGTATTATTTAAACATGAGTTTTCTTTATTAGTGTATTTAGGATATTAGTTAAAGGTTTTAAAAAAGAAATTATTTATTATAGAGATCATAATAGAGTGTAAAATAATTATGGAAAACACAATTTTATAATTTTAATAAAAATATTTTTTCTTTTAATTCTTTAATCAATAATCTAAGACATTTGTCATTTAAACATTAATCAATATTTAATTGTTTTTTGAAATGAACAGTTCCCAAAATGTAAATCTAACGCACGTTTCAAGTTTGACTTTTTATATATAAAAAAAAAGTTGATTAAACGTATTTAAGGATGTGTTTGACTTATTTTTACTTCAAGGATACTTGTTAAAGTATAAAAAAAGTGTTTAATAGTACATTGGAAGTTTTAAAAAATTACTTTCCATTTAACACTGCAATTAATACTTCTAAACATTCATTAGCATTTCTCTTAATTAAATAATAGACGTTCTTAACAATTTTTTTTTTCAGCATTAAGTTTAAAACTAGCGCGTTTGTTTTTAGTGTTGGATAGCATTCAAAGTTCTCCCACATAGGCAGCAACCCCTTGTTATTTTTGCGTTAACGTAACTTTGGAGTTTGTGTAAACTGGTAAACAAACACGTTCAATCGTTGGCCTACAGGAATTGGGTGCTTGGAGGCCAAATGTGAGGAATAGACAAAGTAACAAAGACAACTCCCTCCTTTCCAAAAACAAAACTTAACAATGAAGAAATTATAAATGTGGGGTATGAAGGTTAATGCTAGTAGCCTAATTGTTGGTCAGAAATGTGAAGGATATGGTTTTAGTCCATGTTTTTTCTTGAGAAGGAAAAGATGAAAAAGTTGTGGATTCCATCCCTTCATTAATAAAAAAAATTATCAATAAAAAAAACTTTTTTTTTTGTTTTGGTTGGATTCCTGTTTATGAGAAATTCTCATATAAAAAATCTGTAAAAATAATTATTAGCTACTTTGTGGATCCATGTGTAAAAGTAACAAACTTGTTGTCAAACACAAAGTTAACTAGAAACTTACATGTTTTGAACATACAATATAGAAAATTATAGTAGGTGTTTCGATGCACATCCAATACACAAGTTTTAGCGTGTTTGAGTATGGATTTTGGTCAGACGCGACCTGAATATTTCAAAGCAATAAATATTAGCTTCTTCATCAATACAAGGCTTTGAAGTATGTATACTATTAAAATCACGTTAAAATTGTTCAATAAAGTAAAAGCTACAATTTTGGTTTTGAGGATACACGTTGGTGCTTTTATTGGGACGGGCAAAATATAAGAATATGTAAATATTCTTACATCTTCACAAAAAATATCAAGTGTAACTTTTGTGTCTTTTATTGATCTAATGTGTCTTTTTAAGTTTCACAAGAAGTTGTTTATGACACCTGTTTAAAAATCAATATTAAAAGTGTCCTATTTTTGACATCAATAAATATAACATCAATTCAAAATTGATATTAAAAAACTTTTTTAAGTGATGTTAAATGTTTATTTTGTATTAGTGAAACATATTATTGCTATCTTTCAACAACATAGAAAAATTGAATAAATAATCTATGAAAAGAGAGAAGAATATAATACCTAGTGAATAGAGAAAGACTAAATAATTAGACCTTGTCAAAGTTTAGAAACCCTATTTATAGTTTTTTTACATGATTTTTATCTGAAAAAAACACATAAGTAACAAAAATAAGTCTAACATCTTTTTCTATCCCTTTCATACAGGTATGTATACAGAGGTGCTAATGCCTTGAAGGTGGCACGATGCTTAGTTCTAAGACATAAGATCTAACGTTGGCATTCACTACGGTCAACTAACTAGCATTGTTGTATATAGGAAATAATGTATATATTATTATATTGTCATTGATGGAGGCAAAGCAAATTAATGGACTCTGGTTGGAATGTATCCATAATGCAGTTGAGGAGTCTCACGGGCCCAACTTTACTTGGGGTAGGTGTGTTAAAAGCAAATTCCCATATTCTGCTTTTGCCTTTTCGAATATTTTTTGTGTTGAGAGTAAAACTTACATATACAACAGGAGAAGACACTGAGTTTTGACAAATTCATATCCAGTGTAACATGAATTGTCGTTTTTACACTCCTGGTGGAAACCTTTTCTCTCTCCATTTCTATTGCACGCTTCACCACAGTCTGTAAATTAAATTGTGAGAACTTAGTCAAACTTCATTTAGCATGCATAATTGAAAAGTATTTGTTTCACGCAATTTTTAGGATTTCTAAAAATGTGGAGATGGAAAAGTATATTTTTACGTTTGTTTAAATATAATCGAAAAATATTTTTACATATCTTTTATTTTCGGTTAAATGAAATGTTTATGTTTAAGTTGATTTTGTATTGAGATGATTTCTATGAAAAGAGGATGTGAATATGGATTTTTATGAGGATGAGAATCATATTAATTATCTAAAAATTCTATTATGCCTTCAATATCAATATCTATATTATAGTTAGTATTTCAGATTCTGCAATTTAGTTTTGATAATAGAGAGTATTATTGTAGACAGAAGACAAATATGTTGTAGTTGTTTTTGAAAATTAATTATTAATGTGAAGGTAGTTTACCGATTTTGGTTTTTGTTTATTTGGGTGTGGTTAAAGTTTTCTTGTATGTGTCATTTTGTATTGCTCGTTTTTTATAAGATTGAAGGAGATATTTTGATGTCGTGTTAATTTCTTTAATAGTAAGATGTGGTTAAAAAATTTATTGAAAAAATTTGTAAATATTTTTTACTATTATTTGCAAACTGGAGTGTCTAATCTCGTGTCTTATTGTGTAGGTATATATAATAAGTTTTTTTTTTTTTACAAGAGGTGTACATAATAATTTCTTGGATATAAAAATGATATTTTAGTACTATAACATACATTCCTAGGAAAAGATAACTTGAACCAAACAATTTGTCTAAATATTCCTAGGAATATAAAAAAGATTCTCAATCAATTTTAATAGTTAAACAAATGTAATTTTCTTGAAATATCCACAAATATCATTCTTATATAATATTCCTAGAAATAACATTTGAAATAAGATTATGTGAAAAAAACATTTCCTTAATTTTTTCTTTTTGAGAATGTTTAAGTAGGTGTTTGATTTAGTTTATTTTAAAATAATATTCATTAGTTTTGTTAATTGTATGAGAGAATTCTTGAAGTTAAGACATTTATGTAGACATTTTTTTTTTTTACAATTATGATACTGATCAAGATCAACTAAGACTTTAAACATACAATCCAGACCTCTCACTACTAACCCGACTTTTGTGGTTTTAGAATAGGCATGATATTTATTTATTTATTGATTTGTAGAAATTTAAGTTAAGTATAAGAAAATTTACAATGATTTATACATTTTATTTAACCAATTGAATTAAACTCTCTAAATGAATAAGCATGATTTAACACAAATAAATATCACACATATTTTTCATTCCATTTAATTCCACACTATAAACTGCAAACTATTTTCTCATTCTGCTGCAGCCTTGCACCAAATTGAAATATGTAATTCTAAGAAAGTCTAAACCTTGTCTGGGGTTACGAAAAGGTGCCCATCTTGGAGGTTCATATTTTTTTATTAAAAAAGAAAAGTTACAAGAATTAAACTATTTATTACTTGGTTAAAATTTTGATATTATGTCAACAACTAACTAATCTCGAGTAGAATTTCATGTTGATGTTAATGTTGGCCCAAGATTAACGATCTTGCGTAGACAAAGGGCATGCACCAAAATCACGCTTAAGTCTTTATTAGCGCACTAAACACGAAAGCTATAGTAGCCCAAACTCAAGCAGCTGATCAATAAACACATGTTTACAGGTTCACTCTTCACCCTTTGCTCTTAATCACATAATCAATTCTCTATTCAGGTTCCATTTGTCCGTGTTTATTTTAAGAATAAAGTTTCTTTTTAATAAAAAAACGTTTTTTTATAATTGAAAACATATGCCTCAATAAATATTTCAAAGATTAAAAATAATCTTCAAAAAATATACCTTCTAAAAAACTTGTCCTAGCATTCCTTTAATTGCCGGGAAGATTAAGAACTGGAAATTTATAATCATATTCATGAAATTCAATTATGCCAAAATCAACGATACAACAAGCACGTAACAAGACCATTCAGCATCCATATACAGTGGCTGCTTTATGTTTCAAATATGTTAAATATAGAAGGAATCCCACAACGCACAAAGTCACAATCCACCATGATCATAATGTATCAACTGTCAGAACAATCGGACAAGTAGTTCAGTTTCCTGTTTTCTATCATTTTCGTTGTTATCTTTTAACACCTTAGTTTCTCAAAACCTGACATCATTGTTACATAATACAATAAGCTTATAAATCACGTGATTGGTGTCTAAAAAATTACAAGCTGCTAGACTCACCAGAAATTTCAAATATTCCCTGAAGTAATGATTGGTTTTTCATTATAACAATAATGCTATCCATACATCAAACGATCCATAGAATTGGATTTTACTAGTTTCTCAACAATTCCATAGCACGTGCTCGAGATAGGAGTTTTATATGAATGTATTGCTATGCTATTAATGGAAATAGAATAGAATAACTTAGTTGAAGCACAATGACCATACATTTATAACGCGTTGTTTCATGCATCCTATAGATCCTCTGGGAAGTAACATGTAAACAGTCAATGGAAATAATTAGCCTGGGTGGATAGCTTCTCACATGACATGTCCAAGCGAAAGAATCTTCTTTTTTGTTTTTTTTTTTTTGCAAGTGAAACATTAGGCCTAGCTAGAACGTGACACTGCAAATGAATCAGAACTTATGTTAAGTGGTCTCTGCCTCAACGAAAGAATGCTTCTCCAAGATGGTAACTGTCTCTTCCTTTGCACTGTAAATGATAGGTTAACAAGAACACAATCAATATAAACTCTAAAGTGACATAAAATTCATACTTATAAAGCATCAAATGTACATAGTAACCAGAGATTAAGATCAGTTTTGTTCAAAACATGCAAACTCAGTTGATAGATATTCTATCATACTGCTCATAAAATCTGTCAGTTTTGAGCCACTTTATTACTTAATGAAAGGTTTCAGACAGGAATGATGGCTGTTTTTCATATGTATTTTGGACAGAACACCACATTATTAACCAGAGAAGAGGAAATGTATGTTCTCCCAACTGGAGATGAATTTAATGTCATTTATATTTACATGGGGATATAGTAGAAAACAAAAGTTCCACCATTTCCATCCTATATAAGATTGAAAAGATTATAAAAAATATAACAGAAATAGTTTTTGGCATCTGGATCAGACGTAGCACAGTCCATGTTTTAAACAATGCTGTGAGAAAAGAGTTTAGATCAGCTACCTTCCAGGTCTAAGTATTCTGTATTTGTATGGTGTGGTGAGGTCCACAATTGTTGAACCTGCACGACTTGATGGAATCAAACCACCATCATAAACAAAAGCACAGTGTTCCCAGAGGTTCTCAAAATCTGTGATGGAAAGACTACTTGGCTGGCCACTTAGGTTTGCACTGGTAAGGGCTAGGGCAGTTCCTGAACCGCGGGCAATGATCCTGATGAAATTGCAATCAGGAACTCTAACTCCTATACTATCAAATCCTGGGTTCAAAGATCGTTCAAGAATACTTGACTCCCCTGTAATCAGACAATTTATAGGATCTTTAGTTCTTTACAACAAAATCTGAGGTTCACAGAAGATATATTGACAAGGGGGTTGAAGAAATAGGACTACATTGTTGCATCAAACAACTTCTGCCAACTGATTGATTTAAACATACATTCCACAAATTTCATCTTTCATGATACTCATACACACTCACATATGACTTGCTAGTTACTAACCTCGTTTTAGAACAACTGTAACAGGCCCAGGTAGGAGGGAATCAAGCAGACCATGAGGTAAATGGTCAGTGACAGCAAAACGGGCTATATCTGATACGTCACCAACACAAATAGCCACAGGGCTTGTATGTCTACGGCCTTTAATCTCATAAATTCTGTTAACTGCTTCCAATGAGCTGACAACAGGCCACAAAGAAGGTAACAGGTAATCATCAGTCATTCAGAATGCAATTGAATAGAGAGACACAAGGTAGGTCTAAATATGTGACAACGGGAGTGAAAATAAAATTTTAAACATAATTGATTAAAATACAACTTATTGCTATGTGGAGCTAACTTTTCTCATATCTGATGTCTACGCAGAAAAATTGATATTTTATCAAAACCTGTATGATATGGATATATCATAAAGCAATTATTTATATGATTCCTTTCATTGAAGAAAGCAATAAACACAGTCTTTGAAGATAAAATTTTACTGTTTTTTTTTTAAATTACACGCACTATTTGTCAGGAAATAGTTTTAATAACTGAATATCAGGCTCATAAATTAAAACAAAAGAAATGCTAAAGGCTTATAACAGTTTTATATTCCACTTTGATCTAATAGGACCGGCAGCAATCACCTACATGATAATGCTCTGCACAAGAGTGGAATGACAATCTCTAGATTTATATTCAAACACTCAAACTCATTGAAATTTCACTAGTGTAGCGGTGCAGTTAATCTGTCAACATTATCTTGATTATAGCTTGACCTTTAATATTCAAACCTAGTACAACTGAAATCCAAGACAGTAAAACCCCAACAACAGCTGTTTCCTACATGTATCTAAGAAAAATAAATAAGAAGAAACGAAAATTATTAGATGCAACATAGATGAAAAACAAAACTAGAGGCCAGAAACAAAAGTGAAGCTCGAAACATTTAAATCATATAGGCTACAAAGGCTATTTAATAGGTTTAAAGCAGAGATTGAAATAGCAGCATACCAAGCATCACAAGCAAATCCATAGAGTGTATCAGTTGGTACTGCAATGACTTTCCCAGCTTTCAAAGCTTCAACTGCCTCTCCAGCATAAGCATCTGTTGCTGGATGAACCATATCACAATTATCCACACTGACACTGCAAACCATGTTTTTGGAGAAACCCTTTCTCAGCCCTTGACATAGTTGCAAACGTGGAAAAACCGACAACCTGCGAAACCCTGAAGCAACAAGTGTCATATGTAGAAGTAGAGCTCAAATTGTTTGGAGTTGACCACAGAAGGTAAAGTTAACATTTTTTATGCTAAGTGCCATCAAAAGAGGCATTATTGACCATTAAACTCAAGTGGGCATACAAGAAGTTGGAAAAAAATAATGTTGAAGGTTCAAATTTTTGGTTAGTTAGTTGACCCACTAACTGTTTGATTAAAGTTTTGAAAAAACAAGACAGAGAGAAGAGACTGACAAAGGTTGTGACCAAAGGGCATCTCGGAAGGAGAAGTTGGAAGAGAAGCGCGCTTTGAGGAGAAGCAGTCCTTGCGTAGAAATATGCATTGTATGCTAAATTGTCCACCAATGCTCTGCTCCATAGTCACTACTTAACCTCCTTGTAAGACACAGACACACACGTTTTGTTACTTCAACAATTCTATGTTGAGTTAAAATACCATTAATTTGCTGTTTTTTGCGCAAATTTAATGACCTTGTGCAATGGGCACTTTATTAGCGACACGAATCCTTCTATAATTCTATTTAATACCATTAATAAATAGAATTTATATTTTTTTTAATGTTGAATTTATTAGCGACACGAATCCTTCTATTTAATAGTAGTAGCATTAAATTTCAGTAAAAAAAAAATAGTAGTACCATTAAATATAACATAAATGGATTTTATACTTTTTTTGAATGTTGAATGTTATACTGGATTTAAACCCAATTCCTTTTAAAATTGGCTTACGATAAATATCATACGATCCAAGAGGATCCTATTTGGAGTGCCTTCACAGGTATTCACTCGTCTTGAGGACGAGAAATTCACAGGAGAAACGAGCAAGACACCAAATCAGAGTAGGAGAAATTACCTCAATGCAATTAGTATTTTCTTAGTATTTGTAAGATAAAATATTTTACCAAAATTATAACATTTTTTTCTAATTTAAAAGGCCATGTTCAATGAACTAATTTTTTTAAGAGTGTTTAATTCAGATGATTGAATAAGAATTATGAATTATAATAAAGTACATGGAAAAAAAAAGGGGATTAATCTAAATTCTTTGCCTTGTCATTGTGATTTTTGAATGAGTTATTGTAAAGTGATGGTTACATGTTAATTTTGATCCATTATATTTTAGTATTTTTTATTATTTATTACATTAAATTTTAAAAGTTTTATTATTGTCTTATATGTTTTAGAAAATTTTATTTTGGTCATTTTTTTTGTTTTTTTGTTAAAAATGTCAATGCTCTGTCAATGTTTTAATTTTTAAATAATTAATTATTTTAGTTATCACTATTTTAAATTAATTATTTTACTTATAGGTGCTTTGTCATAATTTAAAATATTGATAGAGTACTAACATTTTTAACGGAAAATGAAAAAATAATCAAAATGAAAAATTAAAAAATATAAAGGATTAAAAATGAATCTTTAAAACTTAATGTATCAAAATGAAAAAATACTAAAAAATAAAAGGTTGATCAAATTGGTAAGGAATAAACTCATATTTTAAAAGAACATGACTTTAATTCTTGTTGTCGGTGTGAGAACCTTATTGATGAATAATTTGTAAATATTTTTGTAAGGA
This sequence comes from Glycine latifolia, assembly GCA_013407115.1. Taxonomy (NCBI): domain Eukaryota; kingdom Viridiplantae; phylum Streptophyta; class Magnoliopsida; order Fabales; family Fabaceae; genus Glycine; species Glycine latifolia. The sequence goes on along the minus strand of CM023951.1, from coordinate 12,929,304 downwards.
TTCTTTGAGTTTTGAGACCTATCACATTCTTCCTTGATGAACCATCGAGATCCAATTCATCTAAATTTTTAAATGCAAAAATAAAAAGTCACATTTAGAAATATATAAATTTTAAATATAACCACTGTGATTTATGTTTGAGTGAGGATGGATATTTGCATATAATCCTCCACAAGAAAGTCACCTCAAGTGGAAGTGGTTTTGTTGTCCCCTAGTGGAAGTGGTGGTTCTGTTTCCCCATGGACTTGGATGATCCAATTCCCATGATCATTGATGATTAGGGACTGAGCTTAATATTCAAGCATGCATGAGACATTGGGATGAGCTCTTTTATAGTTTGTTTTAATTGAACAAATGTATGATGTACACATCTGATTGTTGGATCGATAATGAGTCAGTATACTTTGTGTTGGTTTTACTGGGTATTATGGAAAGCCAAATCTGAGGGAGGAGGAGAAACGGAAGGAGTATAGGGAAGGAAGGAGGGGTATTTTCGTTTCTTTATATTTTTTTGGAAACGTTAGAGGTGAGAATAACAATTTAAGAAGTGAGATTAGTAACTTTGGGGATTCAATTCTCCAGGCATAAGACATGTGTATTTCGGCCCAAATGATTTCCTGGACTAAACATGCAAACTTGTTATTAACTTATTATGCACTTCCAAAAATATCATACATTCTCTTTTTATAATATTCATACTTAATTATTTTTTCATTTGAATCATCAATTGTATTGAGTCACATGGACGGGCTCACCAACTAAGGAATAGAGATGATAATAAATCAATTTTCTTTTAAGAGTCTATGGCATAATCTATAACAAATTTAGGTAGGGTATCTTTATTTATTAATAAGTTATGTTAAGATTTATTTTAAAAAAGCTATGAGAAAATAATCTATTGATCATATAAAATATTTTTATATTATTATTCAATCGTTCTGCATGATAATTTATATGGAACTGTAATAATTATAAGTATATATTTTGTCTCTATTATAATTTTTGTGGGATTTTTATTATTCAATATTTTTTATTCAAATTAGTTTCTCAATTTTTTATTATAGCAATAATTTTATAAAATTGAACAACTAAATTTGAGCAAATATTATAGGAAATTAGCACACTGTTTATAAATGCAATTAAGCAACCATATTAACGTTATCAGATTCTATTTTTCTGTTCCACGTATTAAGTGATTAACTGATTGATGCAGCTTGTTGTCATTTGCCACTGTAAAACCGCAGACACGATTTCTTATTCATCCTAAAACAAATGAAAAAGGTTAGAAGATAAAGTAGATGATACAAATTCAGTGTCAGCTTGAATCCAATAAAGAAAGCTTCTTTATCTTGGTGACAGAACATGGCAAACACTACGTGTCACAAAAAGCTTGACAATGATCTTGTCATATATACATATCATTAGACAACAACCCAATCAGTACTAAATTGGATAAAGATCAGTGATTTCCACCTTCCTAAGAAAGATATATTTTTGGATAAATAATTATTTTCGTTTTTGAATGTGTTAAAAATTGACAAATTCATTTATAAAAGATATAATTTTAAATTTTAGTCTTCGAAAGTGAAAAAAGTGTGATAAGTTCATTTATCCATTAATTTACATCCGTCACCATTAATGAAAGAGCTTATATGACATATTCAGGGACGAAAATGACTATTTATCCAAAATATAATTTAATATTTTTCTTTCTCCCATTTTTTAATATTACAAGCATAATATTATAATAAACACTTAAAAAAAAGAAAATCAAACATAGGTTAGAATAAACATAATAATTAACATAATATTAATTAATAAACATAATCTGTCTGTTACTCTAGAATTTCTAATGTGACATTAACTTATCCAAAATATGAGACTTAAACAATGATGTACAATCATTAAGTTAATCCTTACAAAAAATGAGACCCAACTTGATTTTGTCCCGGCATAATGTTGTCACAATAAAAATTTTGGAGCAATAGATAAATTATGTTTATTAATCAATATTATGTTTATTATTATGTTTATTCTAACTTATGTTTGTTTTCCTATTTTTTTAAGTGTTTATTGTAACGTTATACTTGTAACGATTAAAAAAGGCGGAAAGGGAAAAAAAATGAAGATTAAATTATATTTGGGGTAAATAGTCATTTTTGTCCCTGAATGTGTAGAATGCTAATAAATTCGTCCATAAATGTGTCATTTAGACTCTTTCATTAACGGTAACAGATGAAAGTTAACGAATGAATGAATTTGTTACACTTTTTTCACTTTTGGAAATTAAAATTTGAATTTCTATCTTTTGAGAACAAATTTGTCAGTGTTCTACATATATAGGGATGAAAATGACTATTTACCCAATATTTTTTCTTAAATTTCCTCCCACAAAATGTTTTAATTCTGCGTAACATGAAATTTGCTAAAATTTAATGTGGTAGTTTTTTTTTATTACCATGTTATTGGTATAAAATACCTATCGATTTTGTCAATAACTACATTTGAAAACCTAACTGACAAACTTTAGTGAGATTCACTCTTTCCAGCCATTTTTTCCATTAACAAAGCTTGAATCTGAAACCTTACTTATGAGAACTGAATCTAATAATATTCGAATCTGTGACTTGTTAGTATTTGCAGTGGTAGCTTTGTATTTACTTGTAGAATGATATAAATCAAGTGTTTCTTCCAAAAGCAGCATGGGGCAATGTAGATGTGGAAAATCTGCTCTAGTCCTAGAGTGGAAGGTAATAAAGCTTCATTTAGTTCACAGCATCATTACATTTGGTATTGCCCCATCACTCTCATGACCAAAAATAAAATCATTACCTCTCACCCAAGACTACAAAAATGAAGGCCAGATGCCTTCTGGTTTTGATGAGTTGAAAATTGAAATTCCCAGTACAGATAAACAAACAGAAATTCCATAGCATGAGAAGCTATATTCTAAGTCACTCTACTGCTACCATAAGCTGTACAAAGAAGTCTAGTGAAGATGTATAAAGTAAATAAAGTTTAATTCCCTATACACAATAAGTACTTCCAAATCTAGAATGAAAATCAATCAGCTGCAACCCCTAGTGTTAAGAGAAGCCACAAACACATCAATTCAGCTCTGATTTGAGTTCTGTTGATTTTGCACCACAGGTTGACTGTGGTTGGAAGGAGCTGAACCTGAACCTGGACTTGGACGCGGCGCGTTTGATGTTCGAGGATTTTGTGCTGCTTGTGGCATCAGTTGCGGGCCATGTCGCTGCTCTGATAGAGCCTGCACTCTTCTCCTCCATCTAAAAAACTCCACAAGAATAGAACTCCCACTCATCACCACACCAAAGCCAGCAAATGTGGCCAGAAGGATTGACAGAACTGCTTGCACATGAACCTGGAGGAGACAAAAGACATTAAGAGCAGCCAGAATGATTGGCCTTCTACATGTAGTGGTCTCAAACATATTTGTCAAGCATCCATAAAAAACCAAGCATGCTACACAAGCAGAATGTGGTGACTGTGCTTTGGAATCACGATATACATAAACGAGAATTTAGCTAGACTCGGATTGGATATATATTGTCCCCATTACATCTCCCAAGAAACTGTTATGTTACTGTGAAATTTTGAGGGGGTAAAATTTCATCTGTACCATATCTGATACAATCATTTTTTATTTTTTAGTTATAAAATCTTAGCACTCTATTCATTTGATAGTTTATTTCTCATAAAATATTATCAAACTTGGTTTCAAGTGAAAAATACAGGCAACAAGAATTTAGTTTACACAAAAAATCATTACCACAGAGTAAAATATGTGCGCAAAGAGAACCACCAGAGCAAACTGAACAGATGCATATATCCAGATGAACCTGCTCTTCACTGGACACCAAAGTTTAAAACAATTTGTTAGGGGCATTTCTATAAAGGAGGAGGTTTCAAGTGTTACTCACTCCAATGTTTCTATTGCCACTCTTATCAGTTAAATTTTATAAAATTTATAAACTATTAGTTTCATTAACAGAGAAGGATATGTTAGATAAAAATTATTTTAATGAGTGGCAATAGATGCACCGGAGTGACAATAAACACTCCCTGTAAAGGAAGATGAGTTCTCCAGAAAAGTATATAGACAATATTTATCAATGTTTGCAAACCTACCCATTGTTGATGATGTCATGGAGGAGAGTAGACCCAATACACAGGAAAATGGAAGAGATATGGCAATTGCACCAGTTCCCATTTTTCCAACCTGCAGAGAGTTGAATTACTGAGTCTATACAAAATTGCAAGTTCAACAGATTTGAGAGAACTGTTGTTCATGTTCTTACCAATAGCTGCTCAAGAAAACAGAAATAGGCAAGCATGCTGACAATGACAAGCACTGGGACTTCCTGCCAAACCCTATTAAATTGAGCAGACAAATTAAAAGAATGAGTTATAGTAACAACCCACAGTACAAGAAGTTATGAAAAAAGATATAACAAGAACACTTTATTCCACTTGTAAGAGTATGACAATACACACTTGCGGTTGCTGCAGAAGTCCAAGAAAATACTAATTTAAAAAATAATAAACAATCATATATGGTCTGTATCACAAACAATGTCTGAATTTTGAGATAGCATGTGAGTTCATTGCTTCAATTTCAAGGCATGACAGTAAACTAACTGGTCCATATTTTAAATAGTGTATAAACCAGTATTGTATACATGAAAGCAGTGGCAACAAGTAATACAAATTATAGTCAAATAGTGAATGAGTGGCAGGATGGTGATTCAAGATTTTTTTAAGCATGAATCTGTTGAGACAACCTCAATAGTTTGTTCGTTGGCATAGTTAATTAAAGATCAAGAGATAGTATTTTATAAATAATAAGAAGGGCAAAGATAGGGAGGAATCTTGTCATTTGACAGGAAACTAGGCCTTTGGGTATTTGGAGGTGCAAAACCCTCAAAGATTTGCAGTGTGTGTTTCTGTTCTGTAGATTTGGGAGTTTCTTCCCATATTTTCCAACAAAATACCAGGTTTCTATCAAGGTCTATTAAGATTCTATGATATCCATTTAGTTCCTAATTGAAGCATATTGTCATAATTTATTCACCAGAAACCAGTAAAGATCTTTCTCAGTAAAAAAGTGAATGCACGTGCCTGTATCCATTTACATCTTCCAGCTGAGACCTATTTCCGCCATTATTCCGATTTCGAACACTTTGGATCCGTAATAGAGTGACAGGTAAGTTTCGAACTTCCTCTTTGCACACATCGCAGGTCTTGTTACCCTTTATACTAAACCATTTAATAGCACATTCTTGGTGAGCCAGAGCAAGTTCACCTTTGCAGCTGCATTCCAACTTGAAGGTCTCACCTCCTTCACACAAATCAACCAGACAGATTCTACACACAGCCTCTTCTTCAGCTATATCTTCACCATTAGCATCTTCATTTTCTGCACCATGGAAGTATTTAAGGCAAGTTACTAACTGAATGCAGCATAAGAAACATTAAAAAAGAAATTAACCATAATGTCCCCAAAGAAAGTCAGAAAAAACGTTAAAAAGAAAGAAAACAATCCACAACTGTGTGAGCATGTATTCTGATCTGCCTTAATGGAAGCAGTCTTACAAATACTCTGTGAACACTCTACTAATGTTTGGCCATTCATAAATATGTCAATCCAGAAAATTCAAAATTGACATATCAAATTCTACCATTTTTCATGAGTTGACATACCAGTATCATTTGTTGTGGGTGTGACCAACAATTCATTTCCTTCCTTTACTCGAGGAGTGGAAGGAACAACACGGAAAAATGAATCCATCCTCCTTAGGCTTTTATCTTTGTCATTGGCAGGTACTGAAAGAGAGCGAGCTATCTTCCGCTGTGCTTCTCTTTTCTGCAAAAGGAATTGAAACAAAGGTTTTTATTTTTATTTTTTATTTTATGTAAGATTCAGCAGCAAATGATATAACTAGAAAAAGGGAATTTAAAAGCATTGCTAAATCTCACGTTTAAGGGACCACTAACATTTCCACCATGAGAAGATTCATTGTTTGATTGTCTAATTTCATCTAGTGGTAATGACGACGCTCTCTTAATCCTAGGAGTAAATATCTTAGTAAGAGACAATGATCTTGAAATTGAAGGCTTTTCTCCAGTGCCTGTAGAGGAAACTTCTGGAGCTGCAGTATTTGGTTTTTCAATATCTGCTGGTGTCCGATACCTGAAGCTCAGTTTTGGAAGCAGGTTTCTTATGGATGATTTGCCTCTTGATGTTGAAGGTCCAGGAGAATGATATGTTGGAGGATCAACAGAGCGAGAACTCAGAAGAAAATTCACTCTCTTTGGAGTAGGAGTGGGATTGGAACTTGGTGTCGGTGGCATTTTGATTGCAACAAATTCTTGAGAACTCTCTTCTGTTCTTGAGGGTATTTCTAGAAGAAGATTCTGTCGCTTCCGAGGAGGAACATGTGTGGTTTCTTCAGTTATCCCCATTGGATCATCAACCTACAAATGAAACATGGAATTGATAAAATAAGCGCTGTAGCATTGAAATACATATAAACTACATTACACCTAATAAAACTATCAAAGTAAGTCACTCAATCTTTTTCATAGTCATAGCTTGAAAGCCACCAAACTACAACAGAATTAGATTATTTGAAACAGGGCTATTCAATATATCTGCCTTATTGATAACAGATTCTTTCTCCCTCCAGCTTCTCCATTAATTCACCTCCCCACTTGTAAAAAAAATGCTGTTTGTTTTGAAACACGGAATTTTGTCATAAAAAGATAGGGCGAAAATCATGTTCTCAGAGAGTAATGATTTACATAGTGGCACATTTATCAAATAACTATAAAAAGAATCAAATATACTGTTTAAAGACAGAACCACCAATATTAATGACAAGTATCAACTAGAGATCCTTTATTTCAGAATTCAGATTAACAGTAGTATAGCAAATGCATATGAAAGAGATTACAAGTTAAATACATAATTAAATGAATTCATCCCTTGAATTTTTTTCATTATTATTGTTAAGAAAATATAAACTAGTACTCAAACTGCATCTGTTTAGCTACAGGAATTAGGAAAGTGCAATGTATTGGATTTCTATTCAAATGATAAACAGTTATAGAATGCTTGAATTTTGAAATCCTCTTAAGTACTATTATTCTAGCTTTGTATAAATCCCACTTGAGGTCAAATTGAATACCATGAAAGATAAAAAGAAGAAATCATATTCAAAACAAAGTGCATAGGAAATTTTGAGCAAATTATTTAGTGATATATATTTATGGAGTACATTAATAGATGCTTTGCTCAGCAGATTCAAGTTTCTAACCAACTGGGTTTTCTGGGTCTTAGGATGCTGACTAATATGACATATTCAACTGCATAAATAAAAGTTCAAATAGATAAAAACAAAAGACGCTTGTTGCAGGCATTTTTCATGCACACATCAGAAATCAGAAGAAACACGCTACCAATTAAAAGAAATATAATTCACACAATGAAACAAGACACTACTACAGTAACATAGCCCACGGATGCATTTGGTGAAAATTCAGACAGATCAAGCTCCGAGTATTTTAAAATATATGCATATGATATATATTAGTCCAAAAAAGACCCCAATTATTGAAAAACAAAAATAGTATATAAAAAAGCGAACTTGACAATTCATAATGATTAGTTCCAATGTTGAGAACATGTCTACTATAGCAAAAAAATTGGAAATCTCAATCTGAAGAATCATAATCCAAACAAAACCAAAACAAATGAGATTATTTAGAAAGAGAAGAAAATGGAAAAAGGAAATTTTTAAAAAAAATAAAAAATCAAGATTTTAAAAAAGTGACTATTCCTTGAAACAAAGATTGCCCCAACAAATTGAAGCTAAAGAAGAAGCAAAACGAATAACAGAAAGTGGCACCTTTTGAACTGGAAGAGAAACTGTTCTTCTGCAAGAACCTGCATCATGTTCCTCACTCACAGTCACAGGCTTTTCCTCTGTACTAGTCATTTTGCTGTAGCAAATAAACTTGAAACCCAGAATTTGGAATTCCACTAGCAAGCCAAATTGCAAATAAATTTCAGTCCTTGGAGACACCAATTATGCCCATACCACTTACTTATTGCTGGGTGCATGCAAGAGATGAATGATGGCAGAGACAACTAAAATAGTAACTATTGGTTACAAATATAAGAGGAAGTGACTGTGATTAAGCACAAAGACCAAGCTTTGACATTTATGACACTTAGTGGGGTACCCTTCCCTATGATCTGCTGCCACTTACACTCCATAAATTATTCTTACTACCACCGTTAAAAATGTGCAGATAATGTTTATATTAACAAAAATTATCCTATTTATCATATAAATATACTACTATAAGATTAATTTATGTAGAATTATTCAAATTATTACTATTATGTTTATGCCCACTTATTTGCAAAAACAAGTCTCAATTCCCTACAAGGTGGGAACCTAAAATAATAAAGGAGTGCAGAGAAAGTTAGGAGAAGAAAAGGAATGGGAAGAAAAGATGCAGCAGCATCCAATCACATTCACAGCTAACTCTGCCTCTGACTCTCAACTTCCCATAATGAATGGCATTGAATATCTTTTAAATTTAAACTGAATTTAACTTTAAAACAAAGAAATGTTGTATTTAATTTAATTTAAAAACTGTTTTTTAATTAATAATTTTTTTCTTTGCTGAAGGTAGCCGAGTTAATTAAACATATTGACAGAAGTTTAATTATCTAATGTATTAGGATAATCTTTTGTTAAGAAGAAATAAAACTCACTTTAATAATTTTTATGACTGAGAATTAGTCTTTCAACAAGAAAAAAATAAATATCTATAGTTTATGAAATTCTTACTTAAGTTTGATTTACAAAACTGTATGCTATTTACAAATTAACGCATGTCATTTTAAATTAAATAATGTTTAAATATGCGTGTCAGTATAAATAGTTTATGTTAATTAAAATAATAACGTGCCAGTTTATAATTAGTTTAGTGTACTGTGTCCATAGCATAAGTAAAGCATTTTTGGTAAACTATATCTCCTCCATACCCACTAAAAGATATACTTACTTTTTAAAGGAACTTTTATGGATGAGATTAGTGGTGTTGCATAAGGCAGCTAAGTGACGCAAATATTTGTTCCTGTTTTCGGGATCATTCATCAAATCACTTTCTATTCACGCAATTATCGTGAGATATATATATATAGTTTCTTCAGACGATTAGGTATAATGAAAATATTGAGTGTTGTTTCGTGACGGGCAAGTGATATGACTAGCCACGTCGTATTTTATTTTATTTTCCTTCTGTTAACATTAATTAATATATTATTAAGGAAACTCAATTAAATTCGACCATCACGAATTTACCACTGAAGGGAATACGATCGAATAGCATAAGTTCACTCTATCAAGCAGTGAAGAATTTCTACTTATGGGTAAATAATTATTTTTTATCTTTGTATGTGTAAAATGTTGATAAATTTATTCATAAAAGATGAAAATTTAAATTTTATATTTAAAAGTAAAAAAGTGCGATAAATTTATTTATATGTTAACTTTCATTCACTACCATTAATGAAATAGTTTACTTGACACATTCAAAGACGAAAATGACTATTTATTCAAAAGTATAATTTAATTTTCATCTTTCTTCCTTTTTTAATTTAAAACATCACATTACAATAAACACTTAAAAAATAGAAGAACAAACATAATAATAAACATAATATTGATTAATAAACATAATCGGATGTGATACTATCTTACTTAAAATATGAGACTTAAACAAAAATGTATAGCTACTAAGTTCATTCTTACAAAAAAAATGAAACTCAACTTGATTTTATCACTACCTAATATTGTCACAATAGAAATGATAGAGTAACATACAAATTATGCTTATTTATTATTATGTTTGTTCTAAGTTATGTTTGTTTTTCTATTTTTTTTTAATGTGCTTAATGTAATGTTATGTTTGTAATGATTTTAAAAAAAATATATGAAGATTAAATTATATTTTGGATAAATAGTCATTTTCGTCTCTAAATGTGTAGACCGCTAACAAATTCTTTCTTAAATGTGTCACGTAAACTCTTTCATTAACGGTAACGAATGGAAGTTAACGAGTTAATGAATTTATCGCATCATTTATATTCTTTTTTGAAAGTTTAACACATGTAAGTGCACTAGCGTGCGCGTGCGCGTGCATATATATATATATATATATAATATTATTGATCTTAAGAAAAAAAGGAAAGTAAATAGAATAAGCACTTTTATATACCATAAATTTACACTAATTTTGTATTATTATTTAATTATAAATATGATAAATTTATTAACTTTTAAGATAATTATATATTTTAAAAGTTATATAAACATTGAGTTTAATTTGTTTATTACTCCAATGATGGTGTAAAAAAATATGTTATCAATTAGTATAGAATTATTTCAGTTCAGAGAAAAGTTTCAAGTTTATATATTAAATACTCAAAAAATATTATTTTATTTGACTTAAATATAATTATTTTTTATAAAAAATACATGTAATTTATATTAAAATTACTGCGATATATAACACTAAAAATTGGAATAGAAAATGATGAGATGGTCGACAAAATTTGTTTGCAGCCGCTTTCACGGGATCCATAATTATGACTAACGTGGCCATTGTCTAGCCACCAAAGAATGTGCATAACGGTTAAGCTAGGGCACTTGTACGTTCATATGTTACTATGTATCAGCTTCAAGAAGAGACCCCGCTTCTTTGCTTTGAGTTTGTCCTTGCCTTGATTGCATTATCAAAAGAATCAAGGTGCCAACTGTGCCATCTGAAGGAATAGGGAAAAAAGAAAAGGAAAATCAACTTCAGATCTTTAAGAAAAGAAAGCAAAAGCAGTGTCCTCCAATATCCAACCCCACATATAGTTAGTGGATTTATTTGATAATACCTTAAACACAAAACTTTTTATAGGAACGTATGATTAGGCATCATTTAACTGTACCACTACATATCAATAAAGGTTGTTGTACGTACTTTCCATCCATTTTTTATTTTATTAGTAGATAAATTCTCATATCAACTTCAAATAGATCGATTTCTATAGTCAATTCGTCCACGCAAGGCAGTGATAAAATATGGACACTGAGTCACTGATTGATACCTTACTGAATAGTACTCCAAAACGTGTGTTATTTGGATAATGATATATTAATCTCAGTGCTTCTCAATCACCTTCTTATTATATATATGTGTGTGTAGGGTAAAAATGAGATCGAGTTTCTTCTTTTTTTTTGTTATCTCCATGCATTATTATATAAAGATAGAGATAACCCTTTTTACCTTTCTCTCCTTTCCTTGCTTCCAGATATAGGTTTGAATTAAAGTATAAAAACAAGGGGGGTTGACAGAAGCATTTCGAGTAGAAAGGTAAAAAGCTCACAGGATTATTTTAAGTTTAATTATGATCAAAACCTTCCACTTTTGCTTTTGCCACCACAAGATGCTTATGCTTACCAGATTGTGGTCTTGATATGAGAAAATTAAAGAATGAATTCAAACGTCAAGTCAAGAGCACCCCATCCCTTTGTTTGTTTTCTTTCCCTTCTGTAACCTTTTCAAAATTATAGCAAACACAATGATTATTCTGGAGAGACACGAATAACATTTTATGTGTCACATTTGAGGTTCACGAGTCCAGCCACTTTTAAAACTTGATAGTACTATGCTAATATTCACTTTGTTTGTTCGTGTTTATAACAGTAGGAATAAGAAGTGTTACCAGCAAATTTTCTAGTACACCTTTTCAAATATATTTTCTCGGATAAAGTTTATTAAAAATTATAATATGAGAGAAAAACATTAATTATAATATGAGATGCATAAACTGTTGTCATTTTAATAATTTTTAAATAATAAATAGAATTGTGTTCAAAAGAGATATGTTCCTAATATTTCTCTTGTGATAGTAATAATTAGTGTAACTAGTTTTAGTGTCTTCCTAATTAGGTTTATATATGGGTCAGATAAGTATGATCTATGAAATAAATGAATTTTTCTTAAAGTTCATATCCATTATGAGGATAAATCGATCATCTACAAGTCTAAAAAGTAATTTGAATTATATATATATATATATATATATATATATAATTAGAAAGAAAAAATTAATTTTATTTTTAAGTTAAAATCTATCACACTAAATTATATCAATTTTTAAACATGACAAATTAATAATAACAACCAAAAGTAAATATAAAAATCTTACTATAATAAGTTAACAATATTTAAACATTAGATTTAGACGGATTAAACGGTCTGTCCACGATTTCGCAGATAAAGACTACTATATATGTGGATTTAGAAGATCAAATTTCAAAAATTCGATATAATTATGTGAATTTAAAAAGAAATACGTTATCAGAAAGTCCACATATTTTAGTTCCCTATATCCATCCCTACTCCTAATGTGACGTGTGGCTTAGATTTATGGATGAAAAGCAAATACGGGCCAGTCAGAAGATTAGCCACCCAATCAATTCATTTTCATGACAGTGAAATGGAAAGCCATGATTGTTGAGGTATCATGGCGCCATAAGTGCTCTTTTATGATCCATTCATTGCCAAATGCCTTGAACTTGATTCTTCTGCATAAACTCGAAGCACGTGATTTATTATTAGATTATTATCAGTACATTAATACAACTTGCAAGATTTTAATTGAATAAGTTTTGGGATGATTTTTGAGATACAAAATTCGTAAACTTAGTGAGGTGTGTGTATTTTTGGAGAGGCAAAGATGGAATCAAGACCTTATAGCTTGGACTCTTTGGGAGAATTAACTTTGTGTTTTTGTTTTATGGGACTTGAGACTAAGATTTTGATCACCTTTTCTCTTTAAGGTGCAAAACATGGGATTTTCCAATGAGAAACACGGGGGTTTTCATCAGAACGTAGTGGTGAAAAGGCAATAGTAGAAAAAATTATGGTTACTTATTCTATTGCTTTAGCTCCGTTTGTAGTGCAAATAGTGAAGTGACTAATTTTTGTTAAAATTCAATTGTTTTTTTAATAATATTATTGATACAAAATGTTCACCAATTTGTTAATGATTAATCTTTGTCAAAGAACTTGACTAATTATTTTAGTAAAATTTTTCTTAATCATATTTTTTTATTATAAGATTTGATATCGAGACTTTATTTAATGAGATATCACAACCAATTTCACCTAAACCAATAATTTGTTGATAATTTGATTCAATAATGTCATGTTACATTCAAAATGAACCGTACATTAATTTTATGATATTTTTATAAAAAAAAACACTAAACTACACCAAAAATATCCTAAATTTCACAAATTTTTAATAATAATGATTTGATACAATAATACTTTAATAGAAATGATGGCACTAACAACAACTCTCAATAAGCAAATCATGAAGTCATTACTAAAGGAGATGAAAGTAGGGGTGTTCATGGGTCAGTTCGAATTAGTTTTAGTCAAATTTAGGACTCAATTCAATCAAATTTGATTAGTTTGGTTCGATTTTCAATTTTTTTTTTTAAAATCCAATCCAACCCAACTCATTCATGAATAGTTTAGTTTGGTTCAAACCAACAGGCAACCCATTTAAATTTGATCTTTTTTTTTTCTTAGAACTACTATTTTATATCATGATTCATCCAAATATCCAATATAACTAACACAATAGGACAAATAATCATTTTCGTCCCTGAATGTGTAGAGACTTGACAAATTTATCCTCGAAAAATAAAAATTCAAATTTTAGTCATCAAAAGTGCAACAAATTTATTCATATGTTAACTTCCATTTGTTACCGTTAATGAAAAAGCTTATGTAGCACAAATAGACGAAAATGTCAAAAAAATGATTGTCAACATGGCTGTAGAATAGATTACATCAAAATGTCAATAAATTTTCATTTGATCATAGTAAGCTTCCATTGGACAAAAATATCCTATGATACTATTATGTTCCAATAATGTGTCAATGATTTGAGAAGACAAACAAATATTTTGTCCAATAGAAACTTACTGACATTTTGGTCCAATCTATTCAGCAGTCATGTTGGTAATCATTTTTGTGACATTTTTCATTCATCTATATCACGTAGGCTCTTTCATTAATAGTAACAAATGAATGAATTTGTTGCACTTTTTTCACTTTCGGAAACTAAAATTTGAATTTTCATCTTTCGAAGACGAATTTGTCATTGCTCTATACATTCAAAGATGAAATTGACTATTTACACTAACACAATATTATCAAATGTCTGAAAGTAGTAAATTGATTCATTTAATATCATTAACATAATATTCTAAAATAAACTAATACAAATTAAAACAAATATTCTTTAACGAGATTTACTATAATAGTCTGAATCACAATTATTTCCTACAAACTAATTTTTTGTAATAAACTTTGGTGCAACTAGATTTGCTGAAACAAATGAACAAAATATGATTCGTTAATATTATAAACATTTACAATTCCAACACTTGGAGTCCAATATTAATAGTATTTAAAACAAAACCAAACAACTCTAAAAAATTTGATCGATTTTGATCAAATCTATAGATCTAAACTCATGACCCAACCCAAACTATCCAAATCAATTTGGGTCATTTTTCGCGGGTGACCTGTACTCGTGAACACCCTAGATAGAAGCAAAATTATGTAATACAAGATTTAAAAAATTAATAAAGAACATATAGTCTTTTCACTCCAATGATAAAGTCACATTAGTGGTGACATACCCAAATTCGATCCTGCCTTTTTAAGTTAGAAAAAACTTAATCTCAATCAAACATGAATTTTTTCCATCAAAATCGAAATAGAATCAAACAAATATCCACAATTTTAGTATTTATTGTCTTTCTTAATAGAAAAATGAACCCATGACACATGTTATTAGAAGGTAAATAGAATGTAAAATCTAAGGAATAAAAGTAAACAAATTTCTTTATTAAAAACTGATATTAATACTACTATGATGTCTATTACATTTTTAGTATGATTTCAATAAAGAAAAATTATTTATTAATTTCTTTACTAATACTTTTAGGTCACTGCGTAGTAAAACTCAAATAAAATATAATAATATATTATTCAATTAGTTAACTGAAGGAAAATCAAGAATTATAGTGGGGAAAACACTATGTCCACGAACCTAAAAGTAGGGAAGACTTTGAAATTGTATTCCAATTCACACCAGTCAAAAAGAAACGCTAAAAAAAGGAAGGGCATACTTCTAATAAAATAGGAAAAAAAGTATAGGAATTTGAATATATTTTAAGGTCTACTTGCATTTTGGTTTCCCATGTTGGGATTGTGCAACTTTAGTCTTTTTTGCAAACAATTATAGAAAACTTTATAAAGTTTTACACCACCATTATCATTAGGTTAAAGTGTTAACTTAATATATAAATGAAAAATATATTATATGTAACCTAAAAAAGAAATCAAAATTACACAAATATTTATTAATACTAAATAATTTTTATTCTATATTTATATTTATTAATTTATTAACATACACTAATTATATTATATTAATAAACTAAATATTCATAAGTTCATAAATATATATTAATAATATTAAAATTACAATTAATAAATAAAAATTAGTCTATATTAAAATTATTCTATAAAATATACAAATAAAAATAATAACATTTTATTAAATAAAAAATATTTAAATAGAGTGATTAATAAGTATAACATTAATATTTTTTTTGAAATTGTGTTTATTTTTTATCTTTCTTTACAGATTTTAAAGACTGAAAGTAAGATAATTAATGTAATATTATATTATTTTTTTATCGAATGTAATATTATATTCTATATTTCACTAAAAAATATTTTCATATTAAATATTTACAGTTAACCTTCTAATACATTTATGCCGCATATAATACAAATGTTACTTAAAGTTGAATCAATTCAAAATTAATTTTAGATTCAAAATTAACTTTTTAACACAAAATTAAAATATTTACTTAAAATTACCTTAAATAATAACATGGTTCTGAATATTCTAATATGAATCCGAAACTCACCAAAGCCTTTAATTTTTTTTAATAAATTCCCCTCTTGTAAAATTATTGAGTTAGTATTTGTATTCTTTGATCCGAGACAAATTTGATGTTGTTTGATAGTGACACCACTACAAACAGATCTAGCCGGTCTGAATTTAGCAGCCAGAAATAATTAATTTACACATCTGTTATGCAACGTGGAAATGAAACATCTCAATTAACACTACTAACTAACTCCATTTGTCAAACAGTTCTAAGACCCGTTTCAAATTTCACTTCTGAGGGGTCCCGCAGTAAACTACAAGTCCAAGTTAGTGTGCCAGAGGGAGTAGGGTTAACCACTATTTTTTATCAACTTTAAATAGAAAAAAATAGATGTTTTCCCACTAATTGCTGCTGTGCTAAATAAGTACATGGGGTGACTCATCTCCAACAACGTACGTAATATTCATGTTTTGACACAATGAAATTGAATACGATATGCCACTTAAACCACTGATTATTGACTGCTTGTTCCATAAACTCCAATTTAAGAGGGTATAACAATTCACAACAACACGGAATGTTAAACCAATTGCGCAGATAATTATTGTCCATAACTTTAGTCCTACCTCCTAACTCCTACCCATGGCCAACACAAGCTTTATGCAGCTACTATAAAAATTGGTTTTGTACCTAACCAACACGGCACGCTTGAGTAATAGTATGGCGTACGGTAATGACTCGTTCCCAAAACACGAAATTCACTATGTGAATATATGCTCATCCTAAATTTTACTATCACAAGGTGCCATAAATTTAATTTGGCAGCACGGATTAATTACCTACGTTTCCATTCGATTAGTAGATAGTTAAGACTTTCTACTCCCATTCTCCCAAGTCTACATATTTAATTATCACAGGCCATGCTTAACAAGTGCCACCAAAGAAAGCCACGAATAGTTATAACATTACCGCAATTTTGTTTGTGTTTATCCAAGGAAAAGGCACTTTTGATTTTAAAAATGTAAAAAGAAAAAAAGGATAACTGACTACGAGTTTCCTTAAAAACAACACCCTAAAACAGAATTTTCAGCGTCTTTCTTGCAAGGAAAGAATTGCTTCTGATAATACAACACACCTACCCAACTGTGTGCGTCCAAAATGAATGATAGAGAATTGGAGATCTTGGAGTATTATTATTCACTGATGCTCTAAAACCATAGAATAATTTCTGACCACCAAGAACCATAATGAATTTAAAAAAAAAAAAATCCACAGGAAAAAGACAAGACGCAGATAATGCTTCATGATACATGCATAAAAAATAATGCTACAACTGCCAAAAAATGTTGGACAAATGAAATTTGGGAGCCTAGCACATAAAATAAACCTAACCCAGACTTTGGTGTCTGGTCCACCTATGACCTACCTCTCAAGAAGCATAACCAATTCACAGTGTGGAGTATGTGGAAAAAGATCGACAGCCATAGCCTTTACAGGATGGAATGCCTCTGAGATGGGCATAGATTTGGCCCTGTGCCGTGCTAAACCAGCACTGCTCATGTTTCTCCATCCTCTGTTGTCTTTATTTCCTTTCTCAATTTTTACGGGGGATGGCGTACATAGCTCAATAGCATTTGCCACCAAAGTTTCAGGATTGCAGGATATGTAACTGCATTTGATGGTGCACTATTAGATAGATTGCATAGAAAAATAGGAATTACTTATTAAGAGAATAGAATAGTTAAGAACAACTTACACAAGCCTCCGCAGGCCTGGATGAGTTCTCAAAGCTTTGATCACCTGTGGTGTCACAATTCAAAAGTCAGAAATTTAAATTAAAGAGAAAATATAACATTAAAAAAGTTATCTCCTAAAAATTCAACGGCAAGAAGACCACCACATATTGTACTATATTCTGCAATCAAATGGAGTAAGAAAAATATTCCAACAAAAAGAAATGTTGGACCAATGGCATGTAAAGAAAGTTCTTATATAATGATCATCTCTACAAAAATGCTGAACAGGACCACACAACACCAAATAATGAATTGTGAGTGGAATCACAATATTACACAGAACCTGTTTGGATACAAACCATAAGTACTTTTGAGAACTTTTCTACCGAAAATATAGAGTTTTTTCTAGTAGAGAAACTCTCAAAAACACTTTTGACCTTGTATCCAAACAGGCTCATAGTCAAATGTTCAGCAAAAGTGAACCTGATTTATTTATTTTTGTTTTTGTTTCTAGAGAAGGAAGGTCTAGTTGCACCAAAATGGGGGAATGGGAAATGTGGATGTAGGGGACCAGTGACCACCATATAACCCTAGCTCCTAATAAAGAACATGTGAAATTTCAGCTACACTCATTAAACCTGACTTATGTTGTAATCTTCTGGCATGCCAAAGCCTTATTATAAGTACTTCACAAAAAGACAAATAACATTGCTCTCTATGTAGTCTTTCAAAATGGGGTAGACAGCTAGGCAAGAGAATAAAAGGAAAAATTCATGGGAATAATGCCATATTTTGGACCATATGCTATATTAGTCACAATGGCAATCGCTTGCATATAAAGTATATGGTTCTTACAGTTGGATGAAGTCCAGCACGTGGAGGATCAACAATTGCAACAACATTTTTGAACTGTTGCAGTGAAGTCTTCCCATTTCCAGAAGTGCTACCCATCTGAACCTCACCTCCAACTTCTACATTGTTACTTTCTGAATGAGATGTAATTTCACAATTTTTAGGCACTGGGAAGGTACTATCCTCAGGAATATCATTGCCACTTCCAGAGATATAAGGAAAATCACTTTGCTCCTTGGGCATATTTGCATCATCCCTTAACAGAGATCCCATCACGTCCTCTGCCTGTTCAGAGATCCCATCAGCTTGTTCACAAGTGCTACCCTTCTGAACCTCACTTCCAACTTCTGCATTGTTATTTTCTGGACAATGAGATGCTAGTTCACCATTTTCAGGTTCTGGGGAGGCACTATCCTCGGGAATGTCATTGCCCCTTCCAGAGATATTAGGATCATCAACTTGTTCCTTAGTCACATTCAGGTATTCCCTTAACAGAGATCCCATCACGTCCTCTGCCTGTTGCCTCATATTAGCCAGCAAAAGTGCAATGTTGCAAGTCAACGATTAAATCGAAGAGAAAATATTTCCATGACATATAATTCCAGTCATTTTTCTGGGCAGCAGCCATTAAATAATTCAACCAGGAATTAAAATCAAGATTGCTAATCTCACCTTTGAACATATAAATTTAATGTTTTTTATACCATTAATCTCAGCATTCCTATGGGCATCAGATACAGCAGAAGCGTTCATTTCAATTCCAATCACCTGAAAAAATCAAAACAAATATGGTTCGACCAAATTTTAAAATTAGGAATTTTAAAAAATAAACTCTTCATCACATAGGAAAAGAAGTCCAGTCTGAAAATTTCATTTAACCTCTGCAAAAGTAATTATTACATTATCACTTTCCAAAGGGGCCCATTGAGCAGTCAATGCCCCAGATACAAGAACTGCAAGCCAGAAAAAGGAAAGGAACTTAAATGATGATTATTACCATACCAACTCGATGTGCTAATGTCAAGCCAATTGTCCCTGTCCCACAGCATATATCAAATAGCAGTGTGTCAGGACCTAAGCATGCCCAATCTCCAGCAAGTGAGTACAATTTCTCAGCAGCAAGAGTGTTAACCTGCGGTAGAAGAAAATTCAAAACTCCATATACAAGGGCAAAAAATACCCTTCAAAACAGTGCAAAAAAATTATAGCTATTCTGACCTGAAAAAATGCTGTTGGAGATATAGAAAACTGGAGATTGTTGATATAATCATGGATTCTTACATCCTTGGCATTATTATTTTCATCCACCTCAGAATCACCATCTGCTTTAGGAATGGGAAGCGAATGCAGTGGTGCATCAGCTGGCGCCACATTGGATATTCCTTGGTGATCCTAAAGTAAAACCAACTACCATATCAGAAGTCGTTTAGAAAATTAAGTTACAACATCACACACCATTAGAATTGATAGTCTGATACGTTAAGAAAAATGAGGATATTTGATATAAGTGGTAATGTTACGAATTTTTTTTAAGGAACCTAACCTACTGATGCCGGGAGAGAGAGAGAGGGATAATAAAATAGTTACTATCTAGCAAACACTGGAACAGAAACATCATTATCCTTCCAATTTATATTACATAGATATGCACGTGCATAAAAACTAGAACTTGACATACAATACAATGTCGTCCAAAAGAAACTTGGGAGTAGAAGGGCAGCTACCTGAACAACCAGTGCAGTAAGGGGTAATGTAGGACAATGCAAAGTAGCTCTGGCAACAAATGCCTGAGCAAGCCTCTTGAATTCAGCAGCTACTTTTGCATCATCAAAGCTTGCAGTAGAAACCTAATCAACACCAAAGGCAAAGAGTTCTGAATGACATTTAAAAAGAAAGGAGGTATACAATCATAGGCTTCAAGTAATCAGGGGTATTGTCTCCCTACATAAATCATAGCACAAGTTTACAACGTTTAAATAACAATACCACTACAGATTAATTTGGCTTGTCAGGCCATATTCCATCTAAATGTTCACAATCACATCAAGCATTAAAGATTACAAACAAGAAACTAGCACTCATCACCTGCCCATCCCATAGAGTGTTACCAACGTTATTTTTTTAACCTGCACATTTATCAAGAATTTTTTTTAAAAAATAGAAGAAATTTACCTGCACAATAAGCATGACCTCTGCAATACCACCAAAAGTCTCAGCATGAACAACATTTCCATTTGTTCTTCCTTCTCGAACCTTACAAGAGAAATATGAAAAAAATTGCTTCAAAAAGGGTAAGCATATACAAACCGATCAACATATTCAAATGTGCCCCTAAATTTTTAACACCAAATCCAGTAAAATTATACCGTCAATTGACGCCAAAATCCAGTATTTTTAAATCTGTTCCAAACTGGTAAATCACTGTCCTGCAGAAATTCCTGAAATATTGTAGCATATTTGCAAGCAATTGTTGAAACGTTTGGGCAGTCCACTGCTTCCTCAACTGCTGTTACACCTTCCCTGCTAAAATATTTTAGCATACAACTAACAACTTACAAGCATTGCCTTCTAGAAACTGAGAAGATGCAGATTACCTGAAGTTTCCAAGCATGAAGCCTACCGTCACTTTGCCTCCCAGAGAATATCCAACAGAAAATTCACACTTGTTACGGTATCCATTTACAATTGGAGATGCAATAATACCCTCTAGTTTGCACGGAAGGCCACCTGCAGAAGTGTGAGAAAGAAATGGCGAAACAACTACATGAGCCATTAAAATTCATACCAAACATTTTCAAGTCAACCAGATCACAAGTAGAGAACATAGGTGGTGCACTTATGAAGACGACATCTGTATCTGATATATATAACTCCTTCATCCAGTCTTAAAATCCAGAACTATACATTAAAACTGTTCTTGAAGATTTGAAAGAACTTTAAGATATAAAATAATAACACACTACCTATTTCCCTAGACTTGAGAATCCATTCAGGAAGAGAAACGCCATTTGGACAAGCTTTACGAGCATTTCTAGTCTGTCAGAATAAAATTTTATAATTCAATTTGCTGTTTCTTTATAAAAGTAAGAAGCATGTTAATAGACAAAACTACAATGATAAAATAGGAACAATCGTGACTAACAAGTTTTTTGAGAATCTGCATGAGAGAGCTTTTTTTCTGCTCCAACTGATCACCATAGGCCATATGAGCTAGAGGAGTCACTGCATCACGCACATTTCTTGTCTTTGCCAAGTTATCATTATTTGTTTCACCATCCAAAGTCCCACTTGAAGCAACATCAACCCCCTCATCTAATTCTTGATGGGATGCAACACTGGCATTACTTTTCTTTTCAAATGACCGAGGAAGAACATCAGCCACCTTTACCGTTTTGTTGCCAATTGATTTTCCTTCTAATTCCTATTATATTGATTAATTTAAATCATCAATCGCCAATTCTCAATGAAACTACAAAGTAGATGGATCATAAGTCATAAGAAAACTACCTTTGTTGAACTCTTCAACTGTTCTTCATCTTCAAAAGTAACAAAACCAATCATCATACCTTTCTTTTTCTTAGCATGCTTAAAAGCTATACCCTGGAAAAAGGAACCAAAATAAGAATCAAGTTGACAACGCTAGCTTAAGTGAATTGAAAATCAGAAACTCGAAAGTAAAATAAAATAACCAAACAGGCTTACCTGTTCGCTGAGAAAAGTCCTCAAATCCTCGGAGCTCCATTTCCGCGGCAAATGCACCAAGCATTTGCTAAGCGCGTGATTGGCGCCACAACCGTCGTCGCCGTCGTCGACGACCACCTCCGTCATCATCACTTCCTCCGAGACGGAACGCTTCTCGTCCGCCTCAGTCTTCAGCGCCTTCTTCGCGCGCTCGGAGGTCGGGTCCCACGTGTTGTCGGGGCGGAGGCGAAGCTCCTCCTCACCGTGCGCGTAGCGGCACGCACCGCCGTGGCTGCACGATCCATTGTGGCTCCGGAAGTAGGAGCAGAGGCTGGTCTTCCACAGTGGATGCAGCGAACGGTCGTCGTTCCTCTTCCGTTTCGCGGTCGGAACGACATCGTCTTCTCGATTGAGTTTAACCTCTTCCGGAGCTGTTTGATGCGGTTCCGAAGTGGAATAGTGGCCGTTAGTTGAGTCTAGGGTTTTAGAAGAAGAGAGTTCGGTGTTTGAGAGAGGTTCCGCCATTGCCCGCTACTGCTACACAACGCACTCTCTGTTTCTGCTGCGTGCGATAACTGCTTAAAAAAACTGCTAGTTTTCGACTCGCAACTGCTTGCGTTTTCGTAACACATGTCATTGGGCCGGGTGGTGCATTGGCCCATCGTGAATCCCCAGGCCCATCAACTACCAAGCTACCCATAGGTAATTATTTAACACACCTCATTTTTTATTTTGGTAAATCCCAAGTGCATGATTACGGGGTGTCCGATCCATAATACACTTGGGGTGCCCTAAAGCAAATAATGAGATATGTTAAGTAATACCCCCACCAATAAGATTTGTGCATAGTACTTGTACCTTTGAAAAATTCTAGTAATATAATTATTTTTACATATTTTTAAATAATTATTCATTTGCTGAAATTTATGAAAAATCAAAACTTTGTGTGAATGTCACTCTTTATTTAATTAGTTTTACCGGTGATTTTGTAGTTTTTAACAAATTTCAATTGATGATAGAGTGTATTAGAGAGTGTTGCAATCATCCCAAAATAAGTGTTGTATTTGAAAAATAAGTGTCATATTAATTTTTCAATGAAATACTTTTTTCTCTAATATTCTTAATAAATGTCATTAGGGTTGGGCAAAAAGTCTAAATTTGCCAAATCTTGTCCAACACTACCATGGGCCAATCTAGTTTTAGTCCATTTTAATGGACTAGATTTTTAATGTGATTCGCATTGTAAAAGTTGTGTTAAGGATCTGAAACTAATTTTAAACAAACGCATCTTAAAGTGAAAACCTAAAACCCGAAATCCGAATGGAAAAACCCTTAAGGATCCATAAGTCCATTATTTAGCCCTGCAGCCTTCGCTTAGAGTCTCAAACACTCAATTCACACTTTGCACTTGCATTTCCATTGTTGATACCTTTCCCTTCTCTTTATTTTATTGAATCTCAAACCTTAACAACGCTTTGTTGAATTGAATATGATTCAGTGAATCGCCATTGTTCTCAATTGTTCTACGTTTCGCTTCGCTCTCAGTGAATTCGATGAACCTTAATGTTGATATTCTCTTTTATTATTTTTTTCTTTTTTCTAATCTAGTGTCTCTAACCTTCTATGCAGGTTTGGTATTTTTATAGTTTTTCCTTCTCCTTGATTTCACTCTACATAGACGAATCTAGTTTCTCTCGATCTCAGGTAATAATTATAGTTTGATATGTGATATTTTCTTCTTTATTTCTATATTGAATGAACATATATGATAGATTTGATGTTGAATTAGTTATGTTGGCTCCCAAAGGTGATAATCATTTTTGTTTTACTTTTTTTCCTTTGTGGAAAAGGTGGGTTCGTTGTTTCCCAAAAGGGGTTCTTGTTCCAAATGGGTTTCCACTATTTGGTCTTTATAGATTATAAGTTGAATGCTTAATTCAAATTATAATTCTAAGTTGGATTTGGAAATGAGTTTTCTCTAGGTATCTTTTGTTTTACAAAGGGGTGATACGTTATCTTAGAAATTATAAGTTGAGGATGATTAGCCACTTTGAATTCGGAAATTCAAAGATAGAACTAAGGATAGTTTCTAAGAACTTAAAAAGAGTTTTCTCTCACAAAGTTTTAAGCTTCATTAACGAAATGAGTAAAAACTAATTAAAAGTTAACATTTGTCCTATTATACTATAGACCTAATGACTACTAAGGCTCATTACTAAAGACCTAAACATAAGCTAAAAAAAGCAAAAGTCACACAAGCAAGACTATGACAATTGCTTTATGTAGTCCCTAACTTTTTTCCTGCACTTCTCATATTGCTTGCAGAATGACCATTAGAGAAGCAATATGGAAAGTGCAAGAAGCAATTCCAGAAGTGCAAAAAGAAACACCCCAAGACTACAATGATGTGCTTACCACTAATAAGCCCAATAAGGTCCAACAAACAAACTAACCAAAGAGGCTTAAGCCCAACAAAAGCACAAATACAAAATATGTTTAATCTATTACTTCTTGTTAAGCTCTTCCAATTGAAGCTCCTTAAGTTGGTTTCCATTAGGGTGGTGAATTGAGATGAAATTGGGAACAAACTAGAATAATCCTTTAGATTTGTTCAGTGGTGAATTGTTTGATAAACTGGTGATGAATGATGATGGTGTATTATTAAGATATTAGATTGTAGTTTTTTAAATGGTGATATATGCCTATTGGTGGTTAATACTATTTTTATTTTATTGTGTTTTAGATATTTGATTTTGAGTCATTTGAATATGTAGTCGTTCTTTTAAATTTAGTTATTGATTTCATGTAATCAATATCTCATATATGATTCAAAATTGGTTTTGTTTTATTGTTGCACACAAGAATAAGATTTGGTTGATTGATGGATAATAAAGATAGGGTGGGCGACAACATTGGTCGTCCAACTCAATACTCTTGTCTTCTGTTTATTTAGCAATCTGGTGGAGCATCAAATATCGTAGAAGAGAACATCCAATTTGGTGGTTCATTAATGTAGCGTCTCGTATGCATCCGGTTTGTTAACATTCAATTATGGTTGTTAAGCGCAGTAATTAATAATTAAAGCTAATTATTACGAAAGCAATTAATAAAACGATGTCATCATGCGTCATCAACAGTCCTGTATATACATTATGTATGGTGAACTCCCAATATATATATATATATATATATATATATATATATATATTAGTGTACATCAACTGTGCATCTTTCCCTCGGGGGTACAAAATATAGGCATAACAAAACAATGAGCCAACATGCTCTCAAAATAATATGCCTAAGGTTCACACAGAACCATATTCCTACTCGGGTCTCCTGCCCTGGAATCCATCATTCGCTCCCTGAGCATCACCTGCAACATATAATCCCAAAACGGGGTGAGATACAATCTCAGTAAACTCAAGGTCTTGGAGCCCTCTCCTCTCCCTGGTTCACTTTCACGATACATAACATCAAAACAGACATCACATAATCTAGCCACCAAGGCTCTCATAAGATATATCACATGTATATAACAACACAGGTGTCATTCCGTTGGGCGCTGTCAACATCGGGAATACAACACAGATATAGCAAGAGAATATCATCCACTTAGGGGCACATTCTCTGTATATCGTTGCCTGAGGAAGATCATGCAGTTAATGACACATTCTCTCAGGACTTTCCGCAGACACTGCCTGAGGAAGATCATCCATTTAAGAGCACATTCTCTCAGGAGTCTGCTCAGACGTATATGGCACTTCCAAGAGAAAATCATCCACTTAAGGGTACATTCTCTCAGGGTTTATATATATATATATATATCAATTGACCACTTAAAGTTGTTCCACATGACTTTGACTCTAAGGGAAGTCCATATTTAGTCCATTCTACTGGCCAAAGAATCTCATTAATCATACATACAACATATCATCACAGTGTACATCATATACATGTTCTCAATTAAAAAGCAATAACACACAATTTCAATACCACATGCATCATGACATACAATAATCATCACTCTCTCGGAGTATGGTAGAACACAGTCAAGGAGAAAAACTCTCAAGAACAAAGAACTTATCTGCTCTAAATGCTACACTAGCCTTCATGGCCTTATGGTCACAGCCACCAATACTCTCTTTATCACACCCTACACAAGGATACACAGGCAATCAGCAATGGTGTTCAACCGTTGCATGCAAAGAAATGTTATTCTTTCCCCCCTAAAAATGAAACTAGGTGAAGGTCTTTGAAGAACAATCTCCCTGTTTGATGGTTTTCAGAAGAAACCGAGGTTGGAATCTAGCTATGAGGTGGTTCCTTTCAACTTTCCAGTTGCATGCAAAAGGGTTCTGGTTAAGGGTGAGCGGTTACAAAGTTTCTTTCTCTTGGAAATGGAGGAAACGGAGACAGGAAGAAGATGATAGTGTTTTTGCCAAGAAGTAAAAGAAATGGGTCAATTAAGTAATGATCCAAGTGCATGTCGCTTAAATACCCTGTGAGTCCACACACGTTACTTAAGTCGGTACGCGTCACTTAAGTAACCTAGTAGTCAACTCGGCTCACCTATGTAACGTGAGTTTGTGTAGGTGCCCACTGCCGGGTTTACTTCATTTCCACTTATGTTGTCGGGCTCTGATGTGTTCACTAAAAGTCTACATGGTTTAGCTTGGCATGTACAACCCGGATAACCTTGTCCAACTTGGTATGTGCAACCCAGACAACCTAGTCCAACTCGATATGCGCAACCCAAACAACCAAGTCCAGGTTCATGGTACTAATACAAAGTCCAAAAGCTTTTTTGGTAAGTCCAAGGTCCGCCCTTATCCGGGTTCCTACCTCGGTACTTTATAAAATCCAAGGTCCCGCCCTTATCCGGGGTCCTACCTTGGCACTTTGTAAAATCTGAGGTTTCACCCCTCATCTGAGGTCCTACCTCGGCACTTTATAAAATCCAAGGTTTCATCCTTATCCGGGTTCCTACCTCGGTATTTTATAAAATCCAAGGTTCCGCCCTCATCTGGGATCTTATCTCAGTACTTTATAAAATCCGAGGTTCCACCCTCATCTGGGGTCCTACCTCGGCACTTTATAAAATCCAAGGTTTCATCCTTATCCGGGTTCCTACCTCGGCATTTTATAAAATCCAAGGTTCCGCCCTCATCCGGGGTCTTATCTCAACACTTTATAAGATCCAAGGTTTCGCTTTCATCCTTATCTGAGGTCCTACCTTACCACTTTATAAAATCCAAGGTTCCGCCCTCATTCAGGTTCCTACCTCGGCACTTTATAAAATCCAAGGTTCCACCCTTATCCGGGTTCCTACCTCCATGTCAGCACGTCCCATAATGGTTCAATTTACTTTCTGAAGTGTCAATCTGGTCACACGAATCCGTGTTCTTTGTAACATACACTTAAGAGACGCGAACCCGGATCTGTTATAGTTATAATCACAACTACCTCCTAAGTATAATATTATTATATCAAAGTGCCAGCCTGGACACCCAAATCCTTACAATTAACATAGATTGTGTTGTAATTGTAACTATTTTTTGTTTTTTCTGTTTTCAGTCAGACAGTTAGTTGTTTCTTTATAAGAAAACTTGGTATCATGGATTCAGAGAGCTTGAGAGCATTATTGAACCTATTCATTGTAATTCTGATAATCATAATAAACTAACCCTTTGTGCGAATTCTATTTTCTCCTTCTATCATCTGAACTTTTCTATCTGAATAGAATCTCTCGAATCTCCCCAACAAATTGGTATCTAGAGTTTTGAATCAAAATCAATTACGTATCTATTTCATGGTAGATCAAGTCATTAGTGATCAACCATTCTATTTTTTATCTGTCGTGTTGCGCCTTCAAGATCATATCAAGAAGATGGTCAACACAATCAAGATTGAGAAATTCACAGGGAAGAATAGCTTCAACCTATGGTGCATCAAGATGTGAGCCTTGTTGAAAGAACAAGGCATCTGGCTCCTCTCTCCGATCAACCGTCAAAGATTGATAAGTCAATGTTTGAGTTATAAGAGGAAAAGGCAAATTCGCTTATTCTTTTATCTTTGTCTAATGAGATTATTTATGAAGTTTCTGAAGAACTGATTGTTGTTGGACTTTTGCTCAAATTGGAGAAACTCTTCATGACAAAATCAATTTGCAACAAGTTGCTTCTGAAATGATGTTTGTTTAGCCTCCGAATGAGGGAAGGGATGCCACTGAAGGAACATTTTGATGAACTAAACTTTGTTCTAATGAAGCTACGTGGCACTGATGCCAAGATGGAAGATGAAAATGTAGTAATGATTATGTTATCCTTTCTTCCTCCCTTTTGTGAGAGTTTTGTGGGTTCTCTTAGCATAGGTAGGGACTCCATTACACTTGAAGAAGTCAAGTCTAGTCTTTATTCTAGAGAGGTTCAACCAAAGACGTTTGGAAATGGTGATGAAGCCTTTGCGTCTGGACTATCGATGATTGATTATGCTAAAGTGCAGAAGAATAAGAAAGGAAAAGGTGGCAAGAAGAACAAAGTTGATCCTAAGGACATCTGTAATTATTGCAAAGAATCAGGTCATTGGAAGCGAGATTGTCCAATGAAAGAAAATAAAGATTTTGTTGTTTCCCTTGCTCAGAATGAGTCCTTATCAGAAAGCAATTTGGTTCTGGATGTTGGTGAACAACTACACACTCACTTTGAACAATGGGTATTAGACTAGGGTTGTTCTTATCATATGTGTTCACACAGACACTCGTTGTGTCATATGAAAAGAAGTCTAGTGGTAACGTTCTCATGGGTAACGATGTTCCTTGTAAGTCATTCGATATAGGTTCTATACAAATTAGAAAGCATGATGGTGTTGTTAGAACCTTAACTAAAGTTTGTCATATTACAGAGCTTAAGAAAAATCTGATATTTGTGGGTGCCATGGAATCAAAAGGTTTTTCTTGCTGGGTTGAACGTGGGGTTATGCAAATAAGGGGAAAAAGGAAGTTTGTGGTAATGTATGAGTCCACCATGATAGGCTCTGTCTCTATGTTTTAACAATCTAGAAATAATGCATTTAGTGGCTCGTCTGATAATTCTCTAGGGCATCTGCGTCTGGGCCACATGAGTGAAGAAAGGTCTAGATATTCTGAGGTGTGTGTTTTACTTGGAAATCACAAGGTGTAACCTCTTCAGTTTTGTGATCACTGTGTCTATGGAAAACAACATCGGATGAAGTTTCGAAAGGCATGCACATTATAAAGGCCATTTTGGATTACGTCCATCCTGACTGTTGGGGGCCTTTGTGAGTTCCATCACTAGGAGGGGTAAGGTATTTCATGTCCATCATGGATGACTATAGGATGACATGAGTATTCATGATGAAACAAAAATCTGAAAAGGGGAGGTTTAGTTTGCTTAACCCATTTGTTTTGGTTAATTTATTTTTCTTCAATTTGAAAAACAATCAAGGTTCAGTTTATTTATTTTGACTTTGTGATTTGACTTAACGGTTTGAAACTACTGTTTTGTCATCGATTGCTTCTTGCAATTATAGTTAAGGCTACAAGTATGGAAAATAAATAAATTTAAATCTACCATTTCTCTAGAATATATTAAATGCACCATTAGAGGTTTGGGTTTTGCAGAATGGATTAAATCCAGATAAAGTTGCAAAGTAAAAGGTTCTTTATTCTTATATACTTGAGTTATCTCTTAACATTTTTTTTGTTGAGAGAAAAAGAACTTCAATCATCAGTCGATTTCTCTTTCGTATCAAGAACTCTTCATAGTATGTTTTGTACTCTTTTGTGCATTTCGTAGTTTTTTCTGTCTTTATATCATAGATTTTTCTTTAAACTGACTAGTTGACAGAAAGGTACAAAATAGAAAAGACAATCTTACTTTTTTTAAAGATTTGCAATGGAATTCATATAACACTTATCAACTAGAAAAATATGAATAGTAGAGATACTAAAGCAAGTTGGACCTAGCAAGTTAATCCACTCGTAAAAAATGACAGGATAGGTTGTATCCACCAACTCACCCTTTATAACCTACAAAGGGTGCAATTGTCATATTCGTTTTTTTAAATACTAATATTAGTTGTTACTTGTAATGGATTTGACCTGCATCTTATTAATTTTTAACTTTTTTGTGATATTGGATAGATTGACATTTTTTTAATATTTTTTTTATTTTCTTTGTTTTTTTTCCACTTTTATGGCAGGTCAACCCTCAACCTGTCATTTTATAACTCTTTTTTGTTTGATCTACCCCAATCCACCCTTAAAATGAGGAGGTTTAATTTGTTAACTTATTTTGTTTTAGTTTACTTATTTTTCTTCAATTTGAAAGAGTTTACTTAGTAAGCATGTCAACTTACCAAATCAATTTATTTAGGTTCCGTTTGGGGTGTTTTGAGAGTTTTTAATTTTTTGTTTTCAAATGTAATTTATAAACATGAATTTATTTTTAAACTCAATTTCAAAACAGTTTTATATTCAGTCAAAATCAAGAAAAAAAGTTTTGGAAATTTAATTTTTAATTTTAAAAAACATATTCTACAGTTTGATTTTAGACATCTCATTGGTTGTTTATTGGTGAGTTTCTTACAAGTGCTCACAAAATCTTGGGGCCTATTGTGAGCTTCACCTGATGAGGCTACATAGAGGTCGAGTTACATGGAAAAATGTTTTGGACAAATTAATTGAGCTGGTTGAGGTTGACAACATTTTTTTTTCTTAAAACTGAATATACACAGGGAGAAAATGACGCAGGGGATGATAATCGCAGTACAAGGATCAAGAAACATGAATGCAAGGAACATATTTGAGAACAGGGACATCATAAGCACTATGCCAGATGATATCTTAGGGAACATTCTTTC
Organism: Glycine latifolia; assembly: GCA_013407115.1. Lineage (NCBI taxonomy): Eukaryota > Viridiplantae > Streptophyta > Magnoliopsida > Fabales > Fabaceae > Glycine > Glycine latifolia. The sequence continues at coordinate 12,898,073 of CM023951.1, read as the reverse complement.
TCGGTTGACAATGAAAGAAGCTGGCAGGACTAGCGTGCTTGCAACTAAATGGAGAAATAACTGGACCTTTTTCTCTGGGGTCTTGGACTTTGATCAGTCACTTAGGAATTTTTACTTGCGCCGAGAACATGTTGGAATCTTGACTAAGTGCAATGTTTTTGTTAGTGAGTGGGAAAGGTTCATGACCCATATGTCAAAAGTGATGAAATCACTGAAAAGCTCATCCATGCAAGGACTCAGAATCTGCATGGATTTAGGTGACCCTGGGAGGGTAGCTGAATGGGTTAAGTATGCTGCCGAGAAGGATGTTCAAACGTTGGACTTGGATTTCTCATATCACTTCTCAGTACCATTCTATGAAATGAGTGAGCTCACTGTTCACAATGTCTTTCCATCCAGGGGTTATGAAATGAAATCACTATGTAACCTGCGTTTGTCTTCTGTGGACGTGAGTGGTGAAGTCATTGAGGGTTTTCTAGTATCTTGTCCATTGCTTGAAACAATATGTGTGATAAAATCAAAACACCTTGTGCGCTTGAAAGTTCAGGGTGAAGCACTGAGACTGAAGCATTTGGAGTTGGTTGATTGCTACATTATGGATCTTTACATCTCTGCTCAAAATCTCCAAGCATTAAGGTACCGAGGAGACTACGGAAAGTTCAAGTTTCAAAACATTCCAAGCCTCGTGGAAGCCTCCTTTGGAGGAATCTTTTGTAGTTACCTGCAATCTGACATTAGCCGTGTTGATCTTTATGAAGTATTGGTGCAGATTAATGTTCTGAAATTGGAATTGTCCATGCCGTATCCGGTCAGTGATTAAGTAGATTGCATTTTTATGCTTTGTTTCCATTCATGTGTCCAATTTTGTTTTTTAGTACTGAATAATATGTTTCATGTCATGATCCACTCTCAGGGTTTTATTGAAGGCCTTCCTGTGTTTGATAATGTGAGGCAGCTGGAAATTCGAATTCCTCATAGGAGTGGAGCGTCGCTTGATCATCATGTTTATTTACTAAGTTCATTCCCTTCAGTACGCGTGCTTAAGATTAAGGTACGTACGCAAAGAATTGTGTATGTTGATCATGCATACATTCCCTGCATGTATATATGTTGAATCAGGTCAGTCCAACAATTAGTGAGTGAGGTTAAAACAAATTATAAGAGATTTTTTTAAACGAAAAAGCTATATATGTTGGATTTTTTTTTATTAATATATGTGATTTTTTTCAACATATATGACTTTTTTTAGTTTTAAAAAGTTAATAACAAATACTCACTCTGCTCTTATTATAAGAGTATTTTTAGAACCTTGTTTGTCTTTATCATTTTTTAATTTTTAGATGGTTAATTATTTTTTCTTATGTGCCTTTATTTAATTATTTTCTCTTTAAACAGTAATAAGAAAATAATTAAGTGGATAGAGAGACAATAAAAGGTAGTTTTGTAATGATAGTACAACTAATTAACAAATTTAATGTGATGAACTAAATAATTATTTTTCTTAATAAATGTGAATTAGTTGAAAGAATCTCATAGTCAACGAAGAGAGCTTAAATTGTTTTATTATCCTTAGGCCGACCTGGATGATCATGTATGAATTTGACATGTATGCATTCCTAGCATGTATGTGCATATATGTTGTTGATCTCAATCAATATTAGAATTGTGAATGTATCTGTGATTTGGCAGTTCCAAAGGAACGATCTGAGTGAAGTGAAGGAGAAGTGGAATGCCAATATGGAACATGAGTATCTAAACCTGAGGGAGCTGGAAGTGTCAGGATACAGAAGAGACCCTAGTCAAATGGAGTTGCTTATCAACATATTTGAGAAGGCTCCTAATCTCAACAGGGTTGTTGTGGATCCCTTGTCTTCAATGCATGTGGATAGGTCACCTGATGTCAAGGCTGGGTATAGAGAAATGAGGCGTGAGACTACCAAATGGCTTGCTGATTCTCTCAAACCACATCTGTCTCCTTTAACTCAGTTGATTGTACTCTGATGGCAGAGGCAGTGACCAATGGATTGGAGGCTTCTTTTGAGATTTTATGATGTTATGCTAGTTTTCTAAAAAACTTCCTTCAGACTTTTTAGTTGCTTGCTCTGGTCAAAACATTTTGTGATCAAGAGTGGTTGGTACTTTTATGCTTCTGTTTGTTTTTGCTGGGAATCTCAAAGAGACCCTTTGAGACTCTTCAAGTTTAATTTGATTGAATAATTTGCCTCCATTTCATTCCTCTTACTGATATTTCCTGTTTTGTGGGCATGGTTGGGACTAAAATTAGTTTTGGCTACATGCATCATATATATGTTATATGGTTTGACAATTTTTTTTATTGAAATCCCCTCCTCTGCTCTGCCACAAAGTTGTACCTACCAGATAGTTTTTTTTTGGAAAAGTTAAACAGTGAATGAAACTTAGCTTTTTAACTAACAACATTTTTTTAACTGAAGAAATGGTGATTTTTATCGGATGGTAAAATGTTGGTTGACTCTATGATACTCATGTGACTTTTTTTGGGGGAATCTCCAACTGGAAAAGAAACATACAGCATAAGGAATGGTCGGTGCAAAGTGGCAGTGGTCCTACTCCATAACAAGCAAAAAAGGGTTTTATTTCTAACATGCTAATATGAACTTTCTTCACGTTAGGTGTTAGCCAACTTGATGTATATATCTACCGGTACAATCTTCATCAAGCATTGGCCTTTTCTTTGAAAATACGAGACGTTCTACATTTTGTTGTCACAGTTTTATCGGTGTAAAAGCAAAACGAAAATAGGGTGGCCATTGCAATAAACCTTCTCTTATGAATTTTAAATTAGTTAATCAAGGTAATAAAGGATGGTCCCTGTCTCTCAGTTAAACTAGCTCATTAAATGAGGAGATTCATTTCTAGGTCAAGCTGTATAACTAAACAAATACAGGAAGATGAAAACAGTATCTCAATCAAGGAAGTACAGCTGGAACTCTGGACAATTCGTAAAAAGACATCATAGAACTGAGGGGACCTCATTTACTTTTGGCAGCTATCTAATATTATTGGCCTAATATGAGAAGCAATCTATCATTCAACTTAGTGCATTATTTATAGTCCACAACCCATATCCCATATAAACTTAGAAACTTGGTTTCAAATTCTTGAGTAACCCCGCCCCCTCAAACACTATTCCACTAGGCATACGCACAGATCATAAGTTTGGACAGATATACCAATATACCGTACACTAAAGCAAAGAATAAGGATTGAAGTATTAAAAAAATAAAACTTTATGATTTATTGGTTTACATAGTTGGATAAGGAAAAAGATAACAGAACATATCTATGTAAGCCTACTAAGTAATCTCAAAAGCAAATAAAAATTATGGAACATGAAAGTGAGAAACACATCCAAATAAGATGTCAAAGGTAGAAGCCCAAATTCTCATCAAGGGAAGGCTATCCCAGGGACAATTAACTTGGTAAATGAGATGAATCAACACGGAAGCACTCCTCAAAGCTAAGTCAGATTGTAGATACCAGCAAATCTTCTGCTGAGTCAATCTAAAAGCACCTCACCAAACCATCCCATAACAGCACAATTGTACACAAAAACCCCAACATGCTCCTTCACACCAAGTACTTGCCAATCTATGGTTCCATTCCTGACTCCTGTCCTAGGACACCATGAATTCAGTACAACAGCTTCACCTTCTGGACTCCTTTGTCCACTCACAACCAGAAGTTTCTCTCCACAAGCCTTGAAAGCCAGGCCCCATCCATTAGAAGAATCGGCACGTACTGGAAGCCTTCCCAATTCACTCCAGGTGTTCCTTTCCTTGTCATATTTCTTCACCATGTTGGTTAGATGCTCAACGGCATACAACTGGTTATCCACAACTGCCACAAGTGGAGGTGCCTGAGCAGCCATATTAACATATGGATACATACCCTCTATTTTCCGCCAGTTTCTTGTCTTAAGATCATACTCCTCCCCACAAGTCAATGAAACAGTAGGACTTGACATGCCACCAATCACATAGAATTTTCCATCCATAAAAAAACCAGAGCACAATCTTCGTGATGTATGCATGTTTGGCAATAGTTTCCATGTACCTGAATTTGAGTCATACAACTCTGCTGATTCAAGAACATTTCCATATTTATCACTTCCACCAGCAACAATAGCAATCGAACCAAGACTGCCAGATCCGAACAAACAGCGAGGACGGTTCATCTCCTTGCACTTCACCCAACCACAAGAAATCAAGCTGTACTTCCAAATGGCAAAATCCATCATTTCCCGACCAAAAACCAACAATTCACTCCCCACAGCCAAGGACTCCTTGTCTGCATGATTAAAGCACTCATCACAAGGTATCTTAGGTAATGTTATCCATCTATTCCTCTTGGGGTCAAACACCTCCCACCCTCTTGGATCACAAACCAAATAAACCAAATGCTCTAGCTCCACAATCCCCAGTTTCTTCCTCAACTCAAGTAGATACCCACTCCTAATCAGCGACTCGTACCTTTTATTTATACATGCGAGTGAAGCATAATCAGATCTATTAACCCTAGCAAGACAATTCAGCGCAACATCATCAAAAAGACCAGGAAGAAGCGAATCATTTGGTCTAGGAAAACCATCATTTACTCCTTCCCTTGTATCCAATTCAACAAAGCTATTATTCACTTTCTCTTCATCCTCCTGCAAGGAACAATCCAAAAGTATTCTCTTTGTCATGTCAATAAACCTTCAGTGAATCCCAACAAAAACCTTCACAATCCCTTCATAAGCAACCCACACCCACAAAGTACATCCCAACAAGTGCATGCCAATAATCTCTATATCTGTATTATTTCCATCAAATCTATGACCTTCAATTAAAATCTGTAATCACCTTATACTAAATAATCATCCCTTCATTGGACATACACCCATTTGGTACATCCGTACACTGCAAAACCATAACCTCATATAAATAAGAGAGATACAACAAACAGAGTTATGGCACCAATTCCAAATGAATCAGCAACAAAGATTTGAAATTCCAGCAATACCAGCAAATCAGGAATTTCTCGTTATCTGATGTCCGGCTTCAGAGACAGCATCATCTGCAAATTCATAACGAACAAATGAAAAATGGAACCAACTTGCATGCAACGGAAATCCCCGAACCCCAGAAAGAAAAATCAAATTTTGAGATAAAGGGTATGCCCTGATCCAATCGAAGAAGCAAGAACCGGTTTCGGATCCAAATCAAAAGAAGAAGAAAAAATCGGTGAGAGAGAATAAAAAGGGGTGTACCTTGAAGTGCGGAGAACGACCGGATCTCTGGTACGGAAGCGCCGCATGATTCCATGGAATTCATGCGCCGTCAAAACATGTTATGCCGGCAACCGGCGACGGGAAGAAAGGGTGAAAGCGGTGTCTTAGATGGAGTAACTTACAAGTTGGGACACAGAATAGGCGTGCTACTAACACTAATCATATAATATGCGAGCGTGTAAGTAGGATTGTTAGCGGTTTGATTTGGATCATTATTTTTTATTATCCCATTCATCATTTTTGATACGGGGTTTAGTTTAATTTTTTTATTTAAAATAAAATTTAAATCAAACCAAATCAATTATGATTTAATTTTTTCAAATTTTACTAAATATTATTTCATTAAAATTTATATATATTTTTTATTTTTAAACTAAATTATATTAAAAATTATTTGATAACATTCTATAAAACTTATTAATATATTAAATCTTTATAATAAAAATCTATCAAATTTTCATCAATTTTAAACTAAAAATATCTTTAAAAAGTTATCCAAAAAGAAAATGGTATACATTACTTAAAAGTATACAAACAATACAAAATCTAAAATTCAAATGATATGCATGTAACATATATAACACTAAAGTAAATATAAGTGTTGCGGTTTGTTCCATTTAAAAACACAAACATCAATCAAAATCAAACCAATCAATTTGAAAAAAAACTCATTCAAACAGATAAAAAAATCAATTTGATTGGATTTTCAATTTTTATTTTATATCAATTTAAATTTAAACACCCCTACATGTTACCAATCAAATCTCCTCAATTGGTGTTGGGTTTGCTGCATTTACGGATAAACTATACTAATATTGTTTTGAATTAATTGGTTTTGGACAAATTCTATGTAACAACAATGATGATAATAAATAAAAAACATGTTATATGAAAATTAGTTGAACTCAAATTATTTAATATTTGATTATATTTTGTATTTTGAATTGTCCTGTGATGTTGTTGTGCAGGGTTTTTCTTTCTTAGATTAATTTTGATTTACGGATGGATTAAATTTTTTTAGTATTATGTACAGAAAATAATTTGGTTTGTATTGTAGTTAGATTAAAATATATTTTTCAATATTATAAATATGAAAATATTTAAAATTTATCATTCAAAATGTGAATTTTTTTGCCTAATCTTAGATTTGGATAAATTGAATCTACAATGATAATTTTTTACATTAATTATGTATATAGTTGATGTAAATGTAATATTTTTTATATCAATTATGCAAAAAACAATGACTTAGGATCGGATGTCTAAACCTTGTTTTGGGTGACCAAAAAGCAACACATTTTAATTTTGTGATGACAAGAAGTACTTGCACAGATCAATTATCAACATTTTATATTTATGATAACGAAAAATATATTTTAACATGATACCTATTATATACTATTTTGTTAAAGAGTTAAACTTATAGAGTTTTTTTTGGAAAATAATAAATCAAATACTTATGGGTAAATACTATGGTGTTGAATTTGGTTAATTTTTGTCTAATATTCAACCTAACCCAATTAAACTTAATTGGATTGAATTGGACTTATCATTTTTTCTTTTAGCAATTTAACCTAATCCAACCTTAATAAGTTGAGTTAGGTTATTTGATTGAGTAATTCAAAAAAATATTACCACCTTTTCAACTTGCAACATAAAAATACATCAAAATTAGTAATTTAATCTTTTTTCTTTGTTTCTTAGTTTTATACATAATTAGTCTCTATTGCTTCAATGTTTTACAGCTCACAATTAGTATTCAATAAAATTATTAAATTATTTTATAACTCGTAATTATTAAACTAAAATAAATCTCCAAACCCTAAAATACTAAATGAAGGGTGTTTGTGGAGAATAGACAATGACCAGCAAGTGAAAGCTTGGAGAGATAAGTGGATCCCGATTGTGGGAAATAATATGGTGCCACCCTATCTAGATATCATGGATGAGAATATGAGAGGTAGGGTGATCTTGAGATTTTTTATGTTCGGGGAAAACTAAAAAAATTACCACCTCATAATTATTGAAATATTGTCTATCTTGATTTTTTTTATTACAAAATTCATTAATAAAATATTTATAATCAAGATTATTTACAGTAATGATAATATAAATAATTGATATTATTCTAATAGTTATTATCAATGATGACATGAATAATAAATAATTCTTATAAAAACATTTAAAGCAAAGTAAAATCAATTTATCTATCTTGTGACAAATAAAATTTTGACATTTTCACTTATTCTAAAAAAGTTTATCAAAATTGAAAATGTTAAAATTCTCTTTGTAATATACTATATCGTAGATAAATTAATTTTATTTTACTTTAAATGATTTTATACCAATTATTAACTATTCATGTTATCATTGATAACAATTTTTAGAATAATATCAAAAATTTATGTTATCGTTACTTTAAATAATCTTGATTATAAATAAATTATTAATAAATTTTGCAAAAAAGAATTCAAGATAAACAATATTTCAATAACTATGAATGAATAATTTTTTTCTTTGCTTAAAGTACCAAATATCAATCTTAGGATTGATCTTAAAAATTACCATGCTTTAGAAGATTTTCAATCAAATTTTACTATCTTTTATGTTCATAATTTATCTCTCTTTACCATCTAATTGAACATAAATAATTCTTGAGATTCACATTGACATAATATTATATAAATATTTAATACATATATAGACTAAATAAAAAAATTTAATATCCCTCTAAATAGGACCCCTAGACAGTCAGTCACCCACCTTAACCTTGCTAGCTAGGGTCACTACTACACATAAACATACTATGTTGTCAAATCCAGATACAACATGTAAATTGAAATGCAATGTTAAATTAATTTTCTAACATTTTGAAAATAAAAACATAATATTTATATCTTTCTTTATTTTTTCTCTCTCACTTTATGCTCATTACATTAACATTTTAGGTGTTGAAATATCATTTTCTTATATAATACTAACTCCTTCAATAAATTCAACTCCAATCATAAGATAATAATATTTTATTTTTACATTTTTAGACCATTTTATCTTTATTCTTAATAATATTAAAAAAATAATAATAATTAATTCTCTTTAATTATGCATATTACAACTAATCCATTAACTAAAATGAGGTAATCATCCACTGATCGCTCTCCACTTTTATTGGACAACCGAAATATTTTTTTTAACTTATATTAATTTTTCACTATTTTTATATTATTATTTTTTTATTTTATCATTTTTTATTAACTATAATTAACTTCTATTTTTTTATTTAAATATTTTAGAGAGACACGCTACTCCTAGCTATATATTATGACGTAAAGGTGCTAGCACTGGTGGATCTACATGGAGGGTAATACAATTACTTCCACAAAAGTAAATATTTTTATTTGAATATTGAATGAATATTTTTTGCCCCATAAAAAAATAGATGTTGCTGTTATAAGATAACTTTTTAATAAATAAATATAAATAATTATAAAAAATAAAAGAGAAAATAAATTGATATTAAATTTACTCACTATATTCTTTCAAGTTTTATAATTTTTCATAAAAAAATATATAATTTTTTATTTGAAAAATATTAAACTAATTTTTGTCCCTATTAAAAAAATATCTAAATCCAACACTGTTAGCTATATGAATATAATTAATAACGTCCATTAGGTTCATTGTCTCCTCGCTTTTCTCTCGGTGATATCAAATGCTTTTCCTGCACTTCACTCATTCCAACCCAACAAGATAAGCCGCAACACGCTATAGTTATTGAGTATTTTTAGCTATAAATATTAGATTGAAATCTTAGATTATTTTTTTTTATAGATTTTATAACGTAAGTAATATTTTTAAGATTTTTTTTTATATTTTTTAATGATAAATTTTATTTTGAAATTTTAAGAGAAATAAATGAATTTTTTTAATAAAATTTTGTTCATCTATTTTATTTAAAGATCTAATAAAAATTAAATCTTGAATTTAAGATCATTATTCAAGACATTAAAGATTCTCTTAATGCCCCGTAATCATTTTATTAAAAAAAATTCACTGAAATAATAAAAATAAATAATCACTATAAGTATTTTTGTATATAAATTTATTTTTAATTTTCTCTTCACATCATATTTATATTATTTTTCTTTATATATTTTTCTTATTTCTGTATTCTCCATTCCAATCCATGCCAAATAGAATAGAGTTTTACAATTCGGCTAAATAACCTTTTACTATGGTTATTTTGATTTTGTTATCTAATTTTTTGTAGCATCTCAAATTTTTTTATATTCAATTTGAATATCAACCATTGTTGAAGATTCATTAAATGATATAAAATTAATGATATGATATTTCATTAGTTTATCACAATATGATATCATTACTTAACAGATTTTCATGATAGCATTAAATATTAAAATCAAATATAAAAAAATACGGGAGTGTTAAAATTGATAAAATAATAGTTTAGACAGTAAAATTAAAAGAACCTATTTTATAAAATAATAAAAAGTTATTTAAGAAGACGAAATTTACCGAAGTAAATAGAGCTTAGATATATTTGTTGCTCTCAAATTTTTAATTAGTTTTTATATGCTTTGTTTTGAAGAGATCAAGGTCACATAGAACAACTAATTAGCCTTTGGTGATTATATTTACTTGCTTTGGTCACATGTGGATGTGGTATTTGACACTGTATGCACTTATAAACAATTTTCCTTTTGTACCACTTGTATGCAAATGCTTATTTTTTAAACGTACCAATTTAAAAATATTATATTTTCAAAAGATAATGAAGTGTATGCTTTTTGCTAGCTAGTGAAGTGGAGTTGCTCTAATTTAGAATAAATCGGTTTGTTATTGGCTCAATGGATCCATCCACATGCAAGTAATTAATACTACAAGCATTGCACTCAATGAAAGGAAAGCTTTATTGGGTAGTACGTGATTGAATTGAAGAATTATTTATCAAGGTGATATTTGGGACGGGTGGTTCTTTCTTTTGTAGTAGTGCCTCTCATTCTTTGTCAGAAAAATTGATGATGGTTTTATTCAGATTCAGATTTCAGAGTGTTGTTTAGGGCATATCCCATCCCCCACAGTAATCTCCTGTTGGTTAGTCACTCACTCACTGCGCCACGTGGTCCCTTCTTCGCTGTACTTTTACCCTTCCACAACCATGCCACCTAGTACATAAATTCACCAGGTAAGGGTAAGCAACACATATTTAGAATAATATTACATTAGAGCTAATATTAAAAAAATTAAAATCTCCTGTTAGTAATTGATACTAATACTTAAATGATAATTTTACATTATAGTTATAATAATATGAAAAATTAAAAATTGACTGAACACAGTGTTCTCATGGTACTAAAAATATGTCCTTTTTTAATATTTAGAAAATACTCTAATAATGTGTTTAGATTATTTTTATAATGAGATTTTTCAATCATTTATTTTATTGTGAAGGTAAAATAACAAATAATTATTTCTACCTTTTCATATCATTACCATTATTATTATTAGCAAAAATACAAGGGTTGTCACGATTGTGGGTCCGCATTTCTATTACGTTAAATTTAACATTTTGTGTAATTTTTATTGTGCTAATATTAATATATCTCATATTCTAATGGATGTGAATATTGTTTTGAGGTATTTTTTTTAATTTAATACATTTTTATTATGCTATTGCATTTTTCTTGTATTAAATTTAATATATTGTAATGATTTTTCTTATTATACATTGTAACTACATAATAGTAGAACTATTTAATAAAATAAATTGTTAAAAATTAATTACTAAATTGCAATGTGAACTTGGATGCTATAAATAGGAATGAAAGAAATATGTTTTTATGCTTCTACTATCTATCATCATTGATAATAAAAATTATAAATAAATAATATAATTGTATGTAAATATTTTTTTCTAACTCAATAAATTTTATTACAAATATCTCATATCACTTTCCAAAAATTGTTTCTCTATTGTTAGTTTTATTTATTTCATTATTTAATTTTTGACACTTTTTTTTCTCGTGAAATCCTTAAATGGATTTGAATATGATTAATGTTTTAAAAAAGAATATTGGATAGTGAGGTGCTTTATAACCCCCCCCGCGCCGGGGTTCAATTCACATCTTAGCTATCATTTTTTTATAACAACTTTGCTAGATATGTTGTAAAATATATTGACTATTGATTAGTATTATGTTTATTTCTAATTTTTAGACATGATTATTTTTATATGCTTTAGATGTATTACCTCAAATTAACAAGATAGCATAGCAATTCAAATTTAAATGTAATAAAATAACATATATTAATGTATCAATTTAAATAAGATAAATAATCCAAATCAACAACAAAATCTTTTATCCTATTTATCCTCTATCTTCTTTTTTCTTTTCCTAATTGCAAAAAATTTGCATAAATTGTTTCCATATTTATAATACAACGGATCTTTATTCTTAAAAAATTAAAATGAAGTTAGAGATTAAAAAGAATCAGTTATTTGCAAATTTGATTTAGGAGAAGTTTTAAAATGGACAATTATGTTACCATGATGGCACATGAATACATTAAAAAATGACCAGTTTTAAAATCAAGAAATAAAAAAATGAAAATAAATTTTAAAATAAAAATAGATAATTTTAAATTTGATTTAATAGAGATGGTTGTGTATATTTACCCTAGAATGAGATGGTTGTACATTGTCAAAATAAAATATAAAGACAATAAGAAAAGAGATGAAAATAATTACATACGGAAAATATTAACACAAATTAGAGATCACTTGCCCTACCATCCAGGCGGAGAGTGAGAAAGAAGCGAGGAACTAGTGAACCACCAATATCCTTGAAAACCACCAAAAACTATAAAGACAATATTTATACACATTTCTTCGTAGTCCTCCTCGGTGCTCCTGCAATAGGACTTCGCATCGTCCATCTCCGCATTGTCGCAGTCTTCCTATGTCGTCGCCATTTCGCCACGTTGCGCCAAAACTTGCTCCAAATTGCAATGTAGAACATTCGTTGTGTTCATAAAAAATGAAAATATAGGTAATTATTGTGTTTTGAAGAAAGTGAACAATTTACATAAAGTGAGTGTTTCCATGAACCATTTATATAACATGGGTGGTTACATGAACAAAAAAAAAATTCAGTTTTGAAGGGTAAAATAATCCTTATAAAAATGAAGACCAAAAGGTGGTTACCAAAAGAAATATCCCCTTTATCTATTGGTATAGATTTTGCGGAGTCATTGATTCTTTTGTATTATCGAAATACATTATAGGTTTGTTTAATAGATTTTCTTTATACAATTATTCTTTAAATATTTGTCCCGAAAGACATATATTTTATAAAAATAAATTATTTTATAAAAATGTTTTTATTTGTAAGAAGTACAGTTTATTCTTGTAGGTTTACACTTTAAATAGTTTATTCTTGAAAGTTTACAGTTCATTTTCTGAGGGAACTTTCATCATAATACCAAACAGAGTTTTTCGCCTTTTCCAATTAGTACCAAACTTTACTTCCAATGCAATTCTCTCTGCCTTTTCCTTATAGTACAATTTTTCTTGCATGCACAGGCTGGCTAGATAGACATGGAAAATTTGATTAATTACTTGAAATGAAAATTTTGATGAGTTTATGAAAGGTATCTTTCAGAACATATTTACCAGTCATTGTATGAAATTGGTTTGAGTGCGCCAACATTTCTAAAATATCTCCAATTAGAGAGTTTGAAGCAAAATACAAGTATAAAAAACATCGCTCCTGCTAGCTGGTGATGATATTATGAAACCAAAATGTATCCCTCTTTTGTCAGTTTCTGTGGAACAAGGATGAGGCACATGCACATGAGGGAAAAAGTCTAGATAATAATAATAATAACAACGATGGCGACAGATGCATCTTTTGGTTGGTGCTTTTCACTCTTTATCATTAAAAGCATATAGAATAAGAACATGCTAGTTGCTTTATCCCACGTGACAACAGAATCAGAATTTATAAAGCTGCTGGTGCTCATCGCTACCCTTGATTAATTATTAATGATAAATAAACAATAATTTAATCAGAACTGACAGCATCTTTGAAGCACGATATTGTTTCATGACAGTGAAAACATTTGGGGTTGCCATTTCTTAATTGAGATGATACATACAAAGTTTAAACTAAGAATTAAGAATATCTATGCCTAGAAGCTAGAGCTCAAATTTCATTTCATGCGTGTAAGGATCCTTATACAAGGCCTCTCTCAGTATCTACTTCTAGACACCAAATTCTTTCACAAAAAAATAAACAAACATTCTTCTGCCTCTGCTACTTATCATGCCTACATGAACTATATTTTCTTAAATTTTGAGATTCCCTTAAGACTGCCTCTAATCATAAAATACCAGCGAAGAGTCTAACAAAGAAAAAAATCACTGCTTTTCCACTGTACATAAATGCAAACTAAAAAAAAATTTAGTCAGTATTGCTCTCATCGTTGTCCTCAATTCCCAAGCTCTTCCTTTTGCACCAACAAAGGTAATCAGGAATTGGCCCATCATCTCCAATAACCCAGCTATCTTCCGCAACATCACTTAAAGACATCCTTAATCTTGGGTCTGCAAATTTCGAAATTTAACTACATTAACCTGGAAAATGTAGTCATGTGATATGACAAAAATGCTGAATTTCATGTATACCTTTGGAAAGTAGGCCTTCTATTAAGTTCTTCAATGGTGGATTCATATCGTTGGGGAGTACAAACGGATTATTGACTATCTGGATCAGGAAGAAAACAGCAAGCTAAGATTGTGATATAGGCACCAGTAAAAACATGAATGCCAAGTCATGTACAATATCCGGGTGAAAAAGTTAAGAAACTTAGTAAAGTGAGAACTTTTGAAAACAGAATGACATTTTTGCTGTAATTATAATAAAAACATGCGTGTATTTCCTACTTTGTCATATATGTTTGAGTGTGTATTTCTTACTTTGTCGTATGTATCTTGAAGTGTGTCTCCAAGAAAAGGGTATTCACCCAATATCATACAGTATAAAGTAACTCCTACTGCCCACGTGTCTGCAGCTTTACCACCATATTTCACACCTAAGAACAAATCCAGACACAAAACAGCAGTGAGAACCTGTACGTCAACTCCACAGCAATATATAAGCTTGAAAAGAAAACAACCACCTAAAATACATTCTGGTGCAGTGAAAACAGGAGTGCCAGGTGATCGACGAAGCTCATCTTTATCATCCTGCAAAAGGAAACTGTTAAAGTTTGTTGTAAAAGTTACGAAGAATAGAATGAATTCGGATAAGATCCAAATGATCCAATTCAGATCAGATGTAGGGTTCTAGTCTTCTATCCTTACTAGAGCTAGTAGACGCCAAATGTGAAAGGGGATATGTAAATTCTTGTAAGAAAAATCCTCCCAGAGTAGGGAACTTGATCAAGGAAGCCTGTGAGAAGAAAAAAAACTTATAATTGGCTGAGGTTTGGGGAAAATGAATGATGAGGAAGAGGAGGATGAATAGGGACAAAAAAGTATCAATTTTGGATGTAGAATAAGACCTCTTAGTGCAATAGCATTGGGTGGCACCTTTTTTTGGCTACTTCCAAGTCCCAAGAAGGCCAAAAGTATCAAGGACCACAAGGATTTACTACTTTTTTAAAAGTCCATAAATAACTTTAAAATTAGGAAAAGGCCAAGAGAAAAACAAGCATAAATATGCTTACGGTAAAGAAGCAATGGCAAGAACCATTTAGTAGATAGAACAATGTCCTTTAGGAATGGAATTTATTTCAATGTTCAGTTAAAGAAGCTTCAAGTTGGTGGTTGAAGCTATTGGAAACTACAAATGAATTGGACGGCACAAAACAATTGTTTAAGGATCAAAAGATAGAACAGGTAAATCATCCCTAACACCCATCCAATGCTACCAACACATCCCTATCTAGATGCGTACCTGACGTATGTGATGTGTAAATAACTAAATATAAATAAGAAAAAAATGTTAGTTGGTTAGTTAGGCAGCTATTTGTTATGAACCTTAGCCTAGGATTGAGTCAGGCCTAGACACGGAAGACTTCTTTCAACCTATAGTGAAAGCAAAAAGCAGACTCGTCCTTGACAGAGCCCCTCCTAAATTAATACACGTTTTAGTGAGAGTGAGAATCTTATCTAAAATTACCCTAATTAATAAAATAAGAAAAGATAAACTAAATAGTTCAAGATTTAGATATGATAATCCTAATTTGTGGCCATATCACTATTGTTAGTTAAGATTTTATAACTGTAAGCTGTTGGGTTCTGCCTATGAATAAGCATAGCTGTTGTACATTTTAGCCAGACTGAAACAATAGTGCAGTGCACAACTCATTGATCTCTCTTTCTCTCTCTAAGTGTGTTTGGTAGAGAGAGGGAGGAGAGAAAGAGAGGAAATAGGGTGGGTCTCGCACCAACTACACTCTACTTTAATTCAAATATCTCTTTTCTATTTCCATCATCTTTCATCTCAACCAAACATATTCTCTCTCCAGTTATTCTTCTCTCGTCCCCTCTTTCTCTTTCTCTTTCCCACCTAAATTCTATATTGATATGTCAACTAATTAGGCCAAAATGTATTATGTGATTGATGATTGACTAATCACTTTTAGGAAAAACCATGAGTTCCTATGCCTTGACACTAGCTAATTTCGGTTTTCCCAGAGAGAAAAGTTTCCCATGTTGCAGTTGAAGAAACACTAATGCCTATGTAGACTATGAGCTTTGATATTCATTTTAAGTAGTCAAATTTTCATTTGGGCTCAGTAATTACATTACCTCAAAAGCCTGGCTGACACTGAAATCCCCTATCTTTACTGTACCATGACGAGTAATCAACAGATTATCTGGCTTAATATCCAGATGTACTATATTCTGCTTTTCCAGAGAGAAAAAAAAATCACAAAATTGATTAAACTATTATAAAGCATAATAGCATATTCATAAATGAGTATGAGCATCTAATATAAATGATATGACATCTAACAATTTTTTTGCTTTTTGTTTAGCATGAAGATCATCATATATAGCCATTTATATGCGAAAACTGAGTCTGTGTGTGAGAGAGAGAATCTTTGTTAATATTAAGCACAAATTGATAGGTAGAGAAATATTACATGAGCATGGAGATATGTTAATCCAGAAACTATATCACGCAAGTATCTCCTAGCAGTCTCTTCACCTAAGCCACAAGTGGGACCTGAACCCTCACATATCCATTTTCCTTCCACATATTCAAGTACTGTACAAGAAAAATCAGCAGTCAAGCATGGGACTTCAAAGGTATTCTTCTTCTTCACTTAAACTCAAATACAGATAGAAATTCTAGGAGTAGTAGTCAATCACTAAATAACAAAACCAAGAATCAGTACCCATGTAGAAGTTATCTGACTGTGGGTCATCAATCACCTCAATGAGATTGACTATATTAGGATGTTCCAGCATTTTCATAATGAGAACCTGAAAAAGAAAAATGGTATTGGCATTTTAACATATTATAGGGACATTAGCACAATAGCTAAAACAAATAATGTCAGAAAACATAGTTTATCATAAATACCAAACCAGGAAGCAAAATAAGCTGAAAAACCTATGCAAAAGAATTTCCTTTCAGAAAATGGGAGGTACACATTTTGTAAAATAAAATTGTGTACTTTCTAAAAATGACTAAATGATGCTACAGTGCAAACAGAGTCGGAATAAAAATAGATGAAACATGAAGAGTAAAAACATAAAGTGACAGGTATGAGGAAATATATAATGTATTTGATAAAATTTAACATATTCATGTTTAATCATATTTCCAGTTCAGAGTTCAGACTGTGAAAACCAAGGATATGAAGAAGAAATATACCTCGCGTAGTACGTCAGTCATGGCAGTTTCTGAGGGTGCAACCCGAAGCTTCAGTAAATGAGATTTATGAAAGGCCTTCAAGTCAAAAGATTTTCAGCTCAATAAATGATGAAATGCACTATTATCTTGATAACTATTAGAACATAAAAAACCCAGTATCAAATAAGGCCATGTTTCCTACAGTAATCTGCCTACCCATACCAAAATGTTTCCTTACCTTAATTGCATAATTCTTTCCATCGACAGAGCTTCGATAAAGAGCCTGTCATGCATGTAAGGAAAGAGGCTCAGGAAAATTGTTTTCACTGAGACAGAAAAAGTAGTTAACCAGTTAAGTATTAGGAATACTACACTCACCACTTTCCCATAGCTACCAGAACCAATTTTACACTCACGAATATACTCATTTATCATCTTGTTCCCATTTTCATCCTGAAAGGAAAATAAAAGTTCAACAAGACTTCTAAGTTCTGAGAGAAAAGATATTCACCACAAAGAGAAGTGTGTCTTGAATACAAAATAACATTCAGATAGGAATAGGCAAGAACTTATTTCTGTGTATGAGAGAGAGATATACAAATCATTCCAAGACTTATATGGTTGATATAAACTGATAATTTATGGGTTACAAGAAAAGAAGAAGGGAACACAAACTGAGTAGACAGCAATGGCCCAAGGCATTTTAAATGTTCAGCCACAACTTCATTCTATCACTAAAAATGGTGTATGTCAGATATAAACATTAAACCCAAACTTACTTTGACATGTAGCATTCCGTTAAAAAGTTATAATAGTTCCTTTTGTATTTAAAGTAAATAAATATCATAAATTTATATTGCAGATCATAATAAACACATCATATCATAAAGAGAGGGAATATCTGGAAACCATAAAGTACTTAAAACACAATGAGAGCAATTTTCACTCATAATATACTCCAAGAATCAAGATCATTCAAAATATCAAATACCACTAGCCCACCTAGTCTTGATGTTTGACTATACATTAAAAAATTCAACATCACCCTTACAGCAAAAATTATAAAGCACTCCCACAAAACAATTACCTCGGTGCGAATAAGTTTGTGAGTCTCCTTAACGGGAAACTGCCTACAAATCATGTCATTCTCTACTCTCAAGTTCAAAATTTCTTCCGATCGCTTGGGACGAGTTTCCTCCTCGCCTTCATCTCCACTAGTGTTAGTAACCTCATCATTGTAAAAATGCTCACCCTCTTCATCTTCAATGTCATCATCTAGCAGAGGCTCCTGGCAGAGATTATTATTGTTAGTGGCAGGCTTAGACCTTTGACTTTGACGGTTAGGTGTCCTCATGAACCCAAAGCAACTACAGCACCCCATAGCAAAAGAGAGAGTCTTATTGAGCATCTGAAGCTTGAATCCTAAATGTGATTGAAGTATAGTATCTCTCAACCTAAAAATTAAAAAATCTACAAAAAAGAAAGAAAAAAATAAACAATTTACTATGCCAACAACAATAAAATATCAAATCTTCAAAATCAAGCATCTTATCAAACAGATAGAAACACTTAAGCTAAGGTTCTTACTTGATTTAAGAGGAAGAAAAAAGGGCTCCAATTCAAGCCCTACTCAACGTTGCTATTCCAATGGATGCCATTCAGCTAAGTGGAGAAGACAACTAGAGATATAAAACCCGCTACTACAATTCACATCCAACATCGTGATGATAACAACTCCAGTTTATAACAATCGTAGCAGCTTACGTTGACCTTTTTGGCATGAAAAGCGAACAGGGTAAAATTTAAACAATAGAATAATAAAAACAAAAACAAAAACGTAGCAATTAATTAAAAAAAGAAAAATGTGTGACGATGGGAGAAAATAAAATTGATAATTTTTTTACATAGAACCTTTGATAATGACGAAAACGACATAAGCATTCGGATGTTCGTAAAGTTACCTCCTTTTTGTGGGCGGGAATGGCAAAGTGGGATAGCCCTGTCACCCCAGCTCCAATACCTAGATTTCTAGCGCGAAACGAAGGTTTTTCGGAGACCAAGAAACCCTAAGTCGTAAATTTAATAGGGAAAAAACGAAAATGAGAACCGAATCGTAATTCGGGATCCTATTGAAAACCCTAGATGGAAGAAATTAATTAATTCTTAATTCAATTAAAAAAGGGAAAAAATTGAAAGGTGAGTGATGAATAATTGAATATTGAATAGGGACGATGAAGTGGAATTGACGAGGAGACAAGTGTAACGAGTGTTCAGTGAAGAGAGAGAGAAAAAAAAAAAGGAATATTTTAGAACCATCAATAAACTGAAATAATATCGTAAGATCATCTCTCTAATAGCTTATATAAGTTGTTTATTGTAATTTTGATACGTATTATAATTTGATATAAATTTAAGTTTTTTAAATAAAAAAATTATTCTAATATTAAGATTATTAAATAAATGTTTAAATTAATTTTATAAGTTTTATAATGTTTGAAAATAAATTATTTATGATATAATATTATTAAATAATAATTGCTTATATAACCAACCATCCTTATATAAATAACTTTACTTCATATATTTTAGTGAAAAAAACTAAAATAACGTTATTTAAAATTAAATAATTCAAATAAGCATTCCATTAAAAATATTCTAAGTAGCTGATTTAAGTGTTTCATAGTCCATAATCGATAAAAAGTGTTTCATAGTACATTTGAAATATTTTAATTTAAGAATTAAATATTTTTTACAAAATTAATTAAAATATTTTAATTAAATATAGTTTAAGTTTTTTTTCCAAAATATCTCTCATATTTTAACTACCATAAATAATTGTAATTTTTAGGAGTAAACTTGGGTTAGATTAGGTTTGATAATCACCCAAAATCTGAATTAATTGATATAAAATAATTCCAGTTTAATTAAAAGTATTATATTTGAGTCCTCGGTAATGATTTTATTGGCTCAAATGTGATTATCATTTATAAACCACTAATTAATTGATTATTGAGCCCCTTTATTATTAGTTGATGTCATCTAACATTCTTTTTTAGGGGAGTTGATGATGTCATCGAACATCGTTAAAAACGGTTAATTGACACATTAAATATTTGATTAACATCCACCTGGATACATATACATATGCATTGAAATGAAAATGACAAAAATATTGATAAAGCAATAAGGGATTCTCTCTTTGTATTTTTATTCTTCCTCCGCTCATTTACGTTGCATTATTTTCTAATATACTTATTTAGAAAATGCCACAAAAGAAACTAGTAAAATCAAGTTGTGCGAAAATTGTATAAACATGTAGGCAATAAGTGACCCTAGCTATTTTTCTTCAATGGGTAGATTAGATTAAACTAATGCAAAATTAATGGACGAAGGAAAACAATATTTACTCAATGTTTTTGTCATTTTCTTCCTTGTGACACATGGCAATTAACCACATTTGGATTGTGTGCTAGCTTAGTTGATTGTCACCACTCACTTAATGTGTAAATTCAACCTTTTTATTGATGTTAGATGAAATCAATTAATAACATATGTACTAAATTAAATGATATTTATAATTTCAAGGATTAATTTATTATTATTTATAATTTTAGGAATCAATTTCACTAACCATTTATCCCTACCGACTGACCCAACATCTAATTCTATAAAGCAAAGGTGACCAAAGCTTCTTATTCTTCTTATCAACTCAACACCCACGTTGCTACAGCTAATTAAAATTGATTGCTAATATTGCTCTCTCAAAGTCGAATAATTTGCGAGTCTTAAGTCACAAACTACCTTTAATATAACAACATTACATAAACGTACGTAACCATAACGTTAACGTGTAGCTTACAATTGAAGCTGACCATTTTGTAAAAAAATTAAAAGGTTACGTTGATATATGGCATTATATGCATGCTTCCTTTGGCACCTAGCTATAGGTGCTCAATTTCTGTGTCTAAAATAACAAGCCTATAAACTTCCATTACAAGTCTTCCAATTAAATAATCCAGGTCTTCTGTAGATCCAAGAAGTTCTCTTTCTATCGTTAGCCAAAAATAACGTGCTACTCCAAATATAGTCAGTTAGTATTGTACGTGTTTACTTGATCAATAAATCTCTTTGGTACTTTAAAAATTCAGCATTGAATAAATCATGCATTACACTACTAAGCAACCACGAACTTTTGAAGAGTTTATAAAAACGATCGCAGTAAAGCTTAAGGCGAACTTCTTGGCCAATTTGCATGCCAGATTCTATATAAATATTCTCTTCCACTGCATGTCCTCTCCAACTATCCTCTGCATCATTAAAGCAATACTTGAAAATCATCAAAGCAGAGGAAAGAAACAAAAAGTAAAAAACAAAGGCACAGTATTTGTAGATGGCGAAGATGGGTGGAAAAAAGTGGAGCATTTTGATGGCCATCTTCATCTTACTTCTTGCTATGGAAGCTGTCATTGCTCAAGGTCAAGGAAATGGCAATGGTAATGGTAACGGTAATGGCAAAGGTAAGGATAAGGAAGAAAAGGAGAGGGAGAAGAGGGAGAAGGAGAAGGAGAAGAAGGAGAAGAAGGATAAAAAGGAAAAGGAAAAGGAGAAGAAGGAAAAAGAGAAACAGGCAAAAAAGCAGCAGGGTGAAGCCACGAATTATGACAAGCTGTCACCTCTGCCAACAGGTCAAGAACGAGGCTTCTGCAGAAAAAACACGGCCTGTGAGTTTAAGACCATCGTGTGTCCATCCGAGTGCGCATACCGGAAACCTAAGAACAACAAGAAGCAGAAGGCATGTTTCATTGACTGCAGCACTAGTACATGTGAAGCCACTTGCAAGGGTAAGTGTCAAGGACCCTCAATTTTTCTTTTCAGAAGTTATATAGACTTTTTCTTTTAATTTAAAAATGAGTAAATAGAATTAAATGATCAGTATAAATGATTAATATGTTAAAATTAAGTTTAAATCATTCATATATTACTCAATTTAAAGTCTGGATCAGATTTTATTTACTTCGATCTAATTTTAAATTAGTCAGATCTCGTTTCTCTAATAAAAATTTATTGAATTAATTTATACGTTATTCAATCATAAATTGTTATAAATTGTTATGATTAATAATTTTATTAACTTTTATAATAAAGTGAGATTTATTATTATTTCTTATTAATAAGTTGACATTTAAAACTTTTTATACTAATAATACATATAAATTAAACTCTACAAAAGACATGCAATATAATTTATTAATATAAGAGAAAATTATTCTTATACTCTATGATCGGTTGACTTTTTTAAGAATACATCTTCTGATTTTTGATTGGTTGAGGAGTGAGAGAGGAACTAGCTGATGTTGAGTTTGTTTATTTGTTTGGCAGTTAGAAAAGCCAACTGTGATGGATATGGTGCTTTGTGTTATGATCCTCGTTTTGTTGGTGGTGATGGAGTGATGTTCTACTTCCACGGTGCCAAAGGAGGAAACTTTGCCATTGTTTCTGATGATGAGTTCCAAATCAATGCTCACTTCATTGGTACTCGACCACAAGGAAGGACTCGTGACTACACATGGGTGCAAGCACTCTCTGTCATGTTTGACACACACACTCTTGTCATTGCAGCCAATAGAGTGTCTCACTGGGATGACAAGGTTGACTCTCTCATAGTGAAATGGGATGATGAACCAGTCAACATTCCCACTGATGGAGAGGCTGAATGGAGGGCTAATGGTGATGAAAGAGAAGTGGTTGTGGAGAGAACTGACGATACCAACAGTGTGAGAGTGACTGTTTCTGGTTTGATTGAGATGGACATTAGTGTGAAGCCAATCAGAGAGCAAGAAAACAAGGTTCACAATTACCAGTTGCCATCAGATGATGCTTTTGCTCATTTGGAGACACAGTTCAGGTTTAAGAAAAGTACTGATAACTTTGAAGGAGTTTTGGGTCAGACTTATAGGCCAGGGTATGTTAGTCCTGTCAAAAGAGGAGTTCCTATGCCAATGATGGGTGGTGAGGACAAGTACCAAACTCTCTCTCTGTTTTCAACATCATGTAACCTATGCAAGTTCCAGAGGCCATCCGAGATAGCAAGCACCGAAGGACTAGTTGCTCAGTACTGATATCCTGCCTCTTGAAACATAAGACTTTACAGTGATCAAATATTTGACATCTTGCATTCTGTTTTTTATTAATGTATTCAGAGAAATAAGGGCCTAAAATGTTGCCCATGATCTTCATTTTTCGTAAAAAGTTATACTGATTGATGTGTATTAAAGTATGAAGAATTATTTCTTTAAGTCTTCCAATCCATCTTTGATCAATTCATCAATTTTCCCGAGTAGCCACAATTACCACTAGCAAACATATAAATGACGTGATGCATTTTTGCTACACTAATAATACTTTACTTGCTCTGCTATTCTGTGGAGTTTTTAATTTGTTAAATAGGCTCTCAATTTCTTGATAACAGTAAAGATGTATTAAGGATTGAAAGTTCTTCAGACATTTGGATGAATCATATAAGACCCTCCAAAAACGCACGAGTTGGTACAAATACCACCAATTGAAGAGAAATATGTTGCCTAGAGCCTAGTATCGCCCAATGTTTTCCATTTATCCAAGCCTCGCCTTTCCATGATAATGGTATAAATAATAACTGAAGCCATATGCAGTTATTAAGTGCCAAAATGTCCAAAATGTTTCTGTACCAAGTAAATACTTGTACACTAGTACAGTACCAAGAAAAAAAAAAAACACGTACCACAGTACAAGTCTACATACAAGACACATACTACTAGGTTCAAATTAGATTGTGCACATTGCTGGACAATACGTGCTCTAACCTAACACTAAGTGAACCAAACAGGTGCAAGAAGATTTGTCTAACACGATCATAATAATAGAAGGATCATTGAGAAATTACTTGAGATTTTTTAATTGAGATAATTATCTAATATACATTTTGTAGAGGAATAAATACAAGAAACAAACATTTTCAGCCCGGATATTTTGAGTAGTTAGAGTCATAACACAAGAGACATGCAGATAATTTTCTTAAATTTCAATATATTACAAGAATTTAACAATTAAGATTACCTTGTACCAAGTCAAGGGTTGATTCTTAGGTATGGTAGAATGCGAGTTCCATGGTCCTAGACAGGCTTAGGTCTTCAGCTATAAGGTTGTTCTAGATTAAGACACAGCCCATCTGATAAATTTTTTTATCCTTAAACCTTTTAAGGTTGTTCTAGCTGTGAACGTGTAGAACAACTGGATGCATGTATCTATGCAAATATTACTTGAGAGGTGCGCGGTGACACGGTATACAGGTCGAGTATTCACATCAAATAAAAATGAAGCATTTAGAGAAATGTATGAAAAAAGTTTTTTTTTTTGTCCTGAGTCAGATATTATTGCACCTACCCTTTGGGTTAAAAAAAAAGTTATTTTGTTTTGCTTTAATGTGTTATTTTCTTTATTTTAATTGAACCATTTAGAGGAGATATGTTAGAGTTCACTAACAAATTATGCATCCGTTAATGTTTCCATTACTATACTTTAGGAACCAAAAACTCCCTTCAAACTTTATTGATGTCAACTCGTAACTTGCTGTAAGCCTGTAACTGTACTATTGTGATGCAACAGAAAATAGATAAGAATTCACAAGATGGGATTCACTTTTCCAGATAACAAATATATTCTTTCAAAGGTGAAAGATTTAGATTGGTTATCATTATTTAATGATTTCCTGCCTGAAAAAAGCAACTCTGCTGAGAGACCAACCATATGCCATATTCTTGTTTTTAGAAATATCATACACTCGACATCAAAACTATTTTCAGTGCCATATGAGCTATTAACTCTTAACAAAACCAAACAAAATTTGGTGCAAATGCAACATATTATTTGCTTAAATTGGCTGAATACTTTTTTCCCACCTCCTTTAATTACCCAAAACATTTTATGACTAGCGAGTGCCTAAACTTGTAAATAAATATTGAAGTATGACCCGCAATACGCTAACAAACTATTGATTTTTATTATTAAATTTGGGACAGAGTTTTGATGATTTTTTTCTTCAGATTACATCATAAAATTGCAAAATATTGAACCAAACACCGTTGAAGTGTGCATAAAAAACATATGAAGCAATCTTATATATAGAATATCTCAGAATAAATTCATAGAGGGATGCAACAATCTCATATCCCTAATCCACTCTGATAAACTCACCACCAAAGCACTCAGTACTCACTCCTTTCTCACAATCATAACACTCTTGAATATTAACTACATGGTATGTAATGGTTTATGATGAGAATACAGTCATGAGAATTAGTCCAAAAACAAGGGACACCCACTTTTCATGCACATTGATTTTCACAGTGCCAGAGTTCTCGGTTGTGGGATTAGTTTGAGAAGATTCTGAGGTATCTGGGGATAATGGATCCTTATCAGCTTTAGGAGCCTTTGCTGAAGGTTCTGGTGCCAGAGAAGGTGCCTTTGCTGGTGCCTTGGCCACAGCAAAGAAGTCCATAGGAAGAAGCACCTTCCCCACCTTATATATAGCAAGATGCTTATCAGTATATACAATGCCAGTGATGGTGGTGTTAACCTCACCTGTTGAGATGTTCACACTCCCACCGTAACTTATCACATTCAGTTCCACCTTTCCTGGCTTAGCCCCTGCAAGTGTTCTCACTGGATTCGTCAGAGTATCAAAGTTGGAGCTAGACACATAGTCTGAAAGAACGTGGAACTGTAAGAGCTCGAGCTTCTGCCCATCCGAAAGAGAGTTGAGGAAACCTGCTTTGAGTTCTGAGAAGGAACTGTCATCGGGTGCAAGAATGGTAATGCCGCCTGATTTAGTAGTGAGGAGCTGTGCATTGAGTTGGTTGAGCAATTGTGTGGTTTTCATGAGGCGGATTAGGATGTTGAATGACTTTGCCTGCCTCAGTATTCCAACAATGTCAACAGCTGGAGTACTGTCAGGGGTTGAATCACTTGGTGACTGTGGCAATGAGGGAACCAATGGTTTAGGAGCTGCAGCTGGTGCTGTAGGGGTAGGTTGGGCTGGTTTTTGAGGGGCAGAAGCTGGTGATAATTGGGCTAAAGTGGTGGTGAAATGCAAAAATGAAACTAGCAGTGCTAGTGAGAAGGACAAGAGACATTGCTTTTTCATCATGATTTTAGTTTTGGTAAAGGAAGAAAATGGTTCTTTTGGAGAGGAGTAGAAATGGTAGGATTTGTATTGGCAATGGGCACTTGATGCATTGATGATATGGTGGAGATGGATTTTATAGAGCAAATCTGGGTGTGGGAGACAATGATAGGTAGGTGAGAGGCTTTGTTTTAAATCCTTAAATTGTGATTTGTGAGCATACACACAGTTGCTAGCTGGTAAGGATATTGAGATGTTGCATCAATGATGATAAACGGATGAAATCATGGAGCAATGTGTTTTTATGATTAAAGGCCACACCACTGTCCAATCGCAATCAATTGGTTTTGTGAATTGTCGTGTTTTTTGCTGAGAGCTTTGTATTCAAGCAGCACAATTTTTTATTCTATTTTTCTTTTTTTGCTGTGAAGATAGGTGAAGGAAAGAGCTGTTGATAGGTTATGGAAATTCCACTTTTTTTTTTGTCAAATGGAAACTACACTCCTAAAAATAAACATATTTATACATAATGATGTAATACTTAGTGGGCAAGGATGATGAAGATGGAAGGTTTATTGATATCAAAGACATGCATATATTTCGCACAAAAGTATCAATTTATCATCAAGATTTTGAGCATGGAATCACACTGTATGTATTGGAAGGGATTTGAGCAGGGAATCTCATAATGGTCTCATTCTGATAACAGTGGTTTCCTACCAACGAGGAACTTGGTGATTACTAATATCATCGAAGTTCATAAAAAGTTTCCTGAACGATTATTGAAATGCCTGTATTTTGGCTTCTAGCTTAGTGATATATCCAGACAAATAAAGGCCTAAGATGTTGCCCCACGATTTCGTAAATATAATGGTGATTACATGTAATACCGACATGATGAATTTTATTTTGGGAAAAATTTCCATTACAAATTAATTTATTAATCCAATTTCACTTATCAGAAATTTCCCTATTGTTCATTTCTCCTCTTACTTACATTGATGTAGCCATGTAGGAGAACAATTTTTTGTATAGTGAGTTAGAAACCTTACTTTAAAACAAACTACTATCACACATCATGTATTAGTAAGACCTTCCTTTTTTATTAACTAAATATACACTGTTTTGTTTGACCTTTTTTGCTGGTTTACTACCAGAATAGAGTTTTACACTAGCTAACCAGGGATCATCTTCAATAATGAGTCTAAGACACTTGGAGTGCAGAGTGCTCTTCAGCTGAGATCCAAGCTAGGAAGTGGGAAGGCTGGAAGCAACATGTCTATGTACAAGAAGCTTCAACAGCTAAACTTTTTGTTACTCCTTTACATGGATCTCCGAATGCATTAATTGATATTCCAATTCTACAACTACTTGATCCAATGCAGGCCTGTTAATTAATATTCATAAGAGTCAGTATAATCCGAGAGAAAAAAAAAGTCAAATTAACTACACAAAAGGCATATATATGAACTTCTTATTTAAGAGGATTCAGGATAACACCTTCTGCACAATGGATAGAGCCTTATTACTTCTGCACTGTCCATGTTTGAAGTTCCCACAAGTCCCATAAGGCGTTCCAAAACTTGCAAATTTAATGGATGAGATCACCTGATTAGGATAAGGGCACTCCAGTGACAATACAGGCCCTACTTTTCTTCCTTTATCTGAATTCCACAAGTCTACAGGTGGAGGGTGAGATTCAGATACATGTGAACACATGCTTCCTATCTGTTTTGTAGCGAAAGATATTTGTGTAGGGTCACCTCCACTCTCCTCAAACAGTACAAGTGTGTTGCTATCTGGTTGTAACCATGATCGTGGTACGTGGTATCTGCAGGATTAGTTACTCAATTAGTATTTAACTAGATTGCCTTCACTTCCTTCAAACAATTCAGGATTTTTTTCTTTCTAGTTTCAACTTCTCATGCAGAATATCTAACACTTACAATGTCTGTGATGGTTTTCCGCAGTTCTTGAGACATTTGGATGAACTATAGGCCCCTCTATAATTGCATGAGTCGGTACAACCACCATTCGGAGAAACATATGTAGGCCAGTACCGTCCAATGCTCTGTCCATTCACCCAAGCCTCACCTTTTCCCATCCCCGTGAAGTCAATTGCAACTGGACTACTTCCAGAGGGAGCAACAAAGTTTGTCTAATACAACATGTATTACCATTAGTTTGCAGAAAAATCATTTTTTCCTATAATAGCATTCTCTTAATTTTCTTTGTGTATGTGATTGTGAGTATATCAGATGCATACACAGTTGAGTAAACACGAAATTGGCCACTCCATAAACCAACAAAGGGAACCAAATAAGTGCAAAGAGACATTGTCCACTTATGCAGTCATAATAATGAGAATATAATTAAGAACTCAGGAAAGTCAATAGATGCAATATTTTAATAAAAGATTACCTTGTACCAAGTCAAGGATTGATTTGTAGGTAAGGTAGATTGTGAGTTCCACTTTTCAGAACTGCCATTAGATGGACCTAAATCTTCATATTTAAGGCCAACCTGAATTTACAAAAATACAAGTGTATTATATCTATGACTTCAATCAAAAAGGAAAAGTGAAATCCAATTTACAATATTTCAGTTGTATCTCTTCAGTTAATGGAATCAACAAAACTCAAAACGAGAAAGAAAATATATGGCTTTAGTTAAGCTGAGACTAACCTGATATGTCCACTGCCGGGAGGAGAGATCAAGAGTGCTGCCATTCTTCAAACCTTTCAATATCACTGGACCAGTGATCCCTGCACCCCATGTGTCAAAAAAAGCTCCATAGTTCTGATGCACATAAGGTTTGCATTAGTTGATGTGGTAATGAGAATATGATTGATGATAAAGTGAAATGATATGAGGAGGGATTAACAAGCCAATGCATTTATAAGTTGAAAAGACAAACCTGAAGCCCCACAGTTAAACTCAGGAGATCAATTGTATTCTTCCCAGCCACTAGTGTGACGGGGATGTCCACATTGACCTTAGCTTTGCCACTGTTGCCAGTTCCACTCCCTGAAAAATTTCTCCATAATGATAAGTATTACTATTATATATAAATCACAAAATATTCCATTGAAATAAAGAAAGAATTGAACATTTTAAGAAGGAGCAATCATGAACAGTTGATCTTACTCTATTTCTAATCAACCTTGATTTTAATTTACTACATCCTTAAAGGGATTAATTTTGGGATAATGATACTCATACATCAATTTTATACAAAAAAATTTACAACTTAAGTTAGAGAGAGATAGGAAGAGAAGAGAGGTATTGGATAAGATGGGTTATGTGATGAAGAGAGATAGAAAGAAAAAATAAATTGTAAAAAGTGTTGTAGAAATTGGATGTATATGTTTTATTACTCTAAATTTTTCTTGCCAAGGAATGGAAAAAATAAAATTATTTTAATAATTTCTCTTTTATACATTTAATGAACACAGGATTTGGTAACATATTTTAAACTGCTCCAGATAAAACTGGTGCATACAACTTTTATGCTTAATTTGAGTGATTTGATCTAGATACGTTTAGATGTTTAAGACTGCAAACTTGTATGAAAGTTTTTGGATCAGCAGCCAAGAATACTATGTTCATTACATAGGTTACTGATCCATCATCTGTGACCACTGGCCAGTGACTACACATAGCATGAAGATAGATATACCGAACACCTTTGTTATTTTCTCGTCATGACTGCATAGTGTTTCCCCTTCAAAGTTTCTTAACAGTGCAAATCCTACTTGGAGACCCACCATAATGCCAACCCAATATTAGTCTGACCTCA
Source organism: Glycine latifolia (assembly GCA_013407115.1). Taxonomy (NCBI): domain Eukaryota; kingdom Viridiplantae; phylum Streptophyta; class Magnoliopsida; order Fabales; family Fabaceae; genus Glycine; species Glycine latifolia. Next base: position 12,867,912 of record CM023951.1, on the reverse strand, counting down.
TTTTGCAGCATTTTCTAATAACACATATATGACTTCTTATTTGTCAGACCCTTTTTTTATTCGTAGAGGTACCAAAGGGTTTGCAACAACTTATGCACCTAGTTCAACCAACTGAGCTAGACCCCTTGGTTGTCAGGCCTTAAAATAAGGCCAAGGAATTAAAGCAAGAACATATAGGGGCATCCAAAATAGTTAACTCAAACGGACATATCATCGGATGTCATTGCTATTAATTTTCTTTACCTGCAAACTTCCCATTTATGAAAGCATGAAGGGCATGACCAAGGGATTCAATGTGAAGGACAGTTTGAGAACCAGCATCACCTTCAATATCAATGCTGCAGATAAAAAATGAAGTATTAACATGGGGAAGCAAATTACAAGTCAGAAAAAAGCTTTCTCAACCTTGAAGGTATACTATGTACCTTATCGAGTACCATAAGTAATCACTTTTATCAGCTGTTGTATTTATTTGCTCTAGTAGTCCAAATTTTGAAAATGAATCAGACTTTGAAATACCAATAGGCTCACTAATCCAACTCCATCCCGAGCTAGAATCATCCAAAGATCCAACCTCTTCTTTTAAAGATTCAGTGGTGAAACTTGAAATCATAGATGCAGAATTAATCTGTCATACCACAAAGAACAATAGGTTATGCTACTTCTTGGACTAGAAGAAATGAAAAAAATGTTCTAAACTGTAGATAGATTAATCACATGCATTTTGAAAGTAACTTCATTCAATTGAACTATCTGTTTTGATTGGGAAGTTGATGAGGCAAACCTTTGCAGTATTTAGCACTACATTCTTGCAGTCTGGTAAGATGCTCACAGACCATGCAGGCAAGTGATATGAATTTCCATTAAAGGTCACTGTCGCATCAGATGTGGCAATGTTGGCAAGGAAGGCAGTACATACAGATCCTGTCTTGTAAACTGCAGCCTGAATTTGAATAGTAAATGTTAAAAGAGGTAACTAAACCATCCATCTCACTCAACAGCTTAAGCCTTTGAGATAATTCGCTCTAAGTGTTAAGGAGTTTGACCCTTGCCGCCAACCATTCCTGTTCCTTTCCCCAACAATTAACCTTATGGGATGGTTCACTAAACGGTGTACATTATATATGGAGAAGAGACTAAAACTTTATAAAGCATATAAAACAAATATTAAACCAGAAAAGAAAAGACTAGCACCATCAGACAGTGGTACTTTTCTGCAATCAATAAAAAGACTAGCACCATCAGACAGTAGCATATAAAACAAGTATTAACTCACGAAATTGGGATGGAGGCAATAACCCGAGAAACCTATGACAAATTGACAATGATCCCGTGGATCTCCACACTTTTCAATGCATTTATTGAGACAGAAACTTAAAATTTGATAAAATATTAGACATTTAGGCCCTGAAAGAAAATCCATACCTCTATATTTGGTCCAGGAGATGTAATTGTTGGATCAGTTGCTATCAAGGCTTCTTCACAAAGCTTTATGGCCTTATGCACATCTTTAAGGTGGCCCCATTTAGGCTGTCTAATAATTCCTGCATCAGGCAGTTCAGATATTTATTAAAAAAAACAATATTTTTTTCCTCTGAATATAAAATGAGCATATGATGTCAAGTTGCAATACTGTTTATTCATCTTCTTGACCGCATATGGAATCAAGCTTCACCAGTTTATATAATTCTACAGAGTCGACAATTAATGTGAGATATAAAGGTTGAAAGAGTGCATACCATACTCATCAATTGGTGCATCATAATCATAACTAGTAGAAATGAAAGGTCCACCGGTAGTTCGGCCAAAATTAGTGCCTCCATGGTACTGTTTCCGAGCAAGAAACCAAAAAAAGTTGTGGCATCAGCTCGTTTCCTATCTTGAATATCTTAAAGCCTTAAACAACATGTAAGGTTGCATTACCATATAGTAATTTTGAAAAGTTCCACCTCGCTGGTAAAAGCGTGCCACAGCAAAAGCAAGATCTTCCACTGGTCTGTAAGGCACAGCACCTCCAAATGAAAGAAACCTACGGTTTCATAGAATTAAAAATGTTACAACAAAAATAAAAATAGAGTTGAATGAGAAAATAGATACACAATCAATCAGATCATATTTTGAGTGTGGCCTTTAAATAACTAAATGGTATATAGAAAAGGACACTAACCATCCACTCCAATTCTCAGTCCACATTTTTGGTTTTGCATTAGAATTTGGTGTGAATTGATCGCAGTAAAATCCATTGCACGTGTTAATCTGAGAGTAGTTAACGTAACAAATTATGAAATTAACAATCAAGTAGGATAAGAGTAGACAGCAGCATAGTAAGTTTGCTTTATTCAGGAATCAGGAAGACGGACAATATAGCAAAACATAAAATACATAACACTTGATATAGACATCTAAAAGGAGAAAACTTACAATTGGATCAGGAGCATCTGCCTGTTGGCACATTACCCAAGGAACCCCTGTATCAAGAGATGTTGCCATTGATGCTGCCCATTTGATGTAGGATTTAGCAGCAGGACCATAGGCCGCATCAATGTTCCCATACTCATTTTCAATCTGGCATTGGAAAGTACATATTAGTATTAAAAGTTTACATACTCCCTCTGTTCCAAAACAATGGTGTTTTTAGCTTTTTGTTTTAGTTCCAAAACAATAGGCCTTTTAGCTTTTTAATTTTTTTTCTCAATAATATCCTTAGACATAATTAAAAAGATCAATTAATACTTGCACTGAAAAGAGACATTTGTCATAAAAATAAGTTGATGGATAATAGAATGTATTGTTAGTGGTGGTTAGTGGAATAATTATGACACTAGTGGTTAAAAAATAGAGGATATTTTTAGTCTAAATTGAAATCAATTGAATACTTGAAAAGAGACATTTGTCATAAAAATAAATTGATGGATAATAGAAAGTATTGTTAGTGATGGTTAGTGGGATAATTATGACAAAAGTGGTTAAAAAATAGAGGGTATTTTAGTCTAAATTGGAATCAATTGAATACCTTTTAATCAGTGTGTGACAACCTTTAAAAATTATTATTTTGGAATGGAGGGGGTAATATTTTAACATTTAAAAAGTAGGGAGAGTAGGCCATTAAGAAATCAAGACTGTCAGTCTATGCTATGCTTCCACATCTAGATGCCATAACTTCTCATAAAAATAAAATTGACATGTATTTGATAAAAATGAAGAAAAACCTGAGACAAAATAATGGGTCCTCCTTGTGTCGCATAGAGGTTCTCTTGCTTCATCATATCCACAATCTTAACAGTGAACCGCTTCATTTCTGCCTGAAGACAATTCAATTTCACATGATAGAAGGAAGCAGATGGAGCAAGATGAGACATGCAGAAAGGAAAGGAATAACTACCTCGAATGGTTTGTTGTCAGTTCGGAACTGAATTCCGGGAATAAAATGTAGCCAAAGAGGGAAACCACTGTTTAGAAAAGTTAAAAGGCCATGATCAGATATGAACGTTTTTGTGCAAAGATACATAAAAAGTGATCAAATATTACCCGTAGTTCCATTCAGCACATGCGTATGGACCAATCCGGAGATGCACATATAGACCTGCTGCTGCTACTGCCTTCACAAATTTAACCAAATCTGCCCTTCCTTCAAAATTATACTGCCAAACCAAATTATATAATCCCTCATTGATTTGATAACAAGACCCCAACTTTATTAGCTGTTTCCAATTCATACCTTCTGATATACATTGAGAAATACTCCTCTAAAATTCATGCTTTTTTAAGATTTAACTGCACTGTTCATATTAACTCTGACAAATATGTGAAACAATGGTAATTTATTTTCCTAAGCTTGCATACTTTAATTTTTTGGTTTTGATGATATATTTTTTACTTGTTTGAAAATGAACACACACACAAACAATACAATGCAAGAGACAGTGAAGGACAGAAACAATACAAAAATGGTCATACTAATAGTAACATTAACAAAAGAAAACAGAACAGAACAGTACTTGGCCTTGAACTGGTTCATGTAAGTTCCAGAAAACATAAGTCTCAATCACATCAAGTCCTCCATCTTTGGATTTCTGAATGAGGTCTGGCCACATCTGCAACAGCAAAAGCTACCCCTTTTAAGTCCAAACTCCAAAGACAAAGGTTAAATAAAAAAGGGAATGTGCATTACACAGACACAGAAAGAGGGTAATGAACAACACCTCTGGAGTGCTACGAGGGTAATGAATAGAACCAGAGACCAAGACACGGCGCTTGCCATCGATGAGCAATGCTCTGTGGTCATACGTGACATTTGCGCAAAACGAAGAAGGTGCATAAACGCAGAAGAACCAAAGCAAACCAACGAACAGAATCTGTGTCGCTCTCATTGCCGTTTTGGGTAAAGACTAAAGCAAACCAACAAGGAAATGATTCCCTCTTTGTTGATTTTTTCTTATTATATTTAAAGGCAAAAAAATTTCTTAAGCCTCTACTACTACTTATCTTGAAGCAAATGCTAAACCGGGTTTTAGGATAGAGTTAAAAAGGAAAAAAGAACCTTAAATGGGGTTTGCTAAGTTGCTTTTTTTAAGACAAGCAAAACAAGCTTGCACGGTTGCACCAGAATGTTTGAATAGTAAGCATCTTTGTGTGTGTGTGAATCAGTTTCTTGTGTGTGTTTTCCACTTGCACATGCGTGTAAGTGTGAGACGTTGTTGCTTGGCCGTTTTGTGAAAAAGATAGAGTGGAAATAAAAGAAGTTGTGTTAAACTTGAAGAGTTGGAAGAGAATCAAATTATTATGAGAGAAGAGTGAAGAGTTAAGGTGCTAATGAGGGGCTATTTATTCTACGCATTGAAACGAAGGGCACGGCACGCATGCAAATAGTGTACTATATTATTTAAAACGCGTCAATGTCGTGGTCATCTTCCTCAGGTCATGGTGTTATATTTCCTAACTCACTCAGCCGCTGCTTTTGGTTTTAGCATGTAAACTTCTGTTTGGACTTTGGATTAAATGAAGTTAATAATGATGAGGCTTAAGGAGTTAAGGGCACGTTATTTTCAGTAGAACTAATTTTAATAAAATTAATTTTAAATTATTCTCCATTCATTCTATTATAATTATCATAAAAGAATTTTTTTAAAATAATTATTATTTTAGTTTTTCAGTGTGACATTAATTATTATTTTTTACTTATATTTTTTTATATATTAATGATGAATTACAAAATTTAAAAATTTTGGTGTATCAATAGGGAAATAATATTGTTTTTTAAGAAAGAAACATGTAAAAAAATAAAAAAAAATAATAACGTAAGATTAATTTTATAAAATTATTATTATTTTTATTTATTTATAATTTTTTCTTCATCATAAAATATTATTTAAGATGATAATTAATTTGAGACGTAAATAGTAATTAAGATATGTAAAATTTATTTTGTCTCATTATTTTTATTATTATTTCACATTATTTATTTCTTTATTTTCTTCTTATACTAAAAACGAAATGAACGTGAGCTTTTACCATAATTTTTAAAATCAACGTCTATTAATTACAATATATTATTGTATTTTACATGTAATGTTCGAACTAATTAAAATTACATTCATGATTCATCTGAGTGAAATTATATATTAAGCTTGGGTTCTTTAAATATGATCTCCAATAAAAAATGATTTAAAAGGAAGAAGTCTCTAAAAATAGTGAGTCTTTAATCAATCTAATGGATGTAGTTTGATTAGTAACATATATTGAGTCTGGGAGAGAATGATTTGAATTTAATCCCAACAACAAAATGTATTTTTAAAGAAAGAAAGAAAGATATTTTTTTTTAAGTGTCACTAAATTTCAAATGAGTTATTACTGTTTTTCTTAATAAAAATAATTAAATATTTGGTACATATTACACTATAAAAATAATTTTATTTTATTTTTCGATTGAGTCAATTGGCATCGGCGTTAATTATTGCTTAGTCTGTCGAAGTAACAGTTTGTCTACATCAAAGAAAGTAAAATAATTCAAACATACGATTATACTACTACAATTTTTTTTTACTGCAACATACGACTATACAATTGAATTGTTTTAACTTTTACTATTACATAAATTAAAAACCTATAAAAAAATCACATAAATTTAGAAAAACTCGTGACTCTTGAGTTTATTTAATGTGATAATCGAATCCTTTAATATAAATATTAATATATCTTGATTTTCACATTTATTTTTATTCAATAGTTGTAGTACATCGATTCTTTGGCATCTAAATTGCGATTTGCTATTTTTTTATCCACGTAATTTGCTTGATTTAATTCCTATATATTTCCTTGGTATTATATTTTTTAGTGAAGCAATTATTTATTTTTAAATGGTTTTTCATAAATATTATAAAGTTAAATGATTATTTTTCTACAGTAAATTAAATCGAACATGATAATCAGATGCACCTCATTACTTACATGAGAGATAATCTTATTTATACTTGAGTCAATTTAAACCATTATAAATAATAAAACTCTGTTATTAAATGTTTAACACATACACATATTATATTTTTATTGTCTAGAATAATCCAAAAATTAAAGTTAAAATTATTGATAAAGCTAAATCAATCCTATGTTAGTGGATCATCGATAGATCGATGTACCTACTTTGTATAATAATTATTTCACCTTTCTTTAATCTTTTTATAAATGGAAAATTTTGAATACTATTGTTCTATTTATTGTCTTAGAGTGCCACGTGTTTGGCATAAAGACACAGAAAAACACGATTCGAGGTCAGTCAGTCAATTAAAGATCTTGACTGGTACTAAGTAGGATCATATCGGCTTTGTTACGCATGAAGGGTATTTTTTTTTTTAAATTAGGATAGGGGTAATTTTTAAATTAATTATTAAAAGAGGTAAATCATAATATTTATTACAATTTCCAGACACCATTTTTATTCTTTTTAATTTTTTAAACTGAGGTTATAAAAAATTTTATGACTTAAGTATAATATTTTTTTAAAATTTATGATTTTGAAATCATAAAATTTTTATTTTTTTTATCTTTTAAAACAAGGCGTAAATATATTTACGATTTTAAAAATGATAAATATATTGGAGACTTCAAAATCATGCACAGTTCCAATTTTTTTTTTCTTTCAAGCTTTCTTTTGAAAAGACTTTTTTATTATTATTTTTTTATCATTATTACTGTTGGAAATCGTACGACTTCCACAGTTCCAATTTTTTTTTTGTGTTATGTTTTTTTTAATTCTTAAGTTTTTTTATTTTTTTAAAATTGTAAATAAAATTTTAATTTACCTGTTTAATAAATAAATTTTTAAGTTTTGTTTAATATTTTCATAATTTTGGTATATTAATTTTTAATTTCTATAAATAAAATTTTAATTTAATTATTTAGAAAATAAAATTTTAAGTTTTGTTTAATATTTCTAATTTTGGTATATGTTTTTAATT